>SSNS01000010.1:1788213-2121897 GCA_006937985.1 Aphyosemion australe | reverse complement strand
CCGCTGTTGACATGGGAAATAGCACCACCTTCAGTTTCCGAAAGCAATGCTTTCTTTTCCATATGTGGTATGTTGTGTCGAGTGCCCTGTCCCCGCCCCCTGCTACGAGGCACAGTCAGGATCTTCTCACCTTGCTGGTTTGGGGAAATTCTACTCCTTCCTCTTGGGTTGCTTGCCCTGCTCCAACCTCATGTGACACTTATAATTTCTCAACACATATTTAGATAAAATTTAGAAAATAATAAAAATGAAAAGAACAGACTTGATTGCCGTATTGAAATCTGGAAGTCATTGACGGCATGCATCTTTTTTGATTCGTGTGGGCTACCGTAGATGCAATACCTACTCTGAACTGTGTGGCGCTGAAGAGTTGATTTTTTTTCACACACCTAATCTCCAATATAATGTCCAAGAAAACAAAAACCCAAACTGGTACCAACACATACTATAGCCCTGTGTTTACAGGGACACATAAAAGTTACTCACATGCAGGTGGTTATGGAGATGCTTACAGAGGAATCTGCAGATACCCAAATATTTACCCTGTATTAGATATGTTGAGTTTCTTTGAGTCTCACTTGAAATGTCTTTATAAAAAGTATTTTAAACCTTTTGTTAAAGGAACTAGAGGCAGGAAAAAAGAAACGATGCTCACGAGCGACGCGCCCGGCTCTGCGAGTAACTGCAGCCCAGCACGGGAGCGTGCACAGACGGCTATGTTACACAAACACAAAAATACCATTACCTGACCCTCTTCACACGCTCTCACGCCACACCTCCAATATCTCACGCTGAAAAGGCAACTCCCCGCCGCTCTCACGGACAATATTGCGGCGAAGCAATCCACACTGCAGCCCTGATCACAGCTAATGCTACTACTGTAGCATGATCACAGCTAATGCTACTGCACGCTAGCTCTCTCTGAGTCATCGGTGAGGTCAGATCATTGTCATCATCTCTAAACACAACCTATAATGTTTCTTACCTGCTCACTAGGAAATGAGCCATGGCAGCATCCTTTTTGAGTCCCAGATATAGTTGAAGCAGCCTCCATTCGTCAATCACGTATCCGATATAGATTCGGGTCCCTGCCTGTCTTTTACCATATTTGGTTTTTGACTCACGAGATGCCGCTGAATAAACTTCCTTTGTGCCACGCTTGGTCGTTTGCTGGTTGCAGTAGAATCCATTCCCACAGTTCTTCTTTTGGAGTTTGGCGGTTGGCAAGCAACTTACGGTGCATTAGCTCCACCTACCGATCTGCAGTGTCGAACACATTTTCTTTCTGTTTTGAAGCTGTCGTGAACGCGCAAGCAGTGTCAATTGACGCCACATCCGTAGGGCAGCGCGGGAAATTCGTGACCGAACTGCAGCGCATTTTGCAGCAAACAGCCTGTTCAAGAAAATGGAACGATACATGGGTGGCCTCATTCTTTTTGGTTTATAACGCTTCATCACCCATTAGCTTTGAAAAAATGAACATACATGTTTCATTTTTTACAGATTTTTTAAAGATCCTGCCCCTAGTTCCTTTAAATGTTTAAAAATTAAAATTTTCTAATAATTTAAATTGACATTTCTTATTTATTACAGACAAATGTTTTCAATGCATATTGCCTAATTAAAGCTGCAATTGCAAATTGGCAAAACAAGCTAGCTTTTAAACACAAACATGGTCCATGGAACCATAGATATCATATATATCACTAGATGCCTTACCCGCGCTCTTCGTCGATTGGACGAATGTTCCTACGCGGCGGCCATCTTACCTCGGACAGCTGCCCCCTTTCGTAACATTGGTGTCAATGGTGCATGTACTATTTAAACCTCTCACACCAGTGGTGTTCTGTTGCAAAACGTGCAAGCGCGTAATGAGTGACGGACCCAGGGAGGTGTGGTGGTTCAGTGAGACCGACAACCAGATGGTCCAATGGTTGGTTTTGGTCCAAGCCTTGTTATTAGCTGAGGTTTTTAAACAAATTTGAGAAACCCACTTTATTATTTTTTTCTTTATTTTTTATCTCCACAATATATTTATAGCTTAATTTATTAGAACGTTGTTAGGAGGCATGAAAAAAGCTAGCTTGTTTTGCAGATTTGCCATTGTATCTTTAAGAGAGTGTATTCACGAGAACTGGAAATATTATAGATGGCATTCAAATATTTTTAAATATTACAATAGTGTCTGAGCAACTCAAATGTTTGTGCAGCTCAATATTTCAGATGGAGGGTTTGCTGCCAAAGAGCTTTGGGCTGTATAAACGCTTTCCCAGTGGTAGATTATTGTCTTTATTCTCTGGTTTTTTATGCAAAATAGTTATTTCTGTTTTCAGAATCAGATTGTACTGCTTTGGGTTACAATTTAATATGTGAATCATATCAATTTGCTGCATCGTGTTGTCTGTAATCATTTTGTATCTCCTTTTCTTGAGGGTGTTTTAATATAAGATATCTGTTTGTTTTTGCTTCCACGGATGTTCAGACTGCAGAAATGCAGGCAAAATGGGAGGTAAAGTCTCACTGCAGCTTTTATCCACGCATGGCTCGTTTTTAATTCTAAAGTTGGGAGCTTGCAGTACTAAATTAACATCCCTGAATTATACCAGTATGTATATTTGAGAAAAAATACTCACTGCATGAAACATGGACAGATAACTAATTATTAAACTTCTTAAGCATTTCTTAATTCTTTTAGCATGATTATTTTAGTTGATAACAACAAATCACAGAAGAGATTGACATTTCAGTCCAGTTCATGGTAGAAATGGTTCACATTGATGTAGAGCCATTTAAATCCTACACTCGATTGTATTTTCTTACTCAGACAATGTTTTCTATTATGCATCATATATAAATATACAACTTTTTAGAAAGAAATCTTACTCATGCATCCCATGTATAATGCATGTTAGAGTTGAAAAAAGCCAAAATACGATTTAAACGAAGGCACACAAATTGTTCTCTGAGAATTTTGTTCTATTTTAGTTTCATGTTGTTCTGGCAAGTATTACCAGGTCTGCATGCCAGGACTGCTGGGATGTTTGTTGTTGTGATCCTGTGTACTCACATTTTCTCAGTTCTCAGGTAAATGAGAATTCTTGAGTACATAAAAGCTCAACTAATTGAATGTTTTGCATGCTGCCCCTTTTACCTGCTGTTATTTCTACTGTGTCTCATGGTCTGATGCACCATAAGAGCTGGATAAAAAGAAAATGGAGATCTCTGAGTAAAGACACTAGTAGCCATAATGTAATGTAAGGGGAGGATTTTCCATTTGAGCATTTAATCTACTCTTTGCTTTTCATCCTCATCAACTGCCACACTAATGCCATTGCACTTCTAACATAAACAAGTTAGCAAACAGTTTAACACACTTTTAGAAATACATGAAATTTATGAGAGTGAGTTAATCCTCATAACAACAGAAGGAAGTATCTGAAGTTTCACATATTTTGTTCTAAACCAGAATTCATTTTCAGAAAACAACATGTGCATGCAGGATCTAAAGCTTTTGTGTCTAATAGGCTATTGTGACAAATATGAAGCAAAAGCATTACAGCTTCCTGGACCACAGAAAGACGGACTTTGATGTTGACTATGAGGAATTCTGCAAGAGCACCTCTGAGCTCCATGTAAGTTGACTGGTGACACAACAAATTGGTTTAGATTTTTAATTTAGTTTATCAGGTCATTGCAACACAAACGTTATTGCCAATGCGCCTATGCAAAATGTTTAGACAAGGCAGAGGATTTTATTTGTTATTTGTAGATTTAGTCCACTTGTGGGTCTAGAAATTACCATTTTGGTTGCAGAATATGTTCTTTTCAAACTTGAATCTTAAAACCATTGCTTATAATCTTCAAACAGAGATTTGCTTACAGAATAAAACCTTGACAAGGATGTTCATTATCTAAACCTATTGGACATATTTGCTTATCCCCTACATCTGCGGTGGTATTCCCTTTTGTTAATAGAGTTTTTGATGGTGTTGGTTTTTCCAGAACCAGCTGAAGAGTTTTATGGATACGACCTTCGAGCAGATTCAAAATACAGAACGAGCTTTAAACGTGCTGAAGAGATTTGAAAGGTGCCTCTTGTCTTTCATATTGATTTTGTTACCAAGGTTTTAAAAACTTCTAAATTCAACTACCTTTCTTTTCCTTTACTAAACCAGACTGGGCATTCCTGATCTAGGCATCGATGAGAAGTATCAGAGTATTTTCCAGAATTACGGCCGTGACATTGAAATGGTTTCCCACATCTATGAGAAGCAGAAAATGGACCCCCCCATTGGGAGGGACATGCCCCCAGTGGCGGGCCGGATCATGTGGTCCCGGCAGCTCTACAGGCGAATCCAGACTCCCATGGATCTGTTTCAAGAGGTTGGACAGTTTAGGATTTTACTTTTGTGTATTTTAAGGAATATTTGCTTTAAGTTTTTTTTATTGCTCCTATATTTCCATGCAGCATCCAGGAATTCTTTCTGCACCAGATTCTAAGAGGATTATTAAGAACTTTAACAGGGTAGCAAGAGTCCTGTTGGAGTATGAAATACTCTACCATCACAGCTGGATGACAAAGGTACAACAAATGGGGGAAAAGAAAGATTGATGATGTAGTAAAACTGGTAATTTGTATGATTTAAAGTATTTATGGTCTCAATATGTACAGCATACTAATATTACTAATATTACATGTATTCTTTATTAATTTCATCATTCCCATCTCCTTTTTCTTTTTTGTTTACTATTTTTTTCATTGCCAGCAATCTCTAACTTCCCTGTTTTTACCTGACATGTCCTACACAGATGGGGGATTCCAGAGCAGGTCTGCAGGCCTCACTGCTGGTCAGGTCTCCAGAGACTGGGAGGCTGTTTGTGAACTTTGACCCAGAGATACTGACCCAGATCAGGGAGGTGGACTGTATGACACAAATGAATCTGGACATTCCTCCCTTTGCTGCTCTGTTGCAACAAAAACAGGTCACACTTAAGAAAAACCATGGCAAATTACAGGTAAGGAATACATTTACAACCTAAACAAAAAGTATTAGAAAAAATATCTAATTATGCAAAAAAAACAAAAAACTTAATACTTATTATCTTTGTACTGGTGTTAGAAATTCACAAATGGGCAGAATAAAAGACGTGGGGTTAATTTGAGATTGTTTTAATATTTGTCATGTTTCCCAGCAAATGTTGAATGAGAACAGCAGAGTACGAGCCAAGATTCAAACTGCTTTTGAACAGCTGGCTCTGCCACATGTTGCTAAGGTAAGATACAGTAAAATTCTGGTAAAATGCATGTTACAAAGGGGATAAAACATGCATTTTACAGGTTTTTTTTTTACATACATTTGATTTTTTTAAAGTGCAGTTTCACAAAAACTTAAAAAAATTAACATTATTCGAAATTCCAGAAAAAATACTAGAGGAAATACCCAATATATATGGTGATAATATAATGTCAAAATGGCTCACACCAAATGTATCAGTGCATCAATAATGTGTGATTTATAAAACAACAAGGATCACATGATCATTTTAGTGAAATAAAAATGTTTAGGGTTTGCTGAATTAAATGAAAATGATGATGTTGGAGTCATATCAGAGTTGTGGAACTGAGGAAAATTTTGACATGCACCTTTATTTTATCCTACTGTATAGTATATGTATAGTACATATTATTTCATATGGTGGTACTTTTTAAAACAATCTTTTAAAATGTTCTTTACAGGTAGATGAGGCTATACAGCCGGGTTTGACCTCCCTCAACTGGACATCTCTGAATATAGACGAATATTTGAGCCGCATTGACAATGCAATGGGTAAGGGCAAAATCCAGTCAGATCAATGCCTTATGCTGACACATAAGACATCCTGCAAGTCAGCACTGGCAGCATGTGGTCAAATTTACATTAATGAATTAATTGAGTCCTCAAAAGCAACTCATAATCTGTCATGTTCTACATTTTACCTGTTTTACTTTTATTTACGTTTCAAGCTGTGTTTTCTCGCTCTGCACCTTTTACCAAGTTTTCCATTCATACCCTCTTTTTTTAACCAAGCTTCTCTCTTTCTCCTGACCTGTGTTTTTAGTTGACCTGGAGCTGCTGATGGACAGAGTGAATGACTTGGTGGAATTTAGAATAGATGCTATACTGCGGGAGATGAGTTCATCTACACTGTGTGTTCTGCCAGACGAGGAACCGGTGACCTGTGAGGAGTTTGTTAAAACTACCAGGGTAAATGACTATGAATTAAATTTTGTACAGATGTAGATAATTTGTTTGACCATGATGTGGATAGGGTTGCATTCCCTCATGGCTTTCACACTTAAAAGGTTATTTGTTGTTGATTTATTTTTAATTTGCAAACCAGTTTGTATTTATTCACAGAGAATTCTGTGCAGCTCATCCTCAGTCTTGATATGTGTGCATACAGGACCTGTGCATAAAACAAGCCCAGAACCTAAACATTAAGAGTGCACTAGTGGAGGAGGCTGCCAATGAGCTGATCAACATGCTGATGGTGTTTGACCACAGTCAAAAAGAGGAGGAGAAGGTTGAGGTAGAAAGTTCCACTGACAGCAAGAACATAGACCATCGTGACACTGAAGGTACTGATGTATTTTTTTCTTCTTTTGAAGAATAATGTAAAGTACTTTTAAGAGTTTGCATAAGAAATTGACCCAATTCTGTATGTGTAAAATTTCTCAACACGTCTTGCATCTTCAGGGGAAGATGAACACCACTCAGGGAACCGCCTCCTCTCTAGAAACATGTTGCTTCCTTCATCTAGTGTTGGTCCTTCATCTCCTTTGGTGAGAAGGAAGAAGAAGAGGGATCTGATGGAAGTAATGGAACAAGCAGCTCAGGAACTGCTGTCCTACTTCAACCATCGCAATGTGGATGCACTGGTCAAAGTGACACACAACACTCTGGAGATGCTGTGCAAGCGAATGCACACTTCATCCCCCATGAATTTCCTGGGTTGGTCTAGCCTTGTTGATTTTTGTTAAAAAACTGAAACAGAAAATCAATAAAAGGAAGTTGGAAAAGGGTAGAATGCCTTCTCCAGGTCAGGGATGAGGTCCTGCCCCAAGTGGAGGAGTTTAAGCATCTCGGGGTCTTGTTCACAAGTGAGGGAAAGATAGAGAGTGAGATCGATAGGCGGTTTCGTGCTGCGTCTGCAGTGATGCTTCGTTGTACCGGTCTGTCGTGGTCAAGAGAGAGCTAAGCTGGAAGATGAAGCTCTCGATTTACCGGTTGATCTACGTTCCAATCCTCACCTATGGTCACAAGTTTTGGGTAGTGACCAAAAGAACGAGATCGCTAATACAAGCGGCTGAAATGAGTTTTCTCCACAGGGTGTTTGGGCTCTCCCTTAGAGATAGGGTTAGAAGCTCGATCATCTGAGAGGGGCTCGAAGTAAATCTGCTGCTCCTCCACATTGAAAGGAGCCAGTTGAGGTGGCTCGGGCATCTGGTTAGGATGCCTCCTGGACGCTTCCCTGATTAAGTTTTCCAGGTACGTCCAACCGGGAGGAGACCCAAAGAAAGACCCAGGACATGCTGGAGGACGATGTTTCTCGTTTGGCCAGGGAATGCCTTGGGATTTCCCCGGAGGAGCTGGCCCATGTGGCTGCGGAGAGGGAAGTCTGGGCCTCTCTGCTTAGGCTGCTGCCCCCGCAACCCGACCCCAGATAAACGGACCCCAGATAAACGAACAATAATGGATGGATGAAAAATCAATAAAAGTGTGTTATTTCAAATGATGATAAATCTACAGTGCAAAATTCCATCCATTCATCCATTTCATCTGCTAATCCAGGGTTGGGTCATGGGGGCAGCAGCCTAAACAGAGAGGCCCAGACTTCCCTCTTCCCAGCCGCTTGGGTCTGCTCCACCGGGCCTTTCCAGGCCAGCTGAGATACGAGGCGTTCTAAACAGATGCCCGAGCCACCTTAACTGGCTTCTCTCGATGTGGAGGAGCAGCAGATCTCTAAGGGAGAACCCAGACACCCTGCAGAGAAAACAAAACATAAATGAGGGTTGGAACATAGATCAACAACACCCGCATCACAGTTGGAGATCGCATGAACAGTTGGCGATCACGGTCTGATTAAGCTAACAAGACCGCATCATCTGCAAAAAGCAGAGACCTGATTCTTAGAGCCACCAAAACAGATCAGCTCAACACCTTGGCTGCACTGGAAATCCTATTCTTTAAGGTTATAAACAGAATTGTGACAAAGGGCAGCCTTAGTGGAGTACAACTCTTACCAAGAGTTGCGGACCAAGCTCTGGCACTGATCATACAGGGACCTCACAGCCCATATCAAGGGTCCTGGTACCCCATAAAAACCAACAGAGCAAAAATGAATAATAAAAAATAAAAGTACAATGTCCTTACCAGATTAATGCCAGCTGTTAACAGTGAATTATCACTTTCATTCATGTAAAATCAATATCATAAATAAAATCAAAATACAGGCCATTTACCAATATGATGACCTGATCTGAGCTCAGCAAACCACATGAATATTTGGTTATTTATCTGAATTTCCCTCCTATCTCCTGGTAGCTGAGGGTGATTCACTCAGCCAAGGTACAAACAGCGGTCAGCAGGCCATCTTCCGAGTCAACGTGACCCTCTCCATCCCTAACATAATCATGGTTCCAGCTCTGGAGGAGGTCCAACAAGCTCTTAACCGGGCTGTGGAATGTGTGGTCAGTGTAAACAAAGGAGTAAGCCAATGGAGCAGAGACAGGATCTCTAAGGTACATTTGATTTGATAAAATTTTATTTTATTTCAACTATAAAGGATTGATTTTTTTCTTCCTGGATTGATGATGTGCTTCTTCAGCAGCAAACCAAATAATCCCTGAGGTGTTTTTATTTGATTTTTGTTTCTTAGAAAAAAATGAATGAAAGGCGAATTGCGGCTTTGAAACAAGACTGTTCTGAGAGCGAATCAGAGGATGGAGCTATAACACACAGGAGTGTGACTGGTACAACAACACACAGCAACTTACCTAAACACACTTGTGCAGTATAGCGACAGCATTTTATCTTCTTTCACATTTTTTTGAGACTTGCGCATACTTTTCCCAACTTTCAATCCGACCACCCGATTTCACAGCTCAGTAGAGCAAAACCACTGACTAGACAGAAATGTGTTGATGGTAGTGACGTGATTTGTCAGAGACTTTGGGAAGAAACACATTTCACTGTTTTGTTCAGATACAACTGCCCTTTAAGTAAGATCAACCAAAGGATTCAATTGAGCTAATCCATTGGATCTTTTAATGTGAAACTGTATAAATACAAGCATCTTCATAAATCAGTGTATAGTCAGTGTGCCCCAGGGCAGCTGTGGCTATAGTGTAGCTCATCACCACCAGAGAGTAAATGTATGTGTGTGCGTGGGTGAATGACTGTGTTGTGAAGTGCTTTGGGGGGTTCTAGGACTCTAGGAGGCACTATATCAAATACAGCAGGCCATTTACCATATATTTTATTAAAACATAAATTGTTCCAAAATATTATTTTTCAGATGGCAGCAGTTCAGAAACCTCAGCATCTGTAATTCAAACTATCCCATTCCAAGTTAGAAATTACTACAAGAGTGTTTCAGAAAACAAAGAGACAGTCAAGTTGGTGTCTGTTCTCAGCTCATCCATCACCTCTACCAAAAAGGTATTTATGGTTCTAACGACATACATTTCAATCTAGTATTGTTTATTGTCCATTTTTGAAATAAAAATCTTTGTTTTTTTATGTGATTGTGCAGGACGTAGTGTCTGCCCTCAACCGTTTTAACGGTTACCATCACATTTGGAAAAATGACAGAGAAGACACCATACACAGGTTTTTTTAAGATAACAATTTATCTTTGGTGTTTAGAAACAATAACTTTAGCTTTTGTCTTAACTTTAACAGATTTGTCGAAGGAAAACCATTGCTTTCAGAGTTCGAGAGCCAGATTCATGTCTATCAAGATCTGGAGCGTGAAATCAACTCTGAACCAGAGTACATCACTGTGGGAGCCTTAGCTTTATTCACAGGCAAGTCTAAAGTGTCTCTGGATTGTTCTTGTTTCTGAACCAAGTGACTCTTAGAAATGACATTTGATATCTGAACAACCTTTCACTTGATTAAATAAAGGAGTAATAATAATCGCTGTAAATGTGACCAAAGTGAAGCTGACTGGCAGATAAGCAATAATGAATTTCTACTTGCTGATGACTTTTTAATTTTTTGTTCAAGCTTCCTTAAAGATGTCGCTCACTGCTGAGACTAAGAACTGGATGTTGGACTATGGGCTGTCCTGTAACAGAAAGCATCACTCAGAGATGGATCAGATCTTTGCTTTCATTGATGAGGCGGGAAAGAAGCTGAATCGACAGATCAAAGATCTGGATGACTTTCGCATTGCTATGGCTGCACTCAAGGAGATTAGAGATCATGAAATACAAATGGACTTTTCAATAGGACCAATCGAGGTAAACCACAAGAGGATTGTGCAGTCACACTGTTTTTATTATGGCTATAAAAGTGTCATAGTACGTGTATACTGGTGTTACATTAACGTATGTTTTAGGAAAATATTCTTATTAAATCAAAGGCAGTGTAGGAGAACCTTTGGTATTTCTTGTTTCAGTTCTAACATGATTATCTAAGGTTACATTACACATGTGTGTTGGAATAATAGATTTGTTTTTCATTCCTAACAGGAGTCATATGCTATGCTTTATAAAAATGAACTGTCTGTGGCCAAAGATGAGATTGAAAAGGTGGACACTCTGCGTTACACCTGGGAAAAACTCCTGTCTCGGACAACAGAGGTGCAGAATGAACTGGTCGTCCTCCAACCACACTTCAGAGGAGAACTTACTGGTAATGTGAAGACCTTTCAAGAGGACTGCCAGCACTTTTACCAGGATTATGAGAAGGTAAAAAAAGAAACTGAAATGACAAAAGTCTCAAGTAGATTAGCTAACAATGAGCAGCTTCTGTTTTTTTTTTTCCATTTATTGCTTCTAAATTACTCCCACCTGCTGCTTGTTCTCAGCATCAGATTCATAGATCAAACTGTGCTAATTTCATGCTGGTGCAAACATGCCTATAAAGTGCAGCAGGTTTAAACTATTAGCACTTGTTTTGCATCTTATCACAGTTGGACCTCCATCGCAAATGCTAGACGCACAAAAATGACAGATAAAGGGAAAAATGTTCCCTCACAGTGAGCAGGTCCAAAATGATCAATACTCGTGATCGTTGAGATTCTGATTTGTTAGTGTGTGAGTTTGGTTTAGCTGTAATGTACAATGATCATAAAGGGTTTTTTGTTCTGAATGTAAAATGACAAGCTTTATCTATAGATGTGGTAATATCTGGCACTATTTATTGGAAGAGTGGGACAAAGAGGTCCCATTCCACCCACTGATAACGGGTCAAAGACACATACGCACGCACGCACGCACGCATGCATGCACGGACACACACTTTACTCTGTATGCACCCAGGTGGCATAGCAGGTTCCGACTTCATTAGTGTAAAAATGGGTGTAATGCTTCCCTGTCACCTATATAGGAAGTGGGTATTCTTCCACTTGTAATAATTTAGTTTTTTTTTAATGAGAACAAGAGTAAAAAACTTTATGCAGAAGGTGAATCTTGACTGTTTATGTTTACATCAGTATTTTGTTTTCTGTGGTATACAAATAATAATAGTAGATAATAATACTCTGGTGATAGAGTATTACATACTTTTATATCTATCTATCTATCTATCTATCTATCTATCTATCTATCTATCTATCTATCTATCTATCTATCTATCTATCTATCTATCTATCTATCTATCTATCTATCTATCTATCTATCTATCTATCTTTTCCGTTTTCTTCTCGCTCTGAACTTTTGGGTTTTTGGAGCAGTATAAATAAAATCACCCTCTTTACACTTCGACATGCCAAAGTGGGCATTCCTTTGATTGCAGGAGCATATGGCATTCGGGCTCACCTCATGAGCTGCTTGGAAGAACCCAAACCAACAAAGTGACAACATTTTTACTTTTCCTGACATACCTGCCCTGTTTTCGGGAAGGCAACAGTCCAACAGACATTTCTTTTACTATACTTTCCTCCTGATGCAAGTCCTACCAACTCTCAGAAGACTGTAAACAGCTGTGTGCCTGCTCTAAACAACATAGCTTTTTGAGAATCACTTTGTTACCACAGAAGTGTGCATAAACCTCTCATTTAAAATCATGTGAAGTAACTCATTTAACTGTGGTCATTGTTACCCATATGCTTCAGGATGGTCCCATGGCGGAGGGTTTAGCTCCTCAGGATGCCAGTGACAGACTGATCATGTTTCAGGTGGGTGGTACAACGTTTGGGTTTTATACACCTAGAAATAATTTAGGAGCATCAATCATTGTTATATAGACCAGTAAATTATCTGGTTCCTGATGAAGACAGGAACGTGAAAATTATGTTTAGAAATTGATGGTGGATTTTTTATAATAATATTGTTTGATGACTAAAATGATAAATCAAAAATTTTATTTTCTGTGTAACAGCGAGAGCTGCACGTCTAAATCTAAAAGCACAGCAATCACAGCTGCTAAACGGACTAATTTGTTGTAATGTTTTTCTTTGTCATCACATTTGGTGGCTTTGTTGTTGTGCCTTTCAGAATCGATTTGACAATCTCTTCAGGAAGTATATCACTTACACCAGTGGAGAGGAGCTGTTTGGTATTCCTGTTACCCAGCATCCTCAGCTCTTGGAGATTAAGAAACAGTTGACCCTTCTGCAAAAGCTGTACGGCCTTTACAACAACGTCATTGAAACAGTGAATGGTTACTATGACATCCTCTGGGCCGACATCAACATTGAGAAAATTAACAACGAGCTGCTAGACTTTCAGGCCAGGTTAGATTGGAAGCACAACATTGATTTGATCTTTCTTCATTTCTGAATGTATACATAAAATTTAATTAGGTTATTTTCTTTTTCAATAACTCTACCCACTTATCAGTTTCTCTTATTATACCCATTCAAATCTGTCTTGGTTCCTGAAGGTATCTGTATTTTCCCAAACAGTGAGCATGTTTACTGACTTATAATCATTTTGATTATTACTCTCTCTAAACTAAAAGATGCCGCAAACTGCCCCGTGCTCTAAAGGAGTGGCAGGCCTTCCTGGACCTGAAGAAAACAATTGATGAGTTCAGTGAGTGCTGCCCCCTGTTGGAGCTCATGACTAACAAAGCTATGATGACGCGCCACTGGAAAAGAATCACTGAGGTCAGTAAAACATTAAGAGTCACTGATATTGTCTTTCAAACTGGATCTGCACCTACTTTTGTTGGATGTAATTTGAATGATGGTCTGCCCAGGTGACTGGCCATACCTTTGAAGTGGAAACAGATACGTTCAAACTACGCAACATTATGGATGCTCCTCTGCTCAAGTTTAAAGAAGAGATTGAGGTATGCATAAAGAGAATGTTTATTTTGTGTTCCTAAATCTATTTTCTGACTGTAAGACAGGTACTGTTCTAACTTTTCTACGTGTATATGATACGTTACTCTTAGAACTTTTATTTTATTTATGTCAGTGAAACGCAAAAGGTTTTCGGATAAAACGGAGTATGTGTTATTCATACTTCCAAAAGACAAATCACAATTCAGCCCCAACAGTTTATACTATTGCAAGTGTGTATCTTAAAAAATAAATAGTTCAGGGATGCTTCCCAGTTAAACTTCCACCCACATCGCTTTGTAGCCTCATAAACTGGTGCTTCCTAAAGTAAAAGAATTACTAAATGTTCTGGCTGGATTACAGTAAAGAAAAATCAATGTAGGGAAATTGATTTAACTTGGTAGGAACTTTGCAGCTGTTAGCTGAAGGTTTAACTTGTAGATTTCATCAGTCACTGGCAGGTGTTTTTGCCTGATGTGTTTCCTTGATGTATTATTTCTAATTAGCTGCTGATGTGCCAGGAATTTTGATGTGTTTTTAAAGAATTCAGAGAGAATGGATTTTTAGTGAAACTGTGAGACTTTTCTACTGAATGGCTCTTTGATCCATTCATTAAATGTCATCAAATCTATACAATAAAGAAACTTAATTTAGCATTATACCTAACAGCTGTTTTTAAGTTTTTAAAGGTGATCTTCACTGGGAAACCTATAATACTTGTTCTTTTTGAAAGACAATCGGTCACTCTGAGTTTCATATGCATGCAGAAAAGTCTTCTAACACTAATTCTTACATTTGCCACTGATAGCAAATAGACTGGTAAACACTTGGGTCAAAAAAGCCACACAACTCTACCATACACTGTAAAATTAGCATTCAAGGACTCACCCATCTTGGGTCGCCACCGTGGAAGGCTGCATTGATTTAGCGGCCAGGATGATGACCCACATTTGTATAGCGCCTTTCAGAACCAGAGGACTCCAAAGTGCTTTACACTACATTGTATCATTCATTCACACACACATTCACATGTTGATGGTGATGAGCTACAATGTAGCCACAGCTGCCCTGGGGCTCACTAACAGAAGCGAGGCTGCACAGCACAGGCGCCACCGGTCCCTCCGACTACCACCAGCAGTGTCTTGCCCAAGGACACAACAGCAGAATTCTTTGCTGTGAGCTGGGATTGATCCTACAATCCTCCGATTACTGGACAACCCGTTCTACCTCCTGAGCTACTGCATTAGCCACTCCACAACAAGGCAGAACTCCTTCAGGCTTCTGTTTTTTTTTAAAAAAATAACACGTTAATGTTGTAGAGTGAATGGAGGCAGTGGAAGAGTCGCGTTGCTGTTAGCCAATCAGAGGCGAGATGTTGGAATATCGTGCATATTAACGAGCAAGACTCCAAATCCTGCTGTTTATCATCCCTCACTCCTCTGGCTAATTTCTATTTCCAGAAGCTGGAGCACCAGAGATTTTTTTTCTCCACAGAAAACAACCCACAAGGGATTTATTCATAGAGACCACAGCAGATTTACTGAAATAAAGAGTGTATGCCCACTTTAAACTAATATATATGTATAAGAAGAAGAAATAATTGACTACATTATAGTAAGTCTGTTTTACATTTCCTTGACCTTTCCTTTTCCTTATCGTTTAAATGCTAATGTCTTCCTTTTTGCCGGGGGGTTCCTTTAAAGGATATCTGCATTAGTGCTGTAAAAGAGCGAGATATTGAACAGAAGCTGAAGCAAGTCATCGCTGAGTGGGACAACAAGACTTTTACCTTTGCCAGCTTCAAAACTCGAGGAGAGCTGCTGCTGAGAGGAGACAGCACATCAGAGATCATTGCCAGCATGGAGGACAGCCTGATGATGTTGGGGTCTCTCATGAGCAACAGGTTTGTCTGTGTGGACTCTCATAGTCTTGATAGAAATTAGATGAGGGGAATGAAATTAAAATGTTCTGCCCCTAAAGGCATAAGAAGTATAATTGGATTTTCTTGTGAACTTAACATGTGTGTTGCTCTGCACAGCTCACACTCAGATTTAACTTCTCTCTCAGGTACAACACCCCATTTAAAGGCCAGATTCAGAAGTGGGTTCAGAACCTTTCCAACACCACAGATATTATTGAACACTGGATGACTGTTCAGAATCTGTGGATCTACCTGGAGGCTGTGTTTGTGGGTGGAGACATTGCCAAACAGCTGCCCAAGGTAAAATGAGGTCCAATGGTATTTTTGTGAGCAAACATGAACTCAGACTTCATGTTTGTATCCACAGATCTTTTTAAAGCTTTTCTGCCGGGTAATCTTTCCTTTTCCCATCAGGTCGAAAACCAAAAAACTGACAAATAAATCAGTCTTCAGAAATTAAACTGTGTCTCCATCTATTTAGGAAGCGAAGCGTTTCTCAAACATTGACAAGTCGTGGGTGAAGATAATGATGCGAGCCCATGAAATGCCTAACGTCGTACAATCCTGTGTGGGGGATGAGACCATGGGGCAGCTGCTTCCTCACCTGCTTGAACAGCTGGAGATTTGCCAGAAATCCCTCACAGGGTGAACACAAACAACTCACATTTTACTCAAATCGCAGAACAATGTGGTGATTTGACATGTAAATAGTTCAAGAAAACCAACATTTTCTATTGTTTTACTGATATTACACTTGTTTTTCAGTTATCTGGAGAAGAAGCGACTGTTGTTTCCACGTTTTTTCTTCGTTTCTGACCCCGCCCTGCTGGAAATTCTGGGTCAGGCCTCAGACTCCCACACCATTCAGGCTCACCTTCTCAATGTCTTTGACAACATCAAATGCGTCCAATTTCATGACAAGGTCATCATCATCATCATCATTATTATTTTTATTAGTTAGATGCAGCAGTAGTGGTAGTTGTAGTACTAAGCCACCTTTGAGAGTTGATTGTGTTTTTCTAACAGGCCTGTTAATAGAAAAATGGCTCATCTTGTGGTTTTGACCAAAAGATTCTATAAATGTAAATGTATAGGCCAGTGAATCCAGACATATCGTAAAATTCACTATTATGTATTCATTATTTATACATTTAAAAACAATTTGAACTTTTAGACTAAGAATGGTCAAATAGTTTTTTTTAACAAACTCGATATGTCACCTGACTCAGATATATGACCGAATTCTGGCTGTGTCATCACGCGAGGGGGAAACCGTGGTGCTCGAACGTCCTGTCACAGCAGAAGGAAATGTGGAAGTGTGGTTGAATGCTCTGTTGAAGGAATCCCAGCGGTCGTTGCACCTGGTGATCCGACAGGCTGCTTTGGCCATCCAGGACTCTGGCTTTCAGCTCATTGACTTCCTTAACTCTTTCCCTGCTCAAGTAAGTCATAACAGCAATGGAAGCAATGGACATTCGCAAGACGTTTAGTCCTGTTTAGGTGTCATCTAGTTCTTGATTTAATTAAAAAGTAATACCAAATAAATACTAGAGTATTCCTTAAAATTTTGATAGGAAAATGAAATGTTTAGAACTTTTGACCATCATGTCCTGATGGAATTTCCAATATCATTCTTCCTAATTCAGGTAGGCTTGCTCGGTATCCAGATGATATGGACCAGGGACTCCGAGGAGGCGTTAACCAATGCCCGGTTTGATCGCCGCATTATGGCTAAAACTAACCAGGTTTTCCTTGATCTGCTTAACACCCTGATTGACATGACAACAAAAGATCTGGAAGCTATAGAGAGAACAAAATACGAGACCCTCATCACTATCCATGTCCACCAGAGGGACATATTTGATGATCTGGTGAGTTGTGGTTTACTCAAGAGACATCTTCAAATTCAAAACAAAAAGTAAGCCAAATCCTACATTTTATTACAGCCTTGTATCTAATTAAAACTTCCTGTTCAGGTTAAGACAGCTATTTTTGATGCGATGGCCACAGGTGGTGTTTGCAATTAAAGAACAGTTTGTCAAAAGATTTTAAATATTTTTTATTGGCAGCAGGTGATGCTACAAAACTAATTTGAGTTTCACAACAGGCACAGCAACTTGCTGCTTGTTTCCAAAGTGAAGAGAATATAATTAAAAGGAGACATTTGCGCTGCCATGTGGGTCTCTACTGCCTCTATAAACACTCTAAACGTGGAGAAAACCTGTCCATCCATTTTCTGTAAGTGATTAGTGATTTAGGAATTATGTGCCTAAAAGAAGCACTTTCAAAAAGTCTCCATTTGTAACGTCAGAAACAGAAAAATTAGAACTATCTTTCACATGCAAGAGAGCTGCTGCTGGAGGATCAGTGGTTTTACTCCAAGCCACACTCCCAGATGTTGGAGCATCTTATATAGCAGCTTGAGTGGGTGTGGGTGGGCGTGGCCAGCTCACGCTTGTTTTCTTAAGCCTCTTTTATAAAACAATGCCTTGGGTCGTTTATAAATGGTCAGACCATGGTGGTAATGTGGCGCAATCGTGTTCTTTTAACAAAAGATTACTCGATGGCAGTAAAATGTGGTCTCTACACTGCCGCGGACTTCCATTTATCTTGGACATAACTTGCTTTTTATTGAGATTGAGGCTGCACTCATTAAGTTTTTTTGACAAGCAGCTCCTAAAGGTGTCTGTCCTCCACAGTCCCCGTGAACTGTCAGATGATCTGAGCTCCAGCTCTATCGGTGAGAAGCTGCCGGAGCTCTGCATCGCTCCAGTTTATCATCTCAGCTGGTTCTGTTTAAAAGAGCGAAACCTATGCCAGTGTTTACTTTCATTTCCAATATAGTTTCCAGCCAGAGCTCGGAATTAATTCATCAAGTGATCATGACACCACAGGCGTAATCTGCATTCACAAGTCCGGCATTGCAGCAATATTACTACCAAGCGTGGTGGCACGAATGCCTAAATATTCCCGCATCATTATGCCGCCATGGCGCGTTCATAAGACACACCGTTGCGGCAATATTACGCTGATTTGCTGGCGTGATGTGTCTTATAAAAAGGGCTTTAAAGTGAGAGCCCTGAAACAGCTCCTTCTGGAAGGTACTGAAACTGTAAAGAATAAAACCGCTGAAATTGCTTTATGTGAGAGAGATTTTGTGCTGAGAACTTCATGAACATATTTTAATAGACCATAGAACTATTATAGCAGAAGAAATCCATCATATGTCCCCTTTAATTCATTTTCAAACTGCATTTTGTCTTTAATTTTCATTTTATTCTGCTCCCATCCTCTCTCAGGCTCTCATGTCATCCACTGTTTCAGGATTTCTTGTTTTTCTGTCCTGTCACTGTTTTTACATCTCCTACTTGTTGCCTCTCCTCTACCTTTGTCGTGATTTTTTTGGTCCCCTTCCTTAACATACATTTTCCATCGCTCAATACCTCTTCATGAATCCTTCCCTTCCAGCTCTTCTTTGTATTCTGTCTTTCCTGTCACAGCGTTCTCTAATTGGTGTCTATAATTTCTTCGTCCTAGTGCCGGTTGCACATCAAAAGCCCCACTGACTTTGAATGGCTGAAGCAGTGTCGCTTCTACTTCAGTGAGGACTCAGCTAAGATGATCATCAACATCACAGACGTTGGATTTGTCTACCAGAATGAATTCCTGGGTTGCACAGAAAGGCTTGTCATTACACCTTTGACTGACAGGTAAAAGACCATCCATGAAAGGAATGATTCAAAAGGAAAAAGAAGAACTGGAAGTGAAAAGTTATTTTCTGTAAAGCTAGATCTGGAGTGCTGCACTTTAATTCCACTTATCAGTTGGACATTATTAACAAAAGAGTAACACGGGTCTTTAATGTGTCCAACTGGGATTAAATATAACAGCTAGTGGAAACTCTGGAAGCTCTGGAAACACCTGTCTGTTTTCATAGCTACGATATAAAAGCAGCAGCTTTACAAAAGCAGAAATGCATTATTTACTGTATACGGAGTAATAATTATCATAAAAATGTAACACTGGTTACAGTTTATGTGGGAATTATAAGTTAAAGTAAAATTTGCAAAGCTGTTCTGGGCTTTAGAAAAGATTAAATTAGATGAGAGGATTCCTGGAAAGTCCTCACCACCTTTTCTACCAGATGATGGGATGGACATAAATGGATACGTTTTAGTATGAAGAGGCAGAAATGTACCAACAACCATCATCAAAAGAGCCAACTCTGACAGAAAGAGATGTTAAGAGACAGAGAAATAAGAGAACAAATGGTAAGTAAATGTGAAAGGAAAGCAGCAGGGAGGGAGTTACTATCAGACATCTGACAGCAGCTCTCTGAAGATGTTGGCTTGAAAGATGAAGGCACTAAAGTAGCCCTGATTTTCTCACTGCTGTCTCTCTCCACCTTTAACATGTCCGTATTCTCCTCAGTCGGAGTGCTTCTGTTTTTCCTCTCAGTCACTCGCTATCCTTTATCTTTCATCCTCTCTGCCCTTCATCTCCTTTCCCACTGCATCAGTTTTTAAAACAGCTTAATTGCAGGCAAAAGGAAAATAATTAAGATTTTTAAATAAGATTCTGTTGTGGATATTACTTTTAATTTTAATGTTTTGATTTACTGTTTATGTTCTGAACTGCATAAAACATTTTGCAGAGGATATTTTGTGTGGATGAGGGGTGTGTTCTATAGCTGTGCTCAGCCTCCAAACTTCAAGTGAAAGCAACCTTTTTGAGGAAATCAAATTTCTAACTTCAAAGCATGACTTTTAACGGTGAAGTTAAATTATGCATATTAGTGTGTGTCTGAATTTGTGCAGATGTTACATCACCCTAGCCCAGGCGCTTGGTATGAGTATGGGTGGAGCTCCTGCTGGTCCTGCAGGCACAGGTGAGACAGAAACAATGCTGAATTCATTTATTTAAATTTGCGTGGCAGGGCTCCTTCTATGGCACTGATGGTGTCGTGTTTAATATGAATAATGAAACAGAACACTTGGGTCTTGCCTGCACAGCATGACATCAGTCTGCCAGCAGCGTGAGACAGTGAAATGAGCACATTGTTCTTTATTTCAGACTTGGGTTTATTAAAACAATAGATTTACTTGGCATAATTTCTGACATCATAAAAAGTATTTTTCTTATATGAGCTATTTATTTTCTGTTCTTAGGAAAGACTGAGACCATTAAGGACATGGGTCGCTGTCTGGGAAAGTATGTTGTGGTTTTTAACTGTTCTGACCAGATGGACTTCAGAGGCTTAGGGAGAATATTTAAAGGTAAAAAGCCATACAGATGAATAATGAATGTCACATTCTACTAAAGTAAGAGGTACTTTTGTGTTTTTGTCTTTGTAAACGATGCTGTGTCCTTTTTATAGGAGATAAATATAAAAAGGACAGAGTATTTTTAACTTGTATGAGTGAACAACCCCTGCTATGGGCTGGTAACCTGTCCAAGGTGTACCTCGCCTGTTTGACTGCTGGAGATAGCCACCCGCCCCCACAGCCCAGCAAGGATAAGTGGGTATAGAAAATGGATGGATAGAGTGAACAACCTCTGTTTGATTTCCAGGTCTGGCTCAGTCCGGTTCTTGGGGTTGTTTTGATGAGTTCAACCGCATCGACCTCCCAGTCCTGTCTGTGGCAGCTCAGCAGATCGCTATAGTCCTTACCTGCAAGAAGGAACGCCGCAAAAACTTCATTTTTACTGATGGAGACAGTGTTGAGATGAATCCTGAGTTTGGCATCTTCCTCACAATGGTCAGTGGCATCTTGATGCCATCACTTCAAAATCAGCTTAAAGCTGCAATGGCAAATCTGCAAAAGAAGCTAACTTTTAAACACAAACACAGAACTCTCACCTCACCCTCCGGTTATCATCCCTAGACCATGTCCGCCTGTCTTTTGTTGTCCGTGACTTCAAATGGTGTTTTTCTTTTTGGGACTCTAGTGAAATTGAAGTGGTAGCAGCCGGCTGTTTCTCCTTCTCTGATATTGTTGAGCAGAGAACCTCTCACACCAGTGGTGTTCTGTTGATAAATGTGCATAATGAGTGGAGGACCCAAGTACATGCGGAAGTGGTTCAGCGAGACAGACAACCAGATGGTCCAAAGGTTGGTTTTGGGTCGAGCCGTGTTATTGGCTGAAGTTTTAGACAAATGTAAGAGAACCACTTTGTTAATTTTTTACTTTTTTTGTATTCTCCACAAAATATTTATAGCTATACTATGGTAGAACGTTGTTAAGAGACATGGATAAATGTTTTACACTAGCTTGTTTTGCAGATTTGCCATTGTAGCTTTAAGTTTCTCTTGGTCAGGTCTTGTTGCTGATTTTAATAGATAAATTTCATATAAAGCATTTTCCCTACCCTCTCTTTCTAGTACACCTGCTCCTCAGTTTCCCCTTTGTAAACAGTTGCTGATTCAATCAGTGTCCTGTTCGTCATTGGTGCTGCTCTATTTGTGTCTGATGGGTCTCTGCTGCTGTGCCCTCAGCCTGAGGAAATCAATGCGTCTTCTTGAAAAAACAAAACAATATCTGAAAGGGGCCTAAAGACCAGATACAAAACACTAACTTGCTTTTATAATTATGATTGGTTAGTTATCTTTTTCTGAAAAACCATGTTGTACGTCTATTGTATGGAGATCTTGCACTAAATAATGCATGTTAGCAGAACCATGTGAATTAAATAATGGATTTCAGTAGAATTGACTTATAGATGTATTTGTTTACAGTGTAGTTAAAGTTAAAAGTCCCGTTACTTGTCACACACTGGTTTGGCCCATCTCCTGGGAGAGCAATGAGCTGCAGACACGGCCACACTCGGAAACTGTTTGGTGGTTTAATCCCCCAATCCAACCCCTTAATACTGAGTGTCAATTAAGGAGGCATTGGGTCCCATTTTTAAAGTCTTTGGTATGACCCAACTGTGGATTTGAACCTGCGATCTCCCAGTCTCAGGGCGGACATTCATACCACTAGGCCACTGAACTGGATTAGATTGATTATGCAAATATTTTGTAATACTACACATTGCTTATTATCATAATCTTCACATAGTAATGCTGTAATCACTTTAGCTTCTTTGTGTAGTCCCAAGGGAAGTCATTAGAGGACAGCAGAATAATCTTTCCAGCAGTTAGATGGTTCAAGCTATTTATTTACTTATTTATTTGCCTGTTGTTTGTTTTGCTGTTTTTGTGTTTATTTTGGTGCAGCAATTAACAACAATCTTTATGAAAAATGGTGTTAAAGCTTTGTCTTTAGGGTTCAAATGACAGAGATGTATGGGTGAACCAATTTAATTTTCATTTATGATTACCACGAGCATGTTCCATGCATTTTGCTTTGATATGTGGTACAATATTATACTGATGATAATTTAGAAATGTATCAGTGTCCCATATTTTCCTGTTTATTATGCTGCATACGCATTTGTGGTTATTAGTATGATTATATATTCTTTTCTTTTATTCTTACAGTGAAAATCAGTTATCTGCTTATGATTTGTGACTTATTTGATTGTTTTTATGACTGATTGTTTTAATATTTTATTGTATTTTAACCTGTTTTATCTTGTGAAGTGACCTTGGGTGTTTTGAAAGGCGCTATTTTAAATAAAATGTATTATTATTATTATTATTATTATCATACAGCTATTTTGCTTCACTTAATATAAACTTGTTCCCTTTGTACTCAGAATCCAGGTTACGCAGGTCGCCAGGAGCTTCCTGAAAACCTGAAGATCAACTTCCGCTCGGTAGCCATGATGGTTCCTGACCGTCAGATCATCATTAGGGTAAAACTGGCCAGCTGTGGATTCATAGACAACATGGAGCTGGCTCGCAAATTCTTCACTCTTTATAAGCTGTGTGAGGAGCAGCTCTCTAAACAGGTAACAATACTTTCGTCTGCCTAAGCAGAACTGTTAAACGTCAAACGTCCTCCAACATGGGAGACTTCCTCAATCTCACCTACTAACTTGGTCTCTCTATGCAAAGCAGCTCAGTATGAGAAAAGGCTATAATCGTATTATCACAAGACATCAAAGTGGTGCTAGTAGTTTATCTGAGCACTTTTATATCAGATTTCTTGTTTTTTTTGCCATCTAAATGTGTGTGAACACCTGGACCAGCTTTTCAGAATGACACTGGACTCTGCTGTGAAACAGATTCTAATCCTAGAGTTCACTTTAATATTTTACTGTAGTTTATATAGCTGTTTTTTAAGCTTAGATGGATTTAAAATTGTATTTATAATTGTCAAGGTTCACTATGACTTTGGGCTACGGAACATCCTGTCGGTCCTGCGAACCCTGGGAGCAGCAAAGCGAGCCAACCCCAATGACACAGAGTCTACTATTGTCATGAGGGTTCTGAGGGACATGAATCTATCCAAACTGGTCAGTCTTAATCAAGAAAACAAAAATTAAAAAAAAATGCTGCACAATTCCTTTGTCGAAGCGTGAAAAATAGACCTAAAAGAAACACTTCTTAGCTTCATTGTGTATCTTTTTTGACTCTGTGTACATGCGTGCATGTGTGTGTAAGATTGATGAGGATGAGCCCCTGTTTCTGAGCTTGATTGAGGACCTTTTTCCAAGCATCCAACTCGATAAAGCGGGATACCCTGAGCTAGAGGCTGCCATTGACAAACAGGTAGGAGGGGTGAGAAATTACTTTATCTTTGATTTCCAGTAAAGCCAAATTTCATAAAGGCTGATTAGTGGTGATGGTTGGGAGAATAGAGGGAAAAGAGAGCAAGAACTGTTGCAAAAGTAAACCAAGGTAAGGATAAAGACATAAGTGAAGAGGCTGAGTAAATGTGGACGAAAGCTTAATGGATTGTAAGAGTGCTGTATTTTTCAAGTCATTCTTAAGTGCCTTAAGGTACAGCACCCAAAAGGATACAAATGGTGCCATTTATTGTTTGTCAAGGAACTAAACTAAGTACTTCTGGAGAAACTGAGTGTAGGGGTAACAAAAAGAGATGCAGTAAAATATGGAGAATAAAGATTTCTGTTAGCTTCCTGATAAACAATTGATTCATGCTGTGCAGTAATGTGCACTTTTCTGGGTATCTGAAATTTAGTTTTATAAAAGATCTTGTTGGTCTGGTCCATACCAGGTGACGTTTACCTGGCCTAGTAGCAATGATGTGCTCTAGTGTGCAAATATTTCAAGCTATCCTTGTTTTTGCTTGATTTCAGAGTCAGACTTCCTCATAATTGTGAGATAATAATGACACATAATAAGCATCATTTATCAATAGTTCTTGAGCCTCTTTAAAAGTCTTGTTTTTTGTATTTATTTTACTTATGATGCTTTTACGCTCCTTCTCTCTCTACTTCTTGCAACTGACCATGAAAAATAGGAAAGAATTTTGTTTTGCAATAGACTGCTGAAACCAATTTAAATCTGGTTCTTCAACAGAACTTTCCTCTGAGTTTAGCAGACTTTTGAGCACTTTTAGCTTAGTTTTGAACATTCACATTCCTATCAAAACATGTAAAGAAAGGAGAACTTTTGCACAAAACTATAACTAAAATGTTTTTTTTTCTTCCCTCAGGTTGAGGATGCTGGTCTGATCATCCACCCTCCCTGGAAGCTGAAGGTCATCCAGCTGTTTGAGACTCAGAGGGTTCGACATGGTATGATGGCCCTGGGGCCCAGCGGGGCAGGGAAGACAACTTGTATACACACTCTGATGAAAGCCATGACCGGTAGGATACACACGATTTATAATAAGTTGACTAATTTGTTGGTGTCTATAAGTTAAGAAGAGCACTGTTCAAACATGCTAAATCAAGTGGTTAAATTTTTTCTGCCAAAATGTGGCCATGCCTGGATCTCATTTACTCTTTAGTTTACTCTTTAAACACAAACTGTGCCTAATATGAAACAGATGAGATGTTGCTGCAGTTTTCTGAATATATTTGCATATTAATGGAGAAAACCGCTTTTTCCAAGAAACTCTCTGAAGCTGGTCGATGGTAGAAGTATGTTGTCATGCTATTTATATCTAAAATGATGACTTGAAGTATATGTACCAGAGAGCATAAAAAATTGAAGAAGAAAGGGCTGAAATTGAAAACAGCACTAGCATTTTCAGACACATACTACTTTTACAGTAGATAAGACAGCAGACATTTTATTCATTAAGAAGCTCACAGAGTCAGAAAATGTCTTCTCCCAGAATGTGGCCAACCCCACAGAGAGATGCGAATGAACCCCAAAGCCATCACAGCACCACAGATGTTCGGTCGACTTGACGTGGCCACAAACGACTGGACTGATGGCATCTTCTCTACACTCTGGAGAAAAACACTGAGAGCAAAGAAAGGTCAGAAATGTGTTCCACTCAAACCCACATTTATATTTAAATATTAATAAAAATTTAGTGGCAGGTATGGCTGTGATTCATTTTTTGAACACAGTGGATTTTATTTAAACAAGTACTTTGTTACATGGATATATAACATTAAAAATCCTAAAACAGTAGAAGGAGCCTTCTTCAATGTCTCTAAACTTCAGGTGAGCTGGAATTTTCTTTGTTTTTATTATTTTTTATTTAAAGGAATTGTTGAGACTTAAGAAAATCACTTCAAGTAATTTTAAACATCAACGGGAAAAACTAAAATCACTGGACATCCTTGCATCTTTTTTTTTCAAAACAGAACCTAAAGCTTTTTATTTTTATCTTTCTACGGTTTTAAGCATTTGCTCATCATCAAAAATATTTGCGTGCAAAGATATTAAAGGCTGAATATGGAAATAATTTAATAAAAAGCTATGTTTAAAAAAAATAATACCTCCACAGGGTGTTTAGAGGTGTGCAGAATGAATGTACAGTTTTTCCTTTAAAAGCTATATTTAAAAAAAAAAATTATCAAAATTTTATTTTGACGGCATGACACTGGGTTTATGTTTACATCCACCAGCCACTAGAGGGCACCGTTGTGGTAAAAATGTGGCTCGGCAAGGTGAGGCTGGGACTGTGTTAAATGGCGGACTCGACTAGTCAAGCAGCTGATTCTGAGCCCAGAAGATGTTCTAACGGTAAATACTGTTGTAAAATGAACTTATTAGTAGAAATTAGTCCTTACCCTGTACGATTCATCACTGGATATGGTGCTGGCTGGTCACTTCATGTATCAGCAATGAACCAACACCCTGACAGCTGGAAAATTTGTTCTGTTGTTGCAATATTACCTCTATACACTAGATGTTGCTATGGTGTCCATGTTCCATATTCAACCTTTAATCTACTCTCACATATGTACATCTGTACTTTAACGTACACAAAATAGTATCAGCAGATAATGTTTAAGATTCTGTTTGTAGTTTGTTTTGATGTTTTGCTCAGTGACAGAACCGCAGCTCTGAACTTGTGTTGTTTAGAATAAAAAGAGCTCAGAAAAAATTCACACTTAGTGACTCAGCTTAGATTGTTTTACAGTCTCTTGTTCTTTAGCTGGTTCCACACTGCTGTAGAGATGTGTTATTATTTAATTTTGTCTTGACAATAATTGCATTTATTTTAAGATTGAAATATTCTCATTTATGTCCACAATTCAAGTTTATGTTTTTTTTTTATTGGGGTTAAAAAGGTTTACCAATTTACAAACAGTTGATGATCTAGTCTAGAGCAACCGTGTGAAACTGAATTAGCCAGTTAACACAAATTTCAGCGCGTTTGTTTTGTGTAGAAATCTGTTTTATCTGGTTTAACTTTATTATTTTGTTAGATTTTCAGATTAGAGGGCAAATCAATAAAACGGGTGAAAAAATGAAGTTCTTGTTTATGTCATTTTGTTTCAGGAGAGCACATCTGGATAGTTCTGGATGGACCCGTCGATGCCATTTGGATCGAAAACCTAAATTCAGTTTTGGATGACAACCGAACTCTAACACTTGCAAATGGAGATCGTATACCGATGGCTCCCAACTGTAAGGTGGTTTTTGAGCCACACAACATTGACAATGCCTCACCCGCCACTGTGTCGCGCAACGGTATGGTGTTTATGAGCTCCTCTGTTCTCAGCTGGAGCCCGATACTGGAGGTGAAGTACTGGAGTTATAGAACTTATACCCCAAATAAACCAATAAATCTGTCTGGATTGTGGGACAACATGATGCTCAGGATTCACCCAGTTGTGTTTACTTCTCCTAGGGCTGGTTGAAAAAACGCTCCCCTCAGGAGGCAGAGATACTGAGGCAGCTCTTCTCCTCCTCCTTCCCTGAGCTGTATCGCTTCTGTGTGCAGTCGTTAGAATTCAAGATGGACATGCTGGAGGCCTTCGTCATCATGCAGTGCATAAACATGCTCCAGGGACTCATTCCACTAAAGGTAACAGCTTGTGTGAAGCATTTAAACTGCAATTAAACACCACTTCATGACATTTTCAGTCGTGACACAAAGTTTGATGAAAAGTCTAAAATACTTGAAAAATGATGAGCCCTATTGCAACAGTTTAAGCATGATGATGACATGAGATTGTGTTATATTTTAAATTAAAAAAAAAATCCATGATGTAAACTTGAGAGGATTAAATGTTAAATCATAGATCTGAGAAAGTTTCTGAAAACCTCTGCAGCAGTAAAAATACCCAAGAGCCTTCATCTTCCTCATCACTGAATCTTCTGATCTGATGAAACTGCTTCACTGCAGTTCCTAACATGCAGCATATGGAGGAAACCAAACTTTTATTTCATTATACACTCAGTGCGGATGGCAAGATTAATGAAAAGAAGGATGCCAAAAAATGTAAACCATATTTATATATTCTAAGAAGACATTGGAGGAAAGTTTCATTTTGACACAAATGTAAATTTCTCGTAATGTTTCCATCCTTAGTGGAATTGTAGTATTTTCTAAAAACTATATATTCTATTAAAAATAAAAAACATGACTCAGAAGGGTTTGGTTCTGAGCTCAGTAGAACGAGGTTGTGTATTTAAATCCCATTGTTGATGTAAGAATCTTCCTAAGAACAATTATGCCCTCTTCTCCTGAGAGGGATCCACGCAAAAGAACTAATGTGTCAATTTGTTTCTCTAATTTATTATCTTCCCCTCCCTTTGTCTTTGAGTTTGCTGTATGAGTATCGTGATTTTTACCCTGCAGGAGCAGTGTGGCGAGCTATCCAGAGAGCACCTGGAACGACTGTATGTATTTTCCCTCATGTGGAGCACTGGGGCCTTACTTGAGCTGGAAGACAGGAGGAAGATGGAGTGCTGGCTCAGAGGAAATGACAGTATTTGTCTAAATTTGCCAGATATTCCTCCTGACAGCGAGGACACAATGTTTGACTACCACATCACAGCAGATGGTAATCATGATTTTATTGAAGAGATGATGCCACATGAACATCGGTTGCTGGAAACATACAGATTTTTCTTTTAGAAACTGAAGGATTATATTTTATGTTGCATTTTACAAGAAACCAAGTGTAAGTTAATCAAATGTTTAAAGGGGTGCCCAATCCTGGTCCAGGAGGGCTGCTGTCTAGCATGTTTTAGTTGTTTCCCTGCTCCAACACACTTGATTTTATTCACCATATGATTAACTGACTCCTGCAGAGCTTGATGAGCTGCTGAACAGGTGTGTTGGAGCAGGGAAACCACTAAAACATGCTCCAGGGCACCCCTGGTTTAAATTCAGGATTAAGTTATAGATTCGGAAGGACTTTAAAGGTGGGGTGGATGATGTTTTTCTGGAGCATTTTTTGCCATATTGCTCTAAACACTCTTCAGATAACACTGAAAACCAATACATTTTGTCAAAAATTTTGTCAAAAAATGAATATTTTAATGGTCTCTGAAACAAACAATCCTGGAAAAACATCATCCAATCAATGTGACCGTCCCATTTTTAATGATTGGATTCTGATCCATCCATCAAACTGCTCCTCTGACTGTCCTAATCCCTCTGCACATACCTCTCTAGCCTCTTTTATAAAACAATGCCGCCAATTTGCCGCAACGCCGATGCGGCATCAGGGAGCGTTAGGTCGTTTATAAGAGCTCAGACCGTGGTGGTAATGTTGCACAATCATGTCCGTTTTATAAAAGATTACGCAATGGCGGCAAAAAGGAGGTATGGGGGCGGTCTCTGCACTGTCGCTGACTTCCGTGTATTTTGGACATAACTTGCTTTTTATTGCGATCGAAGCCGCGCTCCTTAAGTTTTTATTTTAACAACCAGCTACAGGTGTGTGTCCTCCACCATCCCTGTGAGCTGTCAGATGATCTGAGCTGCAGATCTAACGGAGAAAACCTCCCGGAGCACCGCATCGCTCCAGTTAATCATCTCAGCTGGTTCTGTTTACAAACGTGAAACTTAAGCGCGTGTTTACTTTCATTTTTAATAAAGTTCCCAGCCAGAGCGCAGCATTAATTCATCACATGGTCATGACACCTCCCTCTTTTGCGCCAAGGCTTAATGTGCGTTTATAAGACCGGATAAGCCGCAATATTACCGCAATATTACTACCAAGCGTGGCGGCACGAATGCCGCAAAATTCCCGCAACGCGATGCCGCCATGGCGCGTTCATAAGAAACATGTTGCGGTAATATTGCGCTGATTTGCCGGCATGATGTGTCTTATAAAAAGGGCTTCTGTGTGCACAATTACGTGCTCTTGGCTTGGAGCAGCTGAACAGGCAGTGAAGCCAGAGCCAGGCTACCTCGTGTAACAGACAGAATGCTCTGTTCTGTTTGGTTTTACTAATCTCATTTAAAGAGTTGTTTTATGTTTTTTGTTTAGAGTCTGGTTCTGCTCTTGTTGGGAAATGTTTAGGTGACAGACCTGTTGTCTGAACGCATCTAATCCACTGTCAGCTGGCAGAGCTGTGTGTCTATCCCGTATGTGTGTCGCAAGCTAGCAGAGAGGAGACAGCTGTGTCTGAGGAGACTGGGCCTGGTTTCTGGAAGTTTTCATTTGTTGTTCGTGGGGTTTTTCCAGATTGTTGTGGCACTGAGCTGCTGTGATTTTGAAGTCAAGAATAAACCAAGAAAACTAAAAACTACCTACTTTTTCTTCATAAAAACATCACACTATACTAGTTAGCATACTAAATTGCTACTTGGTCATGTAGGTGTGTTATGTTAGGATTTATGGCAGAAATGATGCCAACAACAGGTCAAAAATGTAAGATTGTGTTTATGTTTTTATGATTGCTTGACAGTATCTGTTGTGTCCGGTGTTATTCCATTTTCTGCAACCATCAGATTCTGTGACTTTGTGGAGGATCCTAAAGACAGTCGCATTGATTTTTTGTTTTGTTTTTGTAGCTTGCTTGATTGGCTTTTTCCAAGAACATCCACTACACCTTCACTTTTGTGCTTTATGTTTGTCTCCACAGATTGCTTCTTTTTTCTTATGCATGCAAATGTCTTTTCCTCCAGGTCATTGGGTCCACTGGAACACCAAAGTTGAGGAATACTTTTATCCATCTGATGTGACGCCAGAGTACAGCTCCATCCTTGTCCCCAATGTGGACAATGTTAGAACAGACTTCCTAATTCAGACCATCGCCAAGCAGGGCAAGGTAAAATGACATAAAACAGATTTTTGTTTTTGAAATAGGAAAACTGATGTGTCTCAAATTTCTGTATGCTTGTTTTATTAATAAAAATCTTAATTTTCTCCTAGTAGATAGGCATATTTTGCAGACATGTCAATTTTTTAAACTTGAACTGAAATACATCCAGGTCGTTTTTTTATTATACAAAAATTTGTAAAATACAGGCAAGCATTACAATGTTCTCCTCCTAAGTTGTTTAAAATATGGCCCTTATACAGATGTCATACCAGCAAAGAAGCATGAAAAGTAACTTTTGTTTTTAGATGTTTCTTTTTACAAATGTTTTTCAAACTGACATCAACACACAGCTATCATTGGGTCAACAATTTAAAGGGATATATAATGAAAAACTCACCTTTTTGCATTCTTTTGTGCTGCCATGTGGCTCTCTACTGCCTTTACAAACACTCCAAATGTTCACTAATACATCCATCCATTTTCTGTCAGTGTTTGGTTTTAGGAATTGTACTTCCAAAAGTAGTTGTTTAAAAAAAAGTACTCGTTTATGACATTTGCATAGAACCCCCCCACCCATCCAGCTCCAGCTAATTTTCTTAAAGTGACAGAACCCTGAAATGGCTCATTCTGGAAGGTACTGAAAATGTCAAAAATAAAACTGTTGAGGTCTCTTTATGTGAAAGGGGTTTTATACAAAGAACTTCATAAATATAAATAACAAGTAATCCGCTCTACATCCAGTTGAGTTTTGGTTCTCACGGCCAGGATCAAAAGCATGCAAAAAAGGGGAAGGGCCCGGAGCTCTCGGTTCAATCAATTATTTAATTAGGTGAAAACAAAACAAAAACTAACGTTTCGACAGAATGTCTTCATCAGAACTCTGACGCATCTTTTTGTTTTACTCTAATAGTAAAGAAGGTTAAAAGCTAATGATGAGCTAACAATGCTAACAGTGAATTAGAAACAAATAGTCCGCTCTAAAAAGATCTCAAGCTACTTTTTCAATTACCAACAACTCGATATTACAGGGAAATGTATTTATTGACTTATTAACTCACTGTGTATGACTCATCTTTGCTGGTCATCTAGAATTTTCTGGTGCTGAGCCATAGCTGGCAATAGCCATGAAATTCACACAAACAGTATTGAAAAAGTCACTCATTTGTTTGGAAAATGGGCTGCAGTACCCAAATTTGACCACATGATGTCGTTCTTACTTCATCTTTACATAATTCACTTTTAAATGATAGTCTTGTCAAAAGAATAATAAATGATAATTTTCATAGAAGGTCAATAGTACACAGTGAGATTTTCCTCTGGGATGCTTTTGAATGATTAGAAATTAACATATTTTTTTATAGGCTGTTTTGTTGATTGGAGAGCAAGGGACAGCAAAGACTGTTATCATCAAGGGCTACATGTCAAAGTATGACTCTGAGACCCAAATGGCCAAGACTCTCAACTTCTCCTCTGCTACCACACCACTCATGTTCCAGGTAACCCAGAGCAGTCTGGTTCCTGTTGACTTCGTTTATTTAAATACAACAGCTAAATGCCTTATTAGTAGCATTTATACCAGCTTGTTTCTTTGCAAAATGCATTTTTTTGGCTTTTCATCTGTAAGATGCACAACGATCAAACCATCAGGGAAAATTATATCTTGGTGGACTTCTAGATTTTTATTGCCTTTTTGATAACACTCTGCTTCTCTCTGTTAACCCTGGTTTTCCTACAGAGGACAGTTGAGAGCTATGTGGACAAGAGAATGGGGACCACTTATGGCCCCCCTGCTGGGAAGAAAATGTCCATTTTTATAGATGACATCAACATGCCTGTCATCAATGAATGGGGAGACCAGGTTAGAGATAATTTATATTTGTATTTTTCACATATGGGTCTCTATTAAAGTGTCTTGCAACAAATCATTCTGTGGATTTATTTTGCTTTATATCAAAGGTGACTAATGAGATTGTCAGGCAGCTTATGGAGCAGAATGGCTTTTTCAACCTGGAGAAACCTGGCGAGTTCACCAATATTGTTGACATTCAGTTCCTGGCTGCCATGATTCATCCAGGAGGAGGCCGTAATGACATCCCACAAAGGCTGAAAAGGCAGTTCTCCATCTTTAACTGTACTCTTCCCTCCAATGTCTCCATAGATAAAATATTTGGTGGGTAAATGGTTACTCAAATTTAAACAAATCAATGAATTCTTCCAACTTATTGGACTTTATGCATTTTTGACAAAACAATGTTGATTCTTTAATGCCTTTTGCATCCTGTAATTAATCCAAACCATTTGACTCAGGTGTGATTGGTGAAGGCCACTTTTGTGCACATCGTGGTTTCAGAGAGGAGGTGCAGAGCATTGTAACTCGCCTTGTGCCTCTAACCCGTCGTCTCTGGCAGCTGACTAAACTCAAGATGCTTCCGACTCCTGCAAAGTTTCACTACATCTTCAACCTGAGAGATTTGTCCAGAATATGGCAAGGGATGCTCATCACTACTGCTGAGGTGGTCAACTCAGTCCAGGTGAGTTTTTTTGTATCACGGCTAAAGCATTTTTAACTCTTTGCAATATAATGTGAAATATTTACAGTCTTGGAGAGAGATCCTAGTGTTTGCTGACAGGGAAGAATAAAGCAGAATAATAAAAGCAAAAAATCAGCATATGCAATTCTGGCAATGCAGGCTTGGTTCTTGCTGAGGTGGCCTATTCCACATTAGTATGTGGCCATCCTGAATAATTAAATACCTTCTGTACCTCAAGCTGTTCTAAATCTAGGAAAACTATGTCCTACATCCCTGCTGTGGCTGCCAACAAACACTAAACTGCATCAAACCGGTAACACTCATTCACTTAAACCAGCAAACCAGAAGTCACCAGAGTACACGCATCATCAAATTTATGCAGCTTCTATTGAGAAAAAGAGCAGTTATACTACATTTGCTCTATGATTCTGACCCTGATTTGGGCAGCAGTAGCTCAGGAGGTAGAGCGGGTTGTCCAGTAATCGGAAGGTTGCAGGTTCGATCCCGGCTACCCCCATAGAATGCTGCTGTTGTGTCCTTGGGCAAGATACTTAACCCGCCTTGCCTGCTGGTGGTGGTCAGAGGGACCGGTGGCGCCAGTGTATGGCAGGCCTCGCCTCTGTCAGTGCACCCCAGGGCAGCTGTGGCTACATCGTAGCTCATCCCCACCAGCGTGTGAATGGGTGTGTGAATGGGTGGATGACTGATTATGTTGTGAAGCGCCTTGGGGGGTTGTAGAACCCTAAGAAGGCACTATACAAATACAGGCCATTTACTGATTTCCCAGGTTTTGCTGGCACTGTGGAAGCACGAGTGTAAACGTGTGATAGCCGATAGATTTACGATGCCTGAAGATGTGGAATGGTTTGACCGAGCCCTGGCAAGGCTGGTGGAAGAAGAGCTCGGGGAGGAGCACATGAAGATGGTTGATGTTGGAGTAGAAAGATATTTCGTTGACTTCTTACGAGATGCCCCAGAAGCTACAGGTAGTAGCAAAATAAAACATGCAGCTGGAAGATTTCTCCAGTGTTTTGATCCTTTCAAAGTAAAATAAGGTTTCTTCTAGGAGAAGAGCCAGAAGATTCAGACTTTGATTTGCCCAAAGTTTACGAGCCCATTGAGTCTTTTGAGAGCCTAAAGGATCGACTGAACATGTTCCTGTGCCACTTCAACGAGAGCATCAGGGGCACTGGCATGGATATGGTGTTCTTTCAAGATGCAATGATTCATCTGGTCAAGGTACTTTAGAGATGTTCTGTTGGCTTTTACTAAAGGAGAAACATCCTGTAATCTAGTACTTTGTTTACCTCAATTTCTTTACATTTGTATCAGAAATTGTTACTCAAATGTTCCTTTTTCTGTTTACTATTGCCTGACCTCTTTTTGTCAAAACAATTTATCTAGACTTCTACTGAATGTATGTTTCATGTGTTCAGGTGTCAAGAATAATCCGGACTCCTGGGGGTAACGTCTTGTTAGTTGGTGTTGGAGGTTCTGGCAAACAGAGCCTCACCAGACTGGCCTCGTTCATAGCTGGATACAAGATTTTCCAAATTACACTCACACGGTAATGTTCACATGGAGTATAAGCACTTACATATGTATTTCCCAGATCACCAAACATCTATTGCTCATGCCTCAGTGGGAGCATTCAGAATACATTTTCTGCTAGAACCAGACTAATGTGAAAGGAAATGGAATCAGAATGATATGTATGGCAGAATCTCCTGCAGCTCCGACTCTTCTCCAACAGAGGGTTTCCAGCGAGGCTTATTTTTCAGTTGATTTATCAGAATAAGAGTAGCCCTCCTTTTCATTAACTGTGCTCTACCTCATTGTAATTTGTGTAGCTGTGGCATTTCTCTTACTCCTAGATTATTAAGTGTTTGTGGATTTGTGGCTGTCATACACCCCATCCACTAAGTCTCTAACAGGTTTGGGTGGAATGTTAAAATGAATGAAGCTTGTGTTTTTTCCTCCTGGCATAACATGCATCTCTAGAGAAAACAGGCACTTCAGCTTACATCTTTTTTCTCTAGCAGGCAAAAATACACAAAAGTTGACCTTTACATGCACGTCTGTACAATAATGTCTCTCTTTGCCAGTCCTTGCTATTCGGTATTACCTGCCTGACTTTCTTTGCCATTAAAAGTTTTATATTCACCTTAGTTTTAAATGGCATTTTGTTTGGCTACTTAAAAGAGCGGTTTCTGGTGCATTTTAAGCAATTAAACAATTTGCTTGATATTTTTCTGAGTGGAACATGATTAATTTTAATGACATGGGCTCTGATTACTCACCCCGTAAGACTTCTGTTGAGTTCTGGCTCGCAGAGCACCCATTCAGAACCCCCACCAAGCAACCTTGCTGCTTAGATGTCAAGAATCTTGTCTTTATTAGAGAACTTAAAACAAGAATACTAAACCTGCCGGTGAAAGACTTTCTAATCTTTCTTTTTGCTGCTGGAAGAACATTCATAACAACTCTGACTATTTGCGTGAGCATATAATTATGAGCATGATAGATGTTTATTTTTTAATTTAGGTGAGTTATTTTATTACATATAATTAACGCTTTAGTAAAAGCTCCTTACCAGGATTAACCTAACCAAATATCCACATTTTGTTGTTAAAGAGCAAGTGGCCCCCAAAGAAGTTTCTTTTGAGTGTCTAACACTGCTGGAGACATGTATATCTGTTTTGGCTTTTTAGCGGATCTTGTTTAAAACATAAATATTCTGCCTAAAACTGTCAGTGTGGTGCCCTCTTCAGGGTAAAAGTCTACACTACATTTGAATTGTGGGTGGATTAAGACTCTGATAGGGGGTGACTTGCTCTTTAATTACAGCTCTGATGTCATATGTTGTGTCCAGCAGCTGAAAGATAATCGCCCATGCAGTAATTATCTAATAGGAGGCTCGTACCTACAGTATTTGCTTAGTTTAATCCTGGTGGCGACCCTTTTTTTTCTCCGGTCAGTGTTCATCAAAACAATCCAGAGTTCTTTTGCACACTTCTAAAGCACATTGAATTGCCTCTGTGTATGAAATGTGCTGTATAAATAAAGCTGCCTTTTGCACTGAGAATATTATTGTTCAAAGACAATGAATAATTTCTTTTTACTTTTACCAGCTCATACAACACATCTAACCTGATGGATGACCTGAAGAGTTTATACAGAATAGCTGGCCAGCAGGGAAAAGGTGTCTGTTTCATTTTTACAGACAACGAAATCAAAGACGAGTCCTTCCTGGAATATATGAATAATGTTCTATCATCAGGAGAGGTAAATAGGCAAAAATGTAATTTTATCAACTTTAACTGTTGTTTGCTTCCCCTCAGTCCAGCTTTGTTTCCTGATATTTATTTTGTTTCTTGTTTATCTGCATCTCTTCTCATTGGCATCTGTATCTCTCGGGTTGTCCTGCTTCTACTACAGCTTCTCTTTAAACTTCCCTCTGCTTCCCTTTCTGTATGACAATTCAAGCAGCAGGTGCTTTACTGGACAAGATAAGTTGGAGTGGGGACCAGGGAAGAGTAGTGATGAGTTTAGGTGCTATGAGTTACAGATGAGTGTTTTTATGTATGTGACTTTGATTGAGAGACAGTAAGAAGAAGAAGAAAAAAAGAAGCTGTGTGTGTTGTTTTGAAAGTGTTAGAACACACGCATAGAAATCATTTGATTTCACTAATATTAATGAGTGTGTTTTTGTCATCAGGTGTCCAACTTATTTGCTCGTGACGAGATCGACGAGATCCTCAGTGATCTAATACCTGTGATGAGACGCGAGTTTCCACGGCGACCACCATCTAATGAAAACCTATACGACTACTTCATGTCACGGGTGCGACATCATCTCCATGTTGTTTTGTGCTTTTCTCCTGTGGGGGAAAAGTTCCGCAACCGAGCACTGAAGTTCCCGGCGCTGATATCTGGCTGCACCATGGACTGGTTCAGTCGCTGGCCCAAAGACGCACTTGTTGCAGGTTTGTGGGTTTGCATCTGTTTTCTTTAATGTAGGAACTGGTGACACACATTTAAATGCATTATAACTACGTTATGACTACTCAGATTTATCAGATTACTTCCAGCAATTAACAACAGGGCTCTTCTAGACAACTGTCTATCTTTCTGCAGATTTAAATAATCTCCACAAAGCCAGAGAAGGTTCCAAGAAGGTAGCAAAGCATTTTCAGGTTGTTGTTTACTCACTTTGAAGTGTTAAACACATTAAAGTTCACAGAAGCAGTGGAAATAAAGTTAAGGATTATGAAAATCAAAAGACTGTCAGAAAACTGAATATGAATGAGAGAGAGAGGAAAAAAGGCTGTTTGCTTTTCCCGTTGGTTTTTGATTTCCACTTCATGCTTTGTTGACGCAGGAGCATGAGTCATAGTTTGCTCATGGTAGAAGATCTTTTTTAGCTTTTTTTTTTAAATTACCACAATAAATATTTTTTTATATAGTGCCTCTAAAGATTAAAATCACAAGGTGCTTCACAAGAACAATTAAAAAACAAAGAAATAAAATAGACTGTAATAAAAAACGGGAGAAAAAAGGAAAAACTAAGATTAAAAAATGTGAATTAAAAATTATATGTAATAGTAATTACTAGGGATGTGAATCTTACAACAACTCACGATTCAATTCGATTACGATTCTCGGGGTGAAGATTCGATTCAGAATCGATTCTCAATCAATTCACTTAGTAACAAAAATCTAGAATGTAGACTAGAATGTGTGTGTAAATGTGTGTGTGTGTGTGTGTGTGTGTGGTCTGAACAAGGGGGAAAAAGACAATACAACATGTTAGTATATGTGAAACAAACAGGTTTTATATCCTCCAGTAGCATGTATTCACATAAACCAGTAACATTTATCATTGAACACAAAGACTAACAAACTAATTACTTTTAGGCATCAATTATGTACAGCGCAGTCAGCATGGAACAACACACAAACTAAACAGGATAACACCATTAAACATTAAAAACATAATGGAACTGACTTCTTGACTCATAGAACGCACACGGGATAAGAAGAAAGGTAAGTGTCGTATTTCAGCAGATTGCAGCGAAGGAGCGCACAGAGCAGAGCTGCTGCAGCTCACACCGGCTCCAGCGATGATGCATTCAGGGACTCATGGAAATACGTCAGTTTACATAAAGGCTTTCGGATAGGATTGATTTCGAGTCTTCATGAGTCGATTCTGAATCTTTATAAATAAGAATCGCAATTTTTTAGGCACTTCTAGTAATTACCATATACATTTTTGCTAGTTTAGATGACATTCTCTTTCCATGTTTCTTTCATTCTCTTGTTCTTGCCCTTCAGTTTCGGAGCACTTCCTGTCCTCCTATGACATAGACTGCTCGCCTCAGGTCAAACAGGAAGTTGTGCAGTGCATGGGCTCATTCCAGGATGGTGTTGCAGAGAAGTGTGTGGACTACTTCCAAAGGTATGCTGCATGTTCATCAGACTGACTTTGCAATTTCAGTCATTTTATCAAATTCTTGTTACTAAAAAAGCACAAATATTGATATTTTAGTAAACAATGTGCTTTCCAACATCATTGTGAACAGCAGCATTAACAAAGGATTCTTAATTGCACACACTGGTTTCACTTATATGATTGAAAGAAATAATCAAATCTAACTAATCTTTCAGATATCGGCGCTCCACCCACATCACCCCAAAGTCCTACTTGTCCTTCATTCAAGGCTACAAGACCATCTATAAGGAGAAGAGGTCTGAAGTCCAGACACTGGCCAACAGGTAAGGGATTAAATCTATGCTAATTGCTGATTGCTTTTACGTCATTTGAGATGACATTTTAATTTGGCATTAACCCCACCTGGAAACCAAGAACATGAATTAAAATTTTTTAAGATCTGCTGAGGACCGTTAGATGTGATTCATTAAAATAATCTAGATTTACAGATTAAAGTTATTTCATTTTAATTAAAGGAACTAGAGGCAGGATCTTTAAAAAATCTGTAAAAAATTAAACATGTATGTTCATTTTTTCAAAGCTAATGGGTGATGAAGCGTTATAAACCAAAAAGAATGAGGCCACCCATGTATCGTTCCATTTTCTTGAACAGGCTGTTTGCTGCAAAATGCGCTGCAGTTCGGTCACGAATTTCCCGCGCTGCCCTACGGATGTGGCGTCAATTGACACTGCTTGCGCGTTCACGACAGCTTCAAAACAGAAAGAAAATGTGTTCGACACTGCAGATCGGTAGGTGGCGCTATTGCACCGTAAGTTGCTTGCCAACCGCCAAACTCCTAAAGAAGAACTGTGGGAATGGATTCTACTGCAACCAGCAAACGACCAAGCGTGGCACAAAGGAAGTTTATTCAGCGGCATCTCGTGAGTCAAAAACCAAATATGGTAAAAGACAGGCAGGGACCCGAATCTATATCGGATACGTGATTGACGAATGGAGGCTGCTTCAACTATATCTGGGACTCAAAAAGGATGCTGCCATGGCTCATTTCCTAGTGAGCAGGTAAGAAACATTATAGGTTGTGTTTAGAGATGATGACAATGATCTGACCTCACCGATGACTCAGAGAGAGCTAGCGTGCAGTAGCATTAGCTGTGATCATGCTACAGTAGTAGCATTAGCTGTGATCAGGGCTGCAGCGTGGATTGCTTCGCCGCAATATTGTCCGTGAGAGCGGCGGGGAGTTGCCTTTTCAGCGTGAGATATTGGAGGTGTGGCGTGAGAGCGTGTGAAGAGGGTCAGGTAATGGTATTTTTGTGTTTGTGTAACATAGCCGTCTGTGCACGCTCCCGTGCTGGGCTGCAGTTACTCGCAGAGCCGGGCGCGTCGCTCGTGAGCATCGTTTCTTTTTTCCTGCCTCTAGTTCCTTTAANNGGGGGGTGCGCGCGCATCGTCTTGTCGGGGGATGGGGAGGGGGGGCTACGTGTGGCATTATGCATTAAGACTGAACACTCATTAAAAAATGTTTTTTACCTGCTTGAGTAGTTATATGCTTTGTGTGGGTTAGGCTACAGAGACTGGAAATAAATCAATCTCATGCTTTTTTATAAAAAAACGAACCAGATGGCTGGAGTGAACGCTGGAGTTGTTGCCTTTTTGAGTGGGCCACCGTAGCTGCAATACTTACTTGAAACTGCATGGCGCTAAAGAGTCGCAGTTTTTACCATGATTTCTATGAATATCACTGATAGGGCCTTTAAGGCAGATTTGGTGTGGTGATCCGGACATAGCTCAGACCTCCTGCTCTCCTCATTCTCGCAGACGCTCTGCACATTCGTTCATTTACCAGCGTTTTCTTCAACAGCGGCTTTTTCCCCTCATAGTTTCTCCACTTGTCCGTTATGTTTTCTCTCCATCTAGATCGTGATAATAACGGCGCACACACACAGGTGCACCGAGCAAAAGAGAGCGGGTGTTTTATGTTAAAATACCATCCCCGTGTCACTGAGGGAAACTCCGATGAGCCACAGAGCTGCGTGTGTTAACGGGACGGTGGTTCAAATCCCGCTGACTTTATTCGCCAAATGCAGGCAGTGCCTGACGGCTGCAGACCGGGAGACAGCGGAGTCACGCCTGCTCCGCCTCTAAACAGCAGAAGCTTGAATCTGCAGCAGCAGGCGTAAATCAGCGGTCTCCAGCTCTGCAGCTGCACATTTCTCGGCGGCCCGGCCGAGAAAAGTTTATGATTGGTCAGTCGATGTAACGCGATCATCCTCGTGCCACGGCTCGTGCACATGCGCAGATCATTCTGTTTCCTGGCTCATGGAAGAATGGTCCGGAGCGCGAACAGTTTTTCTTGCTAATCTGCAGGGAAAATCTACGAGAAAGTTCTACAGGAAGTAGCAAAGGGTCCTCAGAAAAGCCGCTAGGTTTGTCGCTAGGCGCTGTTTGGAATAAAAAGTCGTTGAGGGGGTCGAAAAGTCGTTAGAAACAGCGACGAAGTCGCTGAGTTGGCAACACTGGACTCACCCATCTTGACTCATGACGGGGAAGGCTGTTGTTGGTTTAGTGTCGAGGAAACAGCAGAGAACGTCTCGGCTAGTAGAAGCTAACCATTAGCATTAGCAACTCCACCACACAGCAGAACTCCTCCAGGCTTGTGTTATTTGTTGCGATAAAACATCAACGTTGCAGATCAAACTGAGTCAGTGGTAGAGTTGCATTGCTGTTAGCCAATCAGAGGAGAGATGTCCAAATATTTTGTATTTATTTATTTGATAGGGACAAGTATGTACATTCAACCTGTAACACACTATAACTTTTATAGCCAAAGCTAATTTACAATGTCTGTCCCTAGACAGGCTTTCTAAAAAATAAACCACTTATCAGGAAATAAGACTCCAAATCCTGTCATCTGAAGCTATTTTCTCCTTCAGCTGAATTCTAGTTCCTGAACCAGGAGCAATGGAGCTTTTATTCCCTGAGAGTACGACTTACAAGGCATTCATTCCTACTAGAGACCACTGTAAATGTATTGATTAAATGAGTAAACCACACCTTTAACTTTCAGCTGACTAAAAAACACTCATGACAGGAGCTACAAATATACAGCAAATACAGATAGGTTTGACTGACTGTTGAATGTTTCTCAATAAGGATGAATACTGGTCTGGAAAAGCTGAAGGAGGCATCCGAGTCAGTAGCAGCTCTCAGCAAAGAGCTGGAGGTGAAAGAAAAGGAGCTAAAGGTCGCTAATGACAAGGCTGATATGGTAAGAATATAGTTTTTACATCTGTGGAAATATTGATTGCTTTTTAAAATCAGAACTTTTATTTCCTATTAAAATCTCACACAAAAATTACATATTTTACAAAAATCACCAGTCCATAATAATCTCTTCTGTCCATGATACACTCATTTATATTCTGCTCAAAAGATTTTGCAATAGTCGTCATTTTGAAATGTTTTATCCTCTGCATAGTAAGCAGTAAAATGATTATCACTGGCACAAATAAATAAATATCTACAGGTTCAGTTGTACTTTTGTGTTTTCTGGAGAAATAAACTACTTTAGTTTTAGTTCTTTTAGTTTCTCCTGCACTGAGTGGAAAATAAAAATTTTTAGTTGGAGTCATTTATATCTTACTGCTTCACAGGAGTGTATTATAATTCGAGCACAGCTTTTATTTTGTATGCCTTCCATACAGTTTCTACTTTGCTTAATGCAGTAAACATCTGTCATATCCTGCTTTATTGAAGATTGGATAAACGCAAGCTGTGGTCATTTTTTCTCTCCAGGTGCTTAAGGAGGTGACAGTAAAAGCCCAGGCAGCAGAGCAGGTGAAAGTAGAAGTGCAGAAAGTCAAGGACAAGGCCCAAGCCATAGTAGACAGCATTTCAGCCGACAAGGCCATTGCTGAGGAGAAGCTAGAAGCTGCTCGACCCGCTCTGGAGGAGGCAGAGGCTGCACTGCAAGTATGCAACTCACAAACATTTCTCTCTGATTTCTCTCCACTTTTATTTACTTTAGGTGGAGATATCAATCAGTACAATTTATTTTAGTTACATGAATTTTCTTTTTTTGTATCCAGATAAAACAGATTCAATATTTTAACCAATATTATCAATATCATAGTGCTAATGCCATACTGAAAGAAAATTCTGTCACCTAGTTACCGTAAATAAATGCAAAATTTGTGCTTAAATGGATGAATAAAATATAAATTAATCTGCTGGTGACAATAAAGATCAATCAAGTGCAAAACAATAAGGATTCTTTCTCTCATTAGACACAACGTTGTAAATATTAGCGTAGGAGATAAAACTTCCTCCCGTTATTGTGCACTTCTTTCAGCCTGTTTTCAGTCTAGTGTTGAGAAGCAGGCTGGCCCATATTGGTACATTACTCATTTTTATTTCCTCCCAAGGCGGAAGCAGTGGTTGGAGTCCAGAGCCTCATCAATATATTGGTTGGACAGTTTTGGCCTCTTGCAGATGTGAAGAAGAGAAAAATCAGCTGAGAACACTTAGAAAGGCCTTTACTCTTTTTCTGTGCATAACAGCCATGACATTACATGTTGTTGTTTCTCAGGATTGTGTGCAGCAGATGTATCAGAGTTTATATGTAGTAGAACCATCCATCCATCCATCCATCCATCCATCCATCCATCCATCCATCCATCCATCCATCCATCCATCCATCCATCCATCCATTTTCCTCCTTTTATCTGGGGTCAGGTCGTGGGGGCAGCAGCCTAAGCAGAGAAGCCCAGACTTCCCTCTCCCCAGCCACTTAGGCCAGCTCCTCCGGGGGATAAGGCATTCCCAGGTCAGCAGAGAGACATAGTCCCTCCAGCGTGTCCTGGGTCTTCCTTTAGGTCTCCTCCTGGTTGGACAGAAAACCTCACCAGGGAGGCGTCCAGAAGGCATCCTAACCAGATGCCTGAGACACCTCTCAATGTGGAGGAGCAGCGGGTCTACTCCGAGCCCCTCCTTGATGACTGAGCTTCTCACCCTATCTCTAAGGGAGAGCCAGACACCCTGCAGAGAAAACTCATTTTGGCCATCTGTATCTGCGATCTCATTCTTTCAGTCACTACCCAAAGCTTGTGACCATAGGTGAGGGTAGAAACGTAGATCGACCAGTAAATCGAGAGCTTCGCCTTCTGGCTCAGCTCTCTGTTCACCACGACAGACCCGTACAACGTCCGCATCACTGCAGACGCAGCACCAATCCGCCTATCGATCTCTTGCTCCATCTTTCCCTCACTCGTAAACAAAACTCAAACTCCTCCACTTGGGGCAAGACCTCCTCTCTGTAGCAAAACCATTTATTTTTAAGTTGCAAATTTGGGCTACTAACAAGTAGCATTTGAAATTTATATTATTGATTTTTTTAAATGAAAATGGAAAAGGAGTGCAAATGTATCAACTTCTGTAATTTACTGTCAGGAGAACTTAGCTGCATGGATCCATTGGATGAGTCGAGAGTGAGTCGTCGTCAGAGCATAGGTGTGGTGTGGGGGTCCTGGAAGGCCGCCATCCATCCGTCTCCCTGATGTACGCTGACAAGGCAATAAGCATTGATAAAGTTAATGTCCCATGTATTCATCACAATGGTAAAATTACATCTCCACATTTGACCCATCCCCATGGTGGGGAGCGGTGAGCTGCAGCTGTGGCCGCACTCGGGAACTATTTGGTGGTTTAACCCCCCAATTCAACCCCTTAGTGCTGAGTGTCAAGCGAGGAGGCATTGGGTCCCATTTTTTCAAGGTCTTTGGTATGACCCGACTGGGAATCGAACCCTGATATCCCAGTCCCCGGGCGGACACTCTACTAGGCCACCGGAGCTGGTAAGATCCAGCTTAGTGAAGATGGTTGCTCCATGTAGTGATTCGAAGGTCGAGGAGATGAGTGGAAGGGGATATCTGTTCATGCATGCTGTTTGTGCTCATACATGTTCTAATATGGGTCAAGGTTTTAAAAAACAGTTTGTTACAGCAGTTAAATGTGCTTAGCTGTTTGACTAAACTCATACGAGAGCAATACTCCTCTTCTCCTCTCCCTTTGTGTGGCTTCAGGGTTTAACTTGGAACCCTTTATGACTTGATCTGCTGAGAGGAGCAGTGTGAAGGTTTAGCCCTCGGCTTTGCTGTCCTGGTGTGTCTGAAGTTTGTTTGGTGGTTTGAGGCCTGGAGCTGGATTGTAATTAAAGCGGTGCTCCTGGGTGGATGGTTGTCTACCAATCTGCTGTGGCAGCTTCTTTGTTACAGCTTTTCTCTTGCTGTTCTACATGGAAACAGGAAGTATCTAAACACACAAACGGGGTGATCTCGCTTGTTTGCTGATTTTAAATACCAATCTTTATTTTCTCTAAAACAAACAAGGTTTTAATGACCTTTATGGACAATTTTACGAGAGGCTTTAAAGTCACTAAGCGAGTAAATTTGGATGTAAATTATACCCGAGTTTGCAGTCAGACGTTTTAGCAGATATACACTTGCTCAGAGTAAAAATGTAGCAGGACGTAAGGATAAAAAAAGACAAAAGTTCAGAAAGTAGTAAAGATGAGACTGGCAGTGAGTAGACCTGATGAAGCAGCCAAACAACTCTCACTGGGACATTTCCCTTACTGCTCTGCTCTCTGTCATTTTAATCCGTCCCTTGAGGTAATTCTGTCCCCCGGCTGAAGTCTGCCATTCTGTCACGATTTATATTTAGTGTTTCACTTCGTTTCTCTACTTCCGTTTCTGTCCCTCTGGTTGCATTTCCTCTGTCCATTTCTTCTGCTTTCATATTGCAGGATTGTGGCTTATCTTTATTACTGCATATGCCCTCCATTGAACAAGATAATTAAAAACAAATGACCATAACCCTTTGTTCTCATCTTCAGGGCATTTTCTTTCTAATCCCCGACTGCCTTCCCTCTCATTTGTATTACATTAAAATCATTTTTCTCTATTTAACACTCCTATACTTTTATATTTCTTGCTCATTCATGCATATCACTTTGCACAAAAGGCACCTGTAGCATAAATATGGATGGTGTCGGGTATGACACCTTAAGTGGAATTATAGAGAAGCAAATGTTTAATACAGAGGAAAAAGCATCTTTGAGTGTCCTAAAAAGCGCTATATAAGTTTGATGTATTATTATTATTATTATTATTATTATTATTATTATTAATAATAAAAAAAACTGTAGATTTTACAGTAAACCGCTGGCAGCTGAGGTTGCCGAAATTCCACATTTTCTACTTAAAAAATACACTTGTAAAGCTTTTAATAACGTCATCCACATTTTTATTTATAAAACATCCTTAAAAAATCCCTGCCAATACTTACTAGGTTATTTTTTCTATGATGTTTCTGACATTTGCTTACTTCTCCCCAGATTCAAAAACATGAGCATTATAAAAGCACACAGCCTTATATTATTTTTAGTTGTATAACTCTGTCAAAACATTTCCTAGAAGTTATTTTAGAAGTGTAAGCATTTTAAGATTAATAGTACAGAGTTACGATGGCCATATAACACGTCAGTATGTGTGCAAAGAAATGCTTTTAATGCATATCTCTGACTTAATGTCGCTAGATTAGGAGATAGTGTTTTACTCCAGCTCTTTTGGTAGCTATGTGTTTTAGTTTTATTTGTGATGTTTGGTATAGGTAACCTTGCTGCCATATCTGCCAGCGGCTGTTCTGAGTCTGCTTTCTGCCCCCTTTGCAGCACTGAAACCCATCTGTTTTCTCTGTCTTTGCTCACACAGACTATAAAGCCGTCAGACATCGCCACAGTAAGAACCCTGGGCCGTCCTCCTCACCTCATCATGAGGATCATGGACTGTGTGCTGCTGCTCTTCCAGAGGCGGGTCAATACCGTGAAGATCGATCCAGAGAAAAACTGCAACACTCCCTCCTGGCAGGAGTCCCTAAAACTGATGACAGCTGGAAACTTCCTGGGCAGCTTGCAGGTGCACTTTCCAATATTGCCTCCATGCAGATGCTGCAGAAAACCTGATCACCTAAACAGCAAACGCATAATTTAACTGATATAGTTTGTTTTATGGTAAATTGCCATAATGAATATGTAAAAATAAAATTTGCATGCATCAGTGGATGTCTAAACCTCGCTCCAAGTGAAAGGCAAAGACCAAATATGGTGTTTGTTAACAAAATTAGAACAGATTAATCAACTATTTTAATTATTGGAGAGCTAGTGATGTTCTAACTGACTGTTTCTTCTCTATCATTCACTTCATGCTTGTAAGCAATAGAAACGTCCTATGCTAATACATTTTTTGTGTCTTCCTTTCACTTAAAGCAATTCCCCAAAGACAGCATTAATGAAGAAATGGTGGAGCTGCTGCAGCCTTATTTTGAAATGGCTGATTACAACATTGAAACAGCCAAGAGGGTGTGTGGTAATGTGGCTGGCCTTGCATCCTGGACTAAAGCTATGGCCTCATTCTTCTCCATCAACAAGGAGGTCTTGCCCTTGAAGGTAGAGTCTGAGAAATTTAACATGAAATGTGAAATAGATGATTTACAGACAGAATATGGCTCAAAAAATACCTTTGAAGGGGCGGTGCTAAAATGGGGCCCATATAGAGCATGGGTTATAAACAAGTTTCAGAAAATTTAGAAAATGAGAGACCATGGGGATTAAACAAAATAAGAACAAACTCACTCTAAAAAATGAAGTGTTGAATTTACTTAACCAAGTTATGTCATCTGGAGCCACTAAACCTAGTTGCTTAAATGTAAAACGTAATATACATTTACTTTAGATAACAACGTATGACCATGTAAGTAACTCTTTATACCAGATGAAATAACTTGGTTAAGTAAATTCAACATTTAATTTCTTAGTGTACTTTGTTCTTATTTTGTTTAAACCCAATTGTCTCTCATTTTTTGAATTTTCAGAAATGTATTCACTCGTGAATCTGTTTAAAAGTCTTGCTCTATATGTGCCCCTTTTTAACTTTGAGCGCCCGCCCCTTAGAATGTCTCTGCACGGCCCTGTTTGAAAACCATCTTCAGCGAACATAACAGCAGGGCTCAGTGTCTGGGCAGTGGGCATGGCCTCTGATTCTCCCACGAAGATGAAAAAGAAACACTTACATGGAGGAGAGAAGTTGTTTACATAAAGCTTTCTGATATGACAATGATTATTAATTAATTTATCCTCCTAAATTTGAGGAGTGCCAGTTTTTCAATAAAGTAATAAAGGATTATGTTTTTGTCCTTGGATCATGAGCAAAGAAACACATTTGGTGCAGATGAAATATCGATGGCCTTTTTAAAAATGTAATGATATAAAGCAGACCACACAATGTGGTCATGTGAAGAAATGACTTTGACAACTTTATAAGTTAGACATTAGAATCAGTGAAAAAAGTAGTTTTAGTTTATTCAAAAATGGAACTTGCACCTTTCACATAATTTAGAAATATAACCAAAGAAAAGCTGCCTCACTAATGCAGAAATCTCTAAAGGCCCATTGAGTTTTTGTTTATCGTTTATTTAGACTTTTTTTTTGTTTATGTTCAAACTGCATAAATTACTAATTTCAGTGTACCAGTATGTCCCCGTTTCCTTTCCAAATCAATTAGTACAGGATCCAACAAAAGGAACCTGTCCTTAACTAATGAGTTCAGCATCACACACCCACAGACTACTGGGATCATGTAAACTTCAGTATATTTCCCCAATTAACATGTGTTTTCACCAACTCTTTTGACCCAGTGGCTTTATGTACTGGAGAAATCCCACTGAGCTAAACCTCCTGATGGTTTTGATTCTGCTTTTATCAGGGACCTTGATGCTAAAACCACCATCATCAGTATCTTCAACACACCAAGGGAAAAAGACAAGTCAATATGCTCATGAAGATGTGTTTTTAACTCAGAGTACAAGAGTCCTTAAAAATACGTATCTGAGCCTTATTGATCACCATTGTACTGCTCCTGATTTTAATGTGTCCAGATACTAAAATGACTAATGATTTTATGGTATTTTATGGTACACACACGCACGCGCATGCACGCACACACACACACACACACACACACACACACACACACACACACACACAATATCAGACATCACACAGTTTTAAAGAAGTCTTGCACTGTAATTGGACATTTGTTCTTTGTGGAAAGACTCATCTGGTGGTCGTGGAAAAGATGTTAGTCTGTTTGAGAAGGGTCACATCGTTGGCATGCATCAAGCAGAGAAAACATCTAAGGAGATTGCAGAAACGACTAAAACTGGGTTCAGAACTGTCCAACGCATTATTAAAAACTGGTGTGATGAGTCCAGATGGACCCTGTTCCAGAGTGATGGGTGCATCAGGGTAAGAAGAGAGGCAGATGAAGTGATGCACTCATCATGCCTAGTGCCTACTGTACAAGCCTGTGGGGGCGGGGCTATGATCTGGGGTTGCTGCAGTTGGTCAGGTCTGGGTTCAGCAACAGGATGTGCTCCAAGAATGAGGTCAGCTGACTACCTGAATATACTGAATGACCAGGTTATTCCATCAATGGATTTGTTCTTCCCTGATGGCACGGCCATATTCCAAGATGACGATGCCAGGATTCATTGGGCTCAAATAGTGAAAGAGTGGTTCAGGGAGCATGAGACATCATTTTCACACATGGATTGGCCACCACAGAGTCCAGACCTGAACCCCATGGAGAATCTTTGGGATGTGCTGGAGAAGGCTTTGTGCAGCGGTCAGACTCTACCATCATCAATGCAAGATCTTGGTGAAACATTAATGCAACACTGGATGGAAATAAATCTTATGACATTCCAGAAGCCTATCAAAACAATGCCACAGCGAATGTGTGTCGTAACCAAAGCTAAAGGCAGTCCAACAAAATATTGTGTGTTCTTTCTTTTGGTGGCGACTTTTTTTTTGGCCGGGCAGTGTATAATACTTGCTCTTTTTGAAAAACGATCAGTCACTCTGAGTTTCACATGCAGGCTGAATGCGAAAATGGTCTATTACCCTTATTTCCTGCATTAGCCACAGAAGGAAAATAGATGGGTAAATGCTCGGGTCAAGATAAAACCACACTACGCCCTATTGTAAATTTGCATTCATGGACTCACTCATTTTGGCTTTTCACCAAGGAAAGCCTGTGTTGATCTTGTGTCCAGGAGAGAGCAGAACACGTTTCAGCTAGTAGAAGCTAAACGTTAGCAACAACATAGAAGAACTCATTCAGATTTATATTATATGGGAAGATAAAACATCAATATTGCATTCTTTTACCCTAAAAATAATTCCGAATGAAGGTAGGAGAAGAGTAGTGCTGCTGTTAGCCAATCAGAAACAAGATGATGGCATATCACGTATGTTAATGAGTAAGACTCCAAATCTCCAAACCCCCCTGTCTACTTCAACAAATGTCTACTTCCTGAAACAGGAGCGCTAGAGCTGAATTTCTACTGAAAACAACTCACAAGACATTCATTCATACTAGAGACACAGCAAATATAATGAAAACAACAAGTGTAGGCCCTTTAAAAGAGTTATGTGATCACACACAAGTATATGAGGATATGTTGAGGAATCAAATGATTTTCTGATTTACCCTTTGGAAAGGGGATTTAAAAACTTTGTTACAAAATCTAAAATTTTTCTACTTAAAGGTCAATACTGTCAAAACGTTTATTTTAATAGCTTCTTGAATTTTATGGCGTATTGAGCACTAAGTGTTCAATTTTTGCATTGAAAATAGTTAAAGTCATTAAAATTGTTGCAGCTTTACTATTTCTGTTGTTAATAGATTTTTTATTTTTATGATGTCTTCAGTATCTAATTGTCCTCTCGGCACTTGTATGCTCACTCCTCCCTCCAGTTTTGTTCNTAAGTTGCTTGCCAACCGCCAAACTCCAAAAGAAGAACTGTGGGAATGGATTCTACTGCAACCAGCAAACGACCAAGCGTGGCACAAAGGAAGTTTATTCAGCGGCATCTCGTGAGTCAAAAACCAAATATGGTAAAAGACAGGCAGGGACCCGAATCTATATCGGATACGTGATTGACGAATGGAGGCTGCTTCAACTATATCTGGGACTCAAAAAGGATGCTGCCATGGCTCATTTCCTAGTGAGCAGGTAAGAAACATTATAGGTTGTGTTTAGAGATGATATGACAATGATCTGACCTCACCGATGACTCAGAGAGAGCTAGCGTGCAGTAGCATTAGCTGTGATAGTAGCATTAGCTGTGATCAGGGCTGCAGCGTGGATTGCTTCGCCGCAATATTGTCCGTGAGAGCGGCGGGGAGTTGCCTTTTCAGCGTGAGATATTGGAGGTGTGGCGTGAGAGCGTGTGAAGAGGGTCAGGTAATGGTATTTTTGTGTTTGTGTAACATAGCCGTCTGTGCACGCTCCCGTGCTGGGCTGCAGTTACTCGCAGAGCCGGGCGCGTCGCTCGTGAGCATCGTTTCTTTTTTCCTGCCTCTAGTTCCTTTAATTTCAACTTGACTTCACGTATTTACCAGCAGTTTACAAAAAAATGTTTCCAATTAGCAAAAGCAAACAGATCTGGTTCAAATTGAAGTCTGTTTAATCCAAATCCATTATAGCTCAGTTCAGAGCTGTCAGAATCAAAATCTCCTCTAATTTATTCTTATTCAGAAATTCACTCAACCCATCTCAGTAAGTTACATTAGATTGTGTCTACACTACACTACTGAAAGTTACTGACGTGTATGTATAGTACCCTTTTTGTTTGTTTCTTTATGGCTTTGAACTCATGAACTCAGATTTATTGACTGCTGCTGAAGAGATACCTTGACATTGCCAAGAAAATTGACACATGACACAAAAGATGAAAGACCTGTGTAATGTGCAAGTGCAGGTGCCAGAGAGATCACCTGTTTACAACAAACAGAACCGCTGATTTTAAAGGAATGGTTCACCGAACAAACATGTTTTAATGATTATTTCTGATTTTATTCAGACACTCTTACTTTTCTCAGAGTTTTCTCTTGCATTAGCTTCTGATAGAAAATAGACGGTGAAACTAGGATTACAAAAGCCTGACAGATCTACATCACACTGTCACCTAACATTCATGGACTCACCCAGTGTTGCCAACTGCCTTCGACAGAAAGTAGCTGAGGTTCACCCAGAAAGTCACCCAGATGTCGCCAGATGACGTCATACGCTAATTTGCATATTGATGACGTCATCACGTCACATTGGCGTTAATTTCCCCCTCAACATCTAAAATNCACACACACACACACACACACACACACACACACACACACACACACAATATCAGACATCACACAGTTTTAAAGAAGTCTTGCACTGTAATTGGACATTTGTTCTTTGTGGAAAGACTCATCTGGTGGTCGTGGAAAAGATGTTAGTCTGTTTGAGAAGGGTCACATCGTTGGCATGCATCAAGCAGAGAAAACATCTAAGGAGATTGCAGAAACGACTAAAACTGGGTTCAGAACTGTCCAACGCATTATTAAAAACTGGTGTGATGAGTCCAGATGGACCCTGTTCCAGAGTGATGGGTGCATCAGGGTAAGAAGAGAGGCAGATGAAGTGATGCACTCATCATGCCTAGTGCCTACTGTACAAGCCTGTGGGGGCGGGGCTATGATCTGGGGTTGCTGCAGTTGGTCAGGTCTGGGTTCAGCAACAGGATGTGCTCCAAGAATGAGGTCAGCTGACTACCTGAATATACTGAATGACCAGGTTATTCCATCAATGGATTTGTTCTTCCCTGATGGCACGGCCATATTCCAAGATGACGATGCCAGGATTCATTGGGCTCAAATAGTGAAAGAGTGGTTCAGGGAGCATGAGACATCATTTTCACACATGGATTGGCCACCACAGAGTCCAGACCTGAACCCCATGGAGAATCTTTGGGATGTGCTGGAGAAGGCTTTGTGCAGCGGTCAGACTCTACCATCATCAATGCAAGATCTTGGTGAAACATTAATGCAACACTGGATGGAAATAAATCTTATGACATTCCAGAAGCCTATCAAAACAATGCCACAGCGAATGTGTGTCGTAACCAAAGCTAAAGGCAGTCCAACAAAATATTGTGTGTTCTTTCTTTTGGTGGCGACTTTTTTTTTGGCCGGGCAGTGTATAATACTTGCTCTTTTTGAAAAACGATCAGTCACTCTGAGTTTCACATGCAGGCTGAATGCGAAAATGGTCTATTACCCTTATTTCCTGCATTAGCCACAGAAGGAAAATAGATGGGTAAATGCTCGGGTCAAGATAAAACCACACTACGCCCTATTGTAAATTTGCATTCATGGACTCACTCATTTTGGCTTTTCACCAAGGAAAGCCTGTGTTGATCTTGTGTCCAGGAGAGAGCAGAACACGTTTCAGCTAGTAGAAGCTAAACGTTAGCAACAACATAGAAGAACTCATTCAGATTTATATTATATGGGAAGATAAAACATCAATATTGCATTCTTTTACCCTAAAAATAATTCCGAATGAAGGTAGGAGAAGAGTAGTGCTGCTGTTAGCCAATCAGAAACAAGATGATGGCATATCACGTATGTTAATGAGTAAGACTCCAAATCTCCAAACCCCCCTGTCTACTTCAACAAATGTCTACTTCCTGAAACAGGAGCGCTAGAGCTGAATTTCTACTGAAAACAACTCACAAGACATTCATTCATACTAGAGACACAGCAAATATAATGAAAACAACAAGTGTAGGCCCTTTAAAAGAGTTATGTGATCACACACAAGTATATGAGGATATGTTGAGGAATCAAATGATTTTCTGATTTACCCTTTGGAAAGGGGATTTAAAAACTTTGTTACAAAATCTAAAATTTTTCTACTTAAAGGTCAATACTGTCAAAACGTTTATTTTAATAGCTTCTTGAATTTTATGGCGTATTGAGCACTAAGTGTTCAATTTTTGCATTGAAAATAGTTAAAGTCATTAAAATTGTTGCAGCTTTACTATTTCTGTTGTTAATAGATTTTTTATTTTTATGATGTCTTCAGTATCTAATTGTCCTCTCGGCACTTGTATGCTCACTCCTCCCTCCAGTTTTGTTCACTCCCTGTTTCCACTAACCCCCCCCCCCCCCTATCATTTTCCATTTTTCACACATACTGGCACACACATTCTGTTTCCATCACATTGTCTTCAGCCTCCATAAGAACCCCTTGCCTCTCACCCTGACCTTTTGCTTAAGCAGGGAACATGGTCTAGCAAATTGATTTTCCGGTTTGCAGCTCCAGGCTTCCTTTTAAGCCGAGCAGCCAGATTGTCAGACGACAGCCAGCCAGAGCGACAAGCATGGAGGCTCTTCTCTGATGTCAATTAATAATAAATGGAAGTGGGAGATTCAGTCTTGCTCAAGTCGCCCAAACAGATTCCAGTGCACACACACTTAGACAACCTCAAAACTTTCCTCTATATCTCCTGACTGTAGACCTTTTTCAGTACCTTTTCTAAAGCTCAAGCATTACCCAGAAAAATAAATGTCTCTTTGGAGTTTTGCCTTTCAGTCAAACCTTCCATCACTGTTTACTTTCCTCCCTGCCTCCTGCATTTCTTCTGAAAACCTCTCATCTCCAGTTTGACTTATGGTTCTCTATTTCTGCTAATGGGGCACTTGAGATCTAAAATATATTAAAAAATCACTCTGCCCTAAACTTCCTTTGTCTTTGTTGTATACAATGAAGTCAGTAGGCTTTTATGTGCTAATAAAGCCTCACAAATCTATTTTTTCCCCCTTTCTTAGGCTAACCTTGCAGTGCAGGAAAATCGTTTGGCCATTGCCAATGTGGACCTTCAAAAAGCTCAGGCTGAACTGGATGCCAAGCAGGCAGAGCTGGATGTGGTTCAGGCGGAATATGAGAAAGCTATGGTGGAGAAACAGGTAAACATTTTATCAGCATTTTTAAAATCATTGAGAGATTGGTAAACTTATTTTTCCAATCCTTTCAAAAAATTAGAAAAACAAATGTCATACGATATGTTGCAGTTGCTTCACTTGCAACTTTAAAGTTATTATGTTTAGGTATGGATGAAAACACAAGCTTTTTGAGTTACAGTTTTTCGTTTATCCTAATAATAAAAAAAACACTCCTGCAGTTAAAGAAGTAATACAGAAGTTTAATTAGAATTTAATCTTTTTTACAGAATATATTTAGTCCTAAACCTATAAGACAGCTCAACAACTGAGATTGCTTGTAGAAAATTGAACACAATCTAAGCTATGAAGAGAAGCCACCTGATGTCATTTATAACCAGGTTCATGACAAACAAACATAACCTGATGTTTATTTTTTTAGTAAGTAAGTAAGTAAGTAAGTAAATTTTATTTGTATAGCACTTATCACAGACAAAGAATCACAAAGTGCTTCACAAAGATCAACAAAACACAAGATAGTCATCATAAAATGATCTTAAAACAAAACAACAGAATATCATAAAATCATTAAAAATCAGAAAACAGAGTCATAAAATTATAAAAATGATAAAACAAATGAAAGATGATTATAAATACAAGTTAGAAAAAACGAATAAAACATAAAAGATTTAAGTAAAAGCAGTTTTAAACAAAAGGGTCTTCAGCTGCTTTCTAAAGGTGGCCAGACTGTCAGTAACACGTAGGGATAAAGGAAGTTCATTCCAAAGTCGGGGTGCAACAGCCTGGAAAGAGCGATCGCCTCGACTTTTATATCTGGTCTTTGGAACTTCTAGGAGGTTCTGGTTGGTGGACCTGAGGGCTCGGGTTGGAGCATAAGGCTTTAACAGTTCAGTAACATAAGGAGGAGCGTGGCCATGTAGAGCCCTGTATGTTATAGTAAGGATCCTAAATTGAATTCTAAAGTTAATGGGTAACCAGTGACTCAAAAGCCCAGATCAACCAAGGTTTTAAGTAAATTAGGATTTTTTGGCATGAGTCAAATTCTTAACAGAGAGATGTGCTGCCAACCCGACAGTAGTTCTGTGCACTGGTGCATTATGCACATTTAATCTGCATTCAGAGGAATAAGTCTCATCTGTATATGGACATTTCTGCAAGGGCTAAAAGACTATGATTCTAAAAGTTTTTTCGCAATGTATTTTTATGTTCTTTTGAGAGCTTGTAGAGTGTTACAGAGAAAAAGATAGAAAATAGAAGCAATCTGCTGCTTGCACAAAAAGAAGAAAAATAATTTATTGTTTCTTCTGTTGATTCATTTTAGACATTCTGCATCTGCAAATAAGTTGGTCTTTCAAAGTGCAGCTTGAAGATTTTTTATTAACTGCAACAAAAACTGAGAATGACTCAGTCTGACTTACCCAGAGGCCACTTTTTAAGTGACTGCAACCATGTCAGTGATGTACTGCTTTGTGTGTGTGTGTGTGTGTGTGTGTGTGTGTGTGTGTGTGTGTGTGTGTGTGTGCGTGTGTGTGTATGTGTGTGTTCTTCATCTTCAGAACTCTGTGTTCTGTTATGGGTAACACACGTAAACAAGACAACATCTGCATCAAGACTTTCTGATTAGGGAATCTGGGCAGCCTGGGTTTGTTCTTATAATTTTGTAATTATGATGGAGAGAGTTGTTCTTCTCCTGGGTGCAGCAATAAGCTCATTATAAGCTCGTTGTAAAAGTGTTTTGGACTCACACTCACTGCTGAGTTCTACCTTAAACTAATCTGATCTTTAATGATGAAACCTTTATTTCTTCTGTTAACTAAACGGTGGTGTTGCTGTCATTGAGCAGCTTATGAGAAGATAGTGCTGTTAAACACGACCCTAGAAAAGGTGTTAATTGTGAAACTGAACCTTATTTGAACATTTAGATAGAATAAACTTAGGAGTGTGAGTTCAGCTGTTCAGTCTGAGCCTCAGGTGTCCAAGGAAACCACAGAGATGATATCTGATTCAAAATACTGGCTGCTTTTTCACAAACAAACAAATAAACACTGTATGAATTAGGAGACAGAACAGGCAGAATAACCTGCTTGTTGGCCTATTTCTGCTCAGATGCTGCTGGAGGACGCTGAGCGCTGCAGACGCAAGATGCAGACAGCGTCCAGTCTCATCAGCGGCCTTGCTGGTGAGAAGGAGAGATGGACAGAACAGAGTAAAGAGTTCGCTGCTCAAACCAAACGCCTTGTGGGTGGGTGTCATGATGGAGTGCAAAACCATAGTTTTAAAACTGTAGCATCAAAGAAGTTTCTATTAAATCTGAAACTATTATTCTGTTCTAACACTGTTAGTGACTTAAAACACACACATACTATTGCTAATCTACTCCTAAACTGATATGAATACTCCTCACTTTATTTCAAGAATAGTATGTATTGCTTATCTTGAATCATCCTCTTTTTCAGGTTTTGATCACATCTGTAAACACCTGTTTCTTTGTTCCAGGGGATGTTCTCCTGGCCACAGCATTCCTCTCCTATTCTGGTCCGTTCAATCAGGAGTTTCGTAATCTTCTGCTGAGCGAGTGGCAGCGAGAGTTGAAGCAGCGCTCCATACCATTTGGCACCAACTTAAATCTGACTGAGCTTCTCATTGATGCACCGACAGTTAGTGAATGGAACCTGCAGGTCAGTCATCTGCCTCTAACTTATTCAATGAAATCAGTGCTTGAAGTGGAAACGAATAAGTGTCACGGGTGTCTTGGTGCTTGGATCTCCGCTGTGGGGTGGGATCATATGAGTGCCCTGTTTTTTACGTGAAGATGGGCTGATTTTTATCATTATATATATTATATTTTATCATAAATTTCAGAGATTTTGATTGATAATTGGCTGGAAAAAGTAACAGTACGCACCATATGATGGAAAAAAGTTCCAGTACACTGAGAGGTCAAATTTAAATGTGATGGTACTTAAAGCACTGAAATAAATAGCAAGTTCAAATAATACATAAAACTGTATGAACCATCAAGTCCTAGAATTTAAAACCACATGTTATTTTGAATATAGGCAGCTTGAGGTGTCTAGTGTACCAAACCAAAGAGTCTGTGCCATGGAGAAATGATCTGATGTCATGAGCTTAGACACACCACCTCACATTAGAGCAGTGGTTCTCAATTAGTGGGGCGCGCCCTCCTTGGGAGAAGTGCTGGGGGAGCGCAGCGGACGCACCCAACCCCCCCTCCACCCACCCCCACCCCGCTCTGAGCTTCCCCGACGGAGAATACAAGGGTATTCCAACCTCCACTCTCAGTCCAATAAATGAGGATCACAGACTGATTTGTGAACACAGAAAAAGTCCAAACATGAATTTTATTTAATGGAAAGGCAGTGCATGTGTTAGATGGAAGAGAAATTTAGATTTTTCTTACTTTTTGTTTCATTTTATATTTGTTGCTTAGTGACGTATATACGGTCCGTATTAAACACGGTTATGTTAAAAAGAAGTATCATCTTGTTTTCCTGCAGTGCCCACCATAGTGGTATTTTATTTAAATAAAATGTTTTTTTTAACATAACTTCCTTTCTTTCTTATATGAGAAATGGAAAGACTCGCTGCTGCATTTGCACGCAGCCAGAGGCCGCATTTTCCCTTCACTTTATTTTTAAAAATAGTAATAAACATTCAATAAAACCGTTAAATATCCATTCATTTTAATTAATATTTAGTCCAAACAAGCTGACCACAGTGCCCCAGTAACATATAAACAATTAAAATTAAACAATTATCAAAATTTCACCTGCTGCGGCCCAAATGCACGTTCTTTCTGCTGCGGCGTAAACCTGAACCGATAACCTGCTTGTGCGTAATCAGATGTCTCTATGGAGCTTGCTGAAGAGGTTCTGGACTTTTGCCTCAGATAGACTCATGGCATGGAAAGGCAGTTTTATTTATACAGCGCATTTCCTACCCGAATGCAACTCAAAGCGCTTCATGGCTCATGGCTGTTAAAATGTTGTGATGATTCAGAGCTCCGCTGACACGCAGGGTCTGAAGATCCAAAGCGGGTGCTGGAGTAACGAATTTTACTTCAGCCAGAGTTTTAAAGTCAGGAAACATTTCTCCAAATGAAATAACCAGAAGTCTGCCAGACTCTCTGAAAGAAGGGTTTCCACTTTCCAGATCTAGAAGCTCTCGACATTGCGCTCTGCACAAGTCTGTCAGACGCGCTCTGAGCTCCTATTGCGCGCCGCTTGTGCGCACTCAGTAGCGGAGAATAATGCAGACGCTCTGATGTGAATCTTTCCATGATGTTACCTCCACGATGGATTCTGTGGGTAACGGGTAAAATATCTGCGCACCTGCATGAATCATTAACACACTTACTCACGGACAAATAAATAAATAAACAAATCGTCTCTTGTAAAAACAACCGTTGAACGACTCAGCCAATCATAGATGGTTGAATAAGTTGTCTAACCGCCCAACCCTACCACACTCTCACCCCTGCTCTGGGATAGCCTGGCATAATTCCCCCGCACTTTCCCCTACCGCCCAACATTCGCCGACGGACTATCAGCGCGTTAGTATGGCAAGCCGTTTTAACAAGCAGACTGGATGTGTATTCAGATATCTATAATTCTAATGTTCCTAGCAGAAATTTACATTCCAGATATCCATAAAATCAATCTTACTGTACACAATGAACATTGTGCAACGTCCCCCTCCCCCCACCCCGCACATTGGGAGGGGGGCGCAAAAAATTTTATGTATCCTAGGGGGGGCTTGCTTCACCGAAAGTATTTGAGAACCACTGCATTAGAGTATCTCAACAAACTTCAGAATTGTCATTATATAAATGTTGGTCATGTTAATTCTGCAGTACAACGATAGCCTGAGCTACTGCTAATGGTAGTCTGAGCTGCTAATGCCCTTGGTGGACAATGAGAAGAAAACAACAAAGAAGAATGTTCCAGGATGTACTGTAATGAATGAATGCTTGTGGTCCTTGTTACTTTGTTCCTCAATCATCAAAACTCAACCACACCCCCACTCTTCATGGACATTGGTTATTCATGTGCCATTGCAGAAAACCATCCAATCAGCACGCAACTCAATAGTCATGTCCTGGCCGAGTGGGCGGGGCACACCAGTCTTTCTATTGCAGGGCTATATTATGGGGTTGTATTTGGCCATTTATCAGGGTTCCTGGGCCAATGTGAGCCCCAACAAAGTTTTATATGTTATATAGAGGCTCAAGGAACAGCTTCCAATTTTAAGAAAAAAAAAACTTTATAGGAAAATTTCTGAGTACCACCACATCTTTCCTCCTACATCTTACAGGGACTTCCAAGTGACGACCTGTCCATTCAGAATGGCATCATTGTGACCAAAGCTGCCCGCTTCCCTCTTCTTATCGACCCCCAGACACAAGGAAAAATCTGGATCAAGAACAAAGAAGCTAGAAATGAGTTGCAGGTTTGGGATTTTTATTTATCTGCACCTTTTAATTTGACCTGTTTTGACTTGATGCAGATCATTTATGTCATTCAAGATATTTGTAAATACAGAATTTTCATCTGTAAGTCAGCATATGTAACTTTAAAAAGTACCTCCTGGTCAGTTCTGTTCTGTAGCTGACACTGTGTGATAGAAAAGTCCCAGGTTCTCTATTTCTGCAGCGTTTGTTTGCTCCTGGCTCTTTTGATTGCCAGCATGGACAGCACATTGGACAAAGTACATCTGCAGGCATTATGAGCTCAGCCAAGGTCACTACCCCTGTTAGTGACAATCTCTAGGCTGAGTGAATGCATTCTGCAAACGAATTACGAGTGTCCGAAAGTCACTGGACTGCAGCTGCAGATTTTAACCCTTCCTTTTGGTATTCAATGTCAGCATATTTGATGTATGTTAGACATTGGTTCACGTTGTAGCTTTTTGCCCCAAATTTAAACGAATATAATGAAATAAAACAGTCAATGCATTTTGATTCATTTGAAACCAGTTTGAGGGTTAGAAGGGTTTTGAAATCGTATTTCATGTATTTAATGCTTTTTTAAAAATCTGATCTCAGATTACTTCATTGAACCACAAGTACTTCAAGAACCACCTTGAGGATAGTTTGTCCCTAGGTCGCCCCCTACTGATTGAGGATGTCGGGGAGGAGCTGGACCCTGCGCTTGACAACGTTCTTGAGAAGAACTTCATCAAAACAGGCTCCACTTACAAAGTAAACAACCCCTCTCTTTACCTTTTATTTCTTTCTGTGAGATTGTGAAATGGGCTGATGTTCTTTGGGTTCTGGTGGGGAGTAGCTGGACTCTGACTGGTCCTTCTGTAGAACTGGTTGATTATGCTGACTGAAAGTGCTGAACATTGGTAGTACTGTTATCAAAAGGTGTCTCAGTTGCTCTAAGCAGCTAGCTCGTCCGTCCAAAATCTGTTTTCCTACAAATATAAAGTGCTTATTGATGGTTCACCCCAAGAGTGAACAGAAAGGCTGTGCAGAGAACATGTATTCCTGCTTCTTCTTGTGTTTATCACAACCGGTTTCTTCTATTTTCTCATTCAGTCCTTAAGCTCCACCTCTTTATAAAAAGATGTTCTGTATATAAATTGATGTTTTTGCTCCATTTACTTTAAGTATGTTTCCCAATTATTTGATTATTAGTCCAAAAGGAAGCCATCTTTATTACAACCAAACCCAGCTGTAGGGTTCCCAGACTTTTCAGCTTCAGACCCACAAAATAGCACCTGTCAAATCATGCAACACCAGATAGCTCTGATTTGATGATACTAACCTCTTATAAAGCTAAATAATTCAGGGCATAAAGCAAACTGCTTCAGCTCATAATCACTTATATGATCCCTTTATAACAACTTAGTTGAGTTTTTGTAACACTTATGCTAGAAATTTAGCTTCAGCGATTGTTTTTCAGTTTTATTTAGATTTCTGGAAATCATCCCAAGACCCTCTGTGCAGTTTTTGTGACCCACAGTAGGGTTCCAACCCCAATTACTGCTGGACTACATGCATGCATAGAGCAACTATAATATGAGCTTCTTGTTCGTTTGCCTTTCTTGTATAAATGTTGTAGTTGCCTGACTTCTTATCAACAGTTGCACATAAGAGGTACTGTAAGTGTTTTTTATGGCATGTAATAAAAAATACAGTTAGAATTCAATTTAAAGTGATGTTTTTTGTGCAGTGACAAATTTAATTCAATCTTTCTAACAGCTTGCTGCCACGTAATTAGTTATTTGAAATAATGAAAGCTAATACCAACCACAGTGTTCCTAGACTCTTATCTCACAAATAACAATTTCTTACATGAAAAACTTCTTGTTTTATTGAAGACTAGAGCCTAGGATGTTATTATTGTTTTGTTTTTTAGCTCTGGCTAGCTACAGCATAGACGAGAAAACCCAGAAAACTGTGTCCTCCCTGCTAAGTATTTTTGTGCTTTTACCATTTGTAGACCATGAAAAAATAGATTGCTCTGACTGTCAGGGTACTGATTTTATGCTATGTTGAACTTGGTTTTAATTTGGAAAATTGCACATTATGGAATGAGTGGTTTTTGATTTGTCATCATTTTATTTGCCAATATGGCAGCAATGAGCCAAGCTTTGGAAGTGGTTTCTGGGAATGACAGGAAATATATATGTATCTGTGCAACATGAAGCAAAACTAAATTTATCTTCCTGCAAGTAAATCGCTCTGAACGTCTCTAAAAGCATTTATATACGCATGTGTGAGTGCATTCTGTCTATGTTGCTGGTTAAGATGGGTTAGGTCATTTCTAGAAAACTGCTGTTTAGTTGCAAATTTAATTATTTTCTTATCTAGAGAGCTGTTATTTCACTATACATTACAACAAATCTGATTTTATATTTGTTTTCTCATTGGAAATTGTATTGCAAGTTTTTTTTGTCAATGCGTTTTACACAACTATCAAACGTAACACAAATCAGCAAAAAACAAACAAAAAAACATGCGCTTGTATTTCCTGATTGACATCAAGCATGTGGCTCACAGACAACACAATCAGCCAGACATCTCTGGGCTTCATAATATAAAAACTGATTACAAGTATGTGTGTGTGTGTGTGTGTGTGTTCACTGAAAAGCTTTAATTTCTATTAATATCCTGGAGTTGGGAGGAAGTGAAGGTGTCTGCAGTCGACAGCTTCAGGAACTGACAAACAGATGGATAATTAGATTGTTATACTGCCAGGAGTTATTAAATGTTGATCCGAGCAGATGCAATCACAGCCATTCTCGTGCACCAACAAAAACACAAGAACAGTTTCTGTGCACAGGTTTTTAAAACATAATACTCACTTTATTCCAGTTTTTTTTAAACAACACATTTTATGTATCGTTAAACTGATTTTGAGAAGATTTAGATGATATTTTCAAAGTATCTCCCTTATATTCGATGCTATTGTGTTGATGATAAACGTTTAACTTCATCTCTCTGGATTTTCATGTTTGCAGGTGAAAGTTGGGGACAAAGAGGTTGATGTGATGAAGGGCTTCACGCTTTATATGACCACCAAGCTCCCTAACCCAGCTTACACGCCTGAAATCAGCGCTCGCTCCTCCATCATTGACTTCACCGTCACCATGAGAGGACTGGAGGACCAGCTGCTGGGTCGCGTCATCCTCACGGAAAAACAGGTGCAACTCAAATAACACGTATAACGAATTATTTAAAAATATCATGATCATGTCTCCAGCAATGAGTTTATGTTTCATCTATTTTCAAAGAGGGTATTCATTGCAATTTCATTCTTTCAAGCTTTCTAGCCTTTTCCCTGCTGCAAGTCTCATTTGGTTTCTAACAAACTGTGTGACATTTTGAGGTGTTACACCACAGGTACGTAACAGAGAGCATAAAGGAACAAAACTAGTCATCATAAAATAGAGATCATATGCATCAATACCAAATATATTAACAAAGACACCTTTAAAATGTCAGAAACTTGAGTCATTCACACCGAGGGATAGAACACTGTGTTGTAAATACACAAGAGCATAGGGCTCATTGATTGTCACTTTGAAAAGGCCGGTGCCACTGCAGAGAACTGCTTTCCTTTCTTGTCTGCCTAATGGATGATCATGAAATGAGACTCATGCAAGATGAGAAGAATGGCTTGTTATCTGCAACGGGTGTTAAATGTATCAAAATAAAATAGCACCGTTTTAGCATAAAAAATCATGTGTGGAGTTGTTATGTTGGGATCTGCATTAGGATCACTTTTATGCTAGGAAAAATTAAACAAGTTGACAGTAAACAGTTTTGAGATGTTTGACAAATACAGTTTTGACATAATCTTCTACAGCTGTGGTGAAAACGCTGCCCTGAATCATGTCTGTTACTGTTTTACAGATCCTTTTAGTCACCTCAGATTTAGGAATTACTACCTTTTTTAATGTTTTCAGAAAAATGAAACCAAAAATTATAATTAATTGATTAGGAACATTGCAATTTAACGGTTACAATTTTCAAAAGGATCATCTATACAGTCCTAAAGGAGTAAAGGAAAAATGTCAGTATTAGGATAGTTCAGATGTATATTTTAATGCCATAATATTAACTTTTACACCATCATCAGTTTAATTTCACATAGTTATTTATATAGAATTCTGTGTAATTTCTTTATGGCTGAAATTTCAAAATAACTCAGAATAACCATGAAATGTAGATTTTATGGCGATTTATAATTCATTAAATAGTATTTGCATAAACGGCTATGAAATATTTTAGAATTGGAATTGCTTTGATACTAAAACTAATCTCTATTTCTCCAATATGAGGCTGTTCAGAGAGCTATCTACAGCAAGTAAGATATTAACAGCATCACCACTGAACCCCATTTCAGAAGACATGAACCATTGCTTTAGGTGACATAAAAAGAAACAGACATTTATGTGAAATCGTCAGATACAAGTACTGGATTAAACATGAGAGTAAAGAAAACTAATGCCAAAGAGAAACTTCAAAATAGTTAACAAAGTCTACAAAACTGCTCATTCAGACCAATTTAATTTGAAGGCAAAAATCCAAATAAGAAGAGGCAGTTTAAGACTTTTGCACATCACTATAAAGCCCAACACCATTAAATTGAATGCATCGTTTCACAAAAGCATAGATTCCTTATGGCTTTTCTCTGCTTGACTGAGTTTTAGTGCAGGTAGGAGATTAAAGCCCATTTGATACAAGAGTGTGACACTGTGTGCATGTCACTGAGGCGTTTAAAGCTGCTATAGTGAATCTATAGAACAAGCTAGGTTTTTAACACAAACACAGTCACGGAAAACTCACTCCTCCCCATAGCATCCACCAGAACCAGAAACCCACATTGCCAGAGCAACCAAGAGAGCGCTAAACACCAGTAGCTGTTTTCTAAGTCCAAACGTCTTTTGTTGTCCATGACTTCAAATGGTCTTTTTCTTTTTGGAACTCCGATATTATTGAGTGGAGAACCTCTCACAACAGTGGTGTAATGTGTGCAATGAGTGGAGGACCCAGGGAAGTGCAGAAGTGCAGCGGTTTGGCCAGACCAACAACCGGATGGTCCAATTGTTGCTTTTGGTCTAAATCGTGTTATTGGCGGAGGTTTTTAGACAAATGCAAGAGAACCACTTTATAATTTTTTTCATTTTTTTTTTAATCTCCATAATATATTTATAGCTCTACTATGTTAGAATGTTAAGAGGCATGAAAAAAATGTTTTAAGCTAATTTGTTTTCCAAATTTGCCATAGCAGTTTTAATTTATTGACACAAAAATCAGCATTTCTTCTTTTCAGTCTTGTTGTTGGCAGGTATTTTTAAGCTCTGACAAAAAGGCCATTTAAAAGTTAGACAACGTGATATCTAGTTATACTAAAAGGTCAAATGTGATGAAATCTGATTCATGTTAGAGTTGTTAAATCGATCTTATCCTCTCAGTCTAAAATGTCCATTTGGAGTGTCTTATGTTCATTTGGTCAAGTTCAAACGGTTAGAAACAAAGACTTGGGATTTTAATGACCCCCATGACTTGTGTGCGTGTGTGTTTATGTGTTTTCACGACTCTAGGAAATGGAGAAGGAGAGAACAGATCTTCTAGAAGATGTGACGTACAACAAGAGAAAGATGAAGGAACTTGAAGATAACCTCCTGTACAGGCTGACCAGCACACAGGCAAGAGAACGCAACTGAAACACAATTCTAGATACAGATTTTATCTAAAAATCTTACTTCATGATTGTCACCCCCGTGTTTCTCTCTTTCCTTTTAATTTTTTTTTGTAGGGTTCACTGGTGGATGATGAGAGTCTGATTCTTGTGCTCAGCAACACAAAACAAACAGCGGAGGAAGTCACTCAGAAACTGCAGATCGCTGCAGAGACAGAGATTCAAATCAACGCTGCGAGAGAGGAATATCGACCTGGTAGGTTCTGACAACTGACGGATAGACAAACTTCTATTTACACTTTTTAAAAAAATTATTTTTAACTTCAGCTTGAACAATGTCTGATATGGAGATGTTAAATATAAGTTGTTTATAGCGTCTCTCCGGAGATTTCCCCTTTCAGGAACTATGTAAATATGTATTATGTATGATTTTTCAGAAATCCGTAAAAGTGATTGTCTGCATGTACTGTGATATAATGTAAGCAATATGTCTTTTTTTTTTTGCTAAGTCCGTCCCCTGCCCCGTTGAGCTCCATGCAATAGTGGTGCGCGGGTTGTCTTCCAACCCGCGGGTTACCCGCGGTTCGGGTTGGGTCGGGTCAATAAATTATTACTTCAGTGTCATGCGGTTTGGGGTGGGTTCATCAAATACACTGCTCACAAAAATTAAAGGAACACTTTAAAGAAACACATTAGATACAGCAGATCTCAATATGAAGTTGTATATCTATACAAATAACGACAGGGCAATGTCTTAGGAACAAAAGGATGCCAAGTCTTTTAATGGAATAAAAGTTTTCAGCCTACAGAGGGCTCAATTGTGTAGACACCCTAAAATCAGAGTGAAATGAAGATGTGGCAGGCTAGTCCATTATTTCAAAAACTTAATTTCTGCAACTCAAAGTGCTTTTCAGTATCTTGTGTGGCCCCCACGAGCTTGTGTGCATGCTTGACAACGTCGGGGCATGCTCCTAATGAGACAACGGATGGTGTCTTGTGGCATTTCCTCCCAGATCTGTGTGAGGGCATCCCTGAGCTCTTGTACAGTCTGAGGAGCAACCTGGCGCCGCCTAATGGACCGAAACATAATGTCCCACAGATGTTCTATTGGGTTTAAGTCAGGGGATCGTGAAGGCCATTCAATTGTTTCAATTCCTTCATCCTCCAGGTACTGCCTGCATACTCTTGCCACATGAGGCCGGGCATTGTCGTGCATTAGGAGAAAACCAGGACCTACTGCATCAGCGTAGGGTCTGACAAAGGGTTCAAGGATTTCATCTGGATACCTTATGGCAGTCAGAGCACCATTTCCTAGGCAGTAGAGGTCTGTGCGTCCCTCCATGGATATGCCTCCCCAGACCATCACTGACCCACCACCAAACCTGTCATGTTGAACGACGTTGCAGGCAGCATAACGTTCTCCTTGTCTTCTCCAGACTCTTTCACGTCTATCACAGGTGCTCAGGGTGAACCAGGGCGCCAGTGGCGGACTTGCCAATTCTGGTGTTCTTGAGCAAATGCCAGTGGAGCTCTACGGTGCTGGGCAGTGAGCACAGGGCCCACTACAGGACGTCGGGCCCTCAGGCCATCTTCATGAAGTCTGTTCCTGATTGTTTGGGTAGAGACATTCACACCAGTGGCCCTCTGGAGGTCATTCTGTAGGGCACGAGCAGTGCTCAGCTTGTTCCACCTTGCACAAAGGAGCAGGTATCGGTCCTACTGATGGGTTGTGGACCTTCTACGGCCCTGTCCAGCTCTCCGAGAATAACCGCCAGTCTCCTGAAATCTCCTCCATGTTCTGGAGATTGTGCTAGGAGACACATTAAACCTTCTTGCTGCAGCACGTGTGGATGTGCCATCCTGGAGAAGTTGAACAACCTGTGCAACTTCTGTAGGGTTAAGGAATCGCCTCATGCTGCCAGTAGAGATAATTACTCAAGCCAAAACTAGCACGAGTGGAAAACCAGCCAAAAAAGATCAAGAGGGAAAAACTTGAAATGACCTCCACATGTTAAACCAGTCCTGTTTTGAGGGTTTTGTAATTGTTGCCACTTTAGTGCACCTGTCGTTAAGTCCATGAACACCAATACAGCTGAAAGTGATTAACAATGCCCTCAGCTGCTTAATCAACCAGAAAATTATCAGACAGGTTTAACTGATTTCATGCCAGGCCCAATAAAAAAGTGTTCCTTTAATTTTTGTGAGCAGTGTTTATATATTACATAGATATGCACACTGAAGATAAAGACATTAATCAATGCTTAATTTTGTAAAACACAATATATAAGACAGTTATTTACACGTCATGTTTTAAAACATAACGTGCAGATAACCTTTGACCCAATGACGTAAGCACGTACAGAACGCGCCAGCGAAGTGCGCCAAAGCTCCAAGCAGGTGGCAGGCAGTCACATCAACAAAACGATGGATATTTTGGATAAAATTTGTTCGGAAGTTTACATTCTTAATAGAAAGGAAGGACAAACTAAATCGCGTGTGTGGGAAAGATTCAGCGAGGTAAGAAGCTCAATATTATAATGTATTTTTAATGAGGCGGGGCGACGTGGGTTGTAAAACTAGACGTAGTGATGCGGGGCGGTTTCGTGCGGGTCAGACGTTTTGAAATCTGCGGTACCCATGGGTTGAAAAAAACCCCACCTCGTGCATCACTACCGTGCAATATGAAATGAGCGCCGGTGAGAACTAACCAATAGCGTTAGACTACCGCTTACGTACTCTAGAGTTAATGACGCACCTCGGCTGATGCAGAGTTGATGACATTTTTACAGACAAGTAAGTCTTTAAAATATAAATATATGAAAACACAACATGACATGAGAATAATACTTGTAAAACGTGTTTTAGCTCTGTTTGTTGGCTACAGAAGCACATTCATAAACATGAAACGTGCAATCGCCATCTTAAATAACCGAATCGAACGACTCTTGGTGTGATATGCTTGGCAGCCACTAGATGGTGCCATCAGATAAAAGAAATACTCCAGACAGCCGCTTTAAATAGCAAGTTCACTGAGAAACCACTTTTTTTGTCACTCTGAGTTTCACATGCAAGCTAAACATGAAAATAGTCTTCTACCCCTATTTCCTGCATTAGCCGCCAATAGAAAATAGACAGGGAGACTCCAGCCAATTGCACTTCACATTGTCAAATAACCCATCTTGGCTTGCAACGGGGAAGGCTGTTGTTGGTTTAGCATCCAGGAAACAACAGAACATCTCTGTAAATATGTTATTCTTTTATTTAATGATAAAGGCCATAGCTGATGTAACTTAATAGCAAATGTATTATCTATTTTCCTGTTTGTTTTTCTGTGATTTCAGTGGCCACTAGGGGCAGTATTCTGTATTTCCTGATCACTGAGATGAGTATGGTTAACGTCATGTATCAGTCATCTCTCAGGCAGTTTCTGGGACTTTTTGATCATTCCCTTGCTAAGTAAGTATAACATAATATTAATGGCTTAAGTTAACCTAAATAACATTTTACTTATATTGACACTCATATCTATATTACAATATACGTACACCTCCCTGCGAGGCATCCAGGTGACGTTCTCACCAAACACATAAACCACCTCAGCTCACTCCTCTCGACGTGGAGGAGCAGCAGCTCTACTCTTGAGGCTCTGCTGAATTTCCAAGCTCTTCACCCTATCTCTGAGCCTGACGCCCAATTAAACCTTTTTGAAGCTAACTAGTTCCTATCTGTTTCCGTCTAATCCAACTCAATCTCTCTTTTTCAAATTAATTTCTAACCCTGGTTCTCATGTCCACCCTGCAAGTCCAGTGTGAGATTAACAGAGTTCAAAAATATGATACTGGTCAGTGTAATATCCATAAAAACAGGAGAAATTTAAATTTGACAAGTTGTCAAAATACAGTAGATAATTTTCTCTGTTTTTAGCTGAATTGTAATTCCAGGCAACAGCACATTCATCATAACATTTTGATACAAAAGATGCTGTAAGATTTTGGTCTGTGCATCAAAGAAGAAATCTGTTTTTATTAGAGCTTTTATCATTATTCATTTTCATCGTGCACATAACTTAATGTTGATCATGTGCAGCTTGCATTCTAATAGATCCCTTTAGCACTGACAAGGCACACAAAGACAATCTGGGACTTAATAAGGAAACAACACGCTTCATTAGTACTTCTGATACCCTAAAATGATAAACAAACCAAACCAAGTCACGTTGCTAGATTTTTATGAAGGGAAGATGAATATTTTTACTTAAATACAGATTTAATTTTTGCATCAACTTTCAAATGGGTTTAACCAAAACTCTCCTTAGAATCACATGAGGTTTTCTATTTGAGTTTATGACCTTCTTAGTTTCATTTTTTGTGTGTGTGATTATCTATACTAATTTGTGCATGTTATTTTGCATAAGAGGAGTATTTTCTGTATTTCCACTGATTAATTCTTCCTGATTTTGCCAAAACCAGAGGCACAGCTGAACACTAATCTGGATTATTTTCATCCTGTCACGTTGAAAATGCAAAGCCTTTGTTTAAACAACAAAGTCACCTCTAAAATGAAAAAGATAATGCTTTATATTATTTTAAAATCTCAGTCTTTTTGAATTAAGCTCATTTCTGCTGGCGCTGAAATAGACACCCTGAATGGTCCAGCCACACCTTGTTTTCCTTCATGTCTTGGAAATAATCAAACATTTTGAAACTAGAATGCTTTTGTAGCAGGAGCTTAAAACTGAACAATGATACACCTATGAGCTATGATACAAAACAATAATGTTCTACCTGAACAGATCTTCTAAAAGTCCCATCACCAGCAAACGGATCGCCAACATCATAGAGTTCATGACCTTTGAAGTGCACAGGTATGCAGCGCGGGGATTGTATGAAGAGCACAAGTTCCTCTTCACTTTGCTGCTGACGCTGAAAATCGACATGCAGAGTTCTAAAGTCAAGCACGATGAGTTTCACACACTCATTAAAGGTAGGATACAAATATATGAATCAAAAGTTTTATTTTTATATATTCCTGTGTTTAAATGGATGGATTTGGTTCATTTTTTCAAGTTGGAGTTACTTATGTTCTTGAACCCGTGAGCTTTATTATAAAGCATGTTATTGATCAAATGCCAAATCAGAAAGAAACAAGGTTCAAATTAAAGTTACCAGGGGTGTGTCCAGGGAGTGGCCTGCATGGGGGAGCACATGCCACTCTTGGAATCTGATTGGCCAACCCATGTGACACCCCTCTGAGTTCCAATTAAATTTACTTCACATTGTCCAGAAAAGCCTTGTAGTTACTAGGGGTGGAGCCAAACCCAAATGCGGTATTTGGAAAGGCACAAATAACATGTTTTTTACGAATACTTATTTCTAACAAATACTTTAAAAAATCTGTATTCGGGAAGCAGAGAAACATTATATCAAAAAGCGGTGATTTCTCACGAGAGGTCCCCCCCCAGTCTCTCGGACAGCACAGACGCCTAACGATCCGTGCGCCTCTTGTGGTTACAAACCCCAAAACAGTAGGTGGCAGTATGCACCTTTAACATTGGTTTCTAGCCCCAGAACATTTGTGTATTATTATTTATTTATTTATTTTTATCATTTATTATAATTTTTTTAATTTTCATATTGACATAAAAATATTTAGAGTTCTAGTCCCACTCCCACTCCAATTGGTGGCAGTAAAGCACTAAGAAGTGCAGCTTGTGTAACCTTGTGCTTGCTAACCATCGCAAAACAGCTAGAAGAAGAAGACAAAGACACCCCCCAAAAAATAAAAATAAAAATAAATAAATAAAACAATAACCGTGGGTGCCACCCATGCATAAACAAGTGCCCCCCCCCCTGGGCCACCCTATTTTAAAAGGCCTGGACACACCACTGATAAGTACCTGTATAATGAACAATACCAGGTGAGATATTTACTGTGTGTTTTTCCAGAGTCATTAATAGGTCTGGTAGAGTGGATTTTCTGTAAAGTGCCATGGGCTTTTACACATTTTAAACATGTTGTCACTGTAGCAACTCACTGAATCACAGATATGTCGTGCTCCTCGCTGCAGGAACAAAAAGCAACAGTGACAACATGTAAAACCAGAACAGACTGTCAGCTACGTGCATGCAGCTTCACCATCTGTCAGCTTTGACCCGCTCAACACAACAATCGTGACTTCTGTCTGAAATCATTAATTATTTTTGTTTATTAGAATTTTGAGTTTGTGGTGGGGAGAAAATTATTTACTATTTGGGAATAACTGTTTATTAAAAAGCAGGTTAACTGAGAAACTATTTATTTAGTTATTATTAAATATGATCGGTCACTCTGAACTTAACATGCAGGCTAAACGTGTAAATAGTGTTCTACCAGCATTTTTTGCAAGACTCCAAATCCTGCCGTTTTTTGCCCCATTTCCTTTGGCTAACTTTTACTTCCTGAAAGAGGAGCGCCAGAGCTTTTATCCATCCATCCATCCATCCATCCATCCATCCATCCATCCATCCATCCATCCATCCATCCATCCATCCATCCATCCATCCATTTTCTTCTGCTTATCCGGAGTCGGGTCGCGGGGGCAGCAGCTTAAGGAGGGAAGCCCAGACCTCCCTCTCCCCAGCCACTTGGGCCAGCTCCTCCGGGGGAATCCCAAGGCGTTCCTGGCCAGCCGAGAGACATAATCTCTCCAGCGTGTCCTGGGTCTTCCTTTGGGTCTCCTCCCGGTTGGACGTGCCCAGAAAAACTCACCAGGGAGGCGTCCAGGAGGCATCCTAATCAGATGCCCGAGCCACCTCAACTGGCTCCTCTCGATGTGGAGGAGCAGCGGGTCTACTCCGAGCCCCTCCCGGATGACCGAGCTCCTCACCCTATCTCTAAGGGAGAGTCCAGCCACCCTGCGAAGAAAACTCATTTCGGCCACTTGTATCATTTCATTCTTTCAGTCACTACCCAAAGCTCGTGACCATAGGTGAGGGTAGGAACGTAGATCGACTGGTAAATTGAGAGCTAGAGGGAACACTGCATCCACCTGTTTGCCATGGGTGACCCTACCAGAGGCATAAAGCCTCAGACAACTTAGCTCCTAGGATCATTGGGACACTCAAACCCCTCCACCACGATAAGGTGGCAGCCTGAAAGAGGAGCGCCAGAGCTTTTATTCCTCAGAAAATGAGTAAGAAAACACCCATTTATACTAGAGACCACTGCAAATGTATTGAAAAAACAAGTGAATTAGAGCTTTAATATTGTTAGAATATGTGTTTATGTGTGTGTCCGTATGCGTGTGTGTGTGTGTGTGTGTGTGTGTGTGTGTGTGCGTGCGTGCGTGCGTGCGTGCGTGCGTGCGTGTGTGTGTGTGTGATATCCAGGAGGTGCATCTCTGGACCTAAAAGCATGCCCCCAAAAACCAGCCAAGTGGATTCTGGACATGACCTGGCTCAATCTTGTAGAACTCAGCAAACTGTGGCAGTTCTCTGATATACTGAATCAGGTGCAACACACACACACACACACACACACACACACACACACACACACACAACACACACACACACACACACACACACACACACACACACACACAGAGCGGTGGTCTCTGGGTGCTTATTAAACATTTTTCTCAGCTCTTCTTTGCTCTGCCAAGCATGTCAATATCAGTCTCATTATGGCTCACTTCATCCTTCCTTTTATACAAAACCACAGACACATGATGGCTTGTCAGTCATACTCAAACACACGCGCGCACACACACACACACTCACACAAATGAAAATAAACTTGCTACGTGTGTCAAATAAATAAATAAATAATTGTGGGTGACTGGCAGCTCTGTGTTAGACTTTAAACAATTACTTTGCAGCTCATATGGACTCACACACGTTTGTTTTTCTTTGCAAATACATTTACATTTAGAGCTGATACATTCTCAATTGTGAATTTTTAAATAGAATGGCTTTTAGTAGAAATTTTACTAAACAAAAAAAATCTGAGTGCGGTTGTTTCACCTTCAATAGAAATTAAAGGGAGCATGTAGCTGTAGTTGTGAAATGATGGGACGTCTATTACACACTAAGACATTTTTGATATTGATATGTCTCGGTCTCTGTTGTTGTTTACAAGTTTTCATTTTTTGTCTTCCATTAAAGTCGGATGTAAATTTAGTGCAGATATTTATTGATATTTTCCAGAGTTTCTTCATCAGAACTGATAACGTGTTTCTTGTAGATAAGTCGTAATGAGAAGCAGTGGAAGTCCTGGTTTGATAAAGAAGCTCCAGAGGAGGAGGTTTTGCCTAACTCCTACGACCAGGCTCTTAACTGTTTCAGACGGCTGCTCCTCATCCGCTGCTGGTGCCCTGACAGGACCATCGCACAGGTTCAGAAAATACACATCTAGATAAATTAGTCACAGGAGCAAAGGGATTTAAAATTCAAATCTTGAAGTTGTTTTTATTTTAGTCAGTGATACCCCTCCATGTATAAGCTATTTAGCTTTTTCTCTCTTTCTATCTCTTTTTGACAACGTTTGTGTAATTTAGGACGAATTGTGAAGAAATTGAGCTCTGTAATTAAAACAATTCTGTCATTAGTAAATATTTCTTTGATTTAAACCCCTTCATAAAGAAACTCAAGCTAAAATGATCAGGCTGTTTTAAAAAAAATAAACCTCCTACTTTCTTTTTTTTTTCACCCGTTTGTGTTGTTGATGGCACTGATGTTTTAAAGGTGATTCATAATCATACCCACTTAGTCTTGTTCAACAGGACCTCTGGGTATGTTGATGGACAAGTCAGACTAAATTTGTTTTTCAGAAAAGCAAAGACATGATCAATCATTTCAAGATTTTTCTTTGCTAGTAGCTAAGTTGACTGAATAGTTTTGGTTAAGTGTACACTGATTTTATTTAAGGGAATCAAACCCAGGACCTTCTAGCCACAAAGCAACAGTGCTAACGAACTGGCCCGCTAGACGTTTACATCTGAACAGACTGATGTGTTTAATTTGTTTTTTAAATATTCATCATGATGTTTAGGGAAAACAAAATGATACATTTATGTTATTTCAACTAAGACAGCACTGTATGAATCAAAAACAGTTATGGGGTTTATGGAAAGCTAAAAATAATAATATTTCACAAAACTTTTTACAAAAAATCTAGTTGGTTTAAGGAGATTGAGACAAAGAAACAGGGTTAGGTAACAGGGTTATGTTACAATAAGGGTCCCTTTATTAACGTTAGTGCATTATTAAGCATGAATAGACTATTAAATAAGGTATTAACAACTGCTTTACCATAGTAAGTAATTCATTACTAAGCAAACACCCCCTTGGCCCTTTGTCCTAACCTTAAGGACACTTAATAGTTAACAATATCAGGAACATTAATAAAGGGACTCTTTGTTTATTTATGCTTAATAATGCACTAAGTAACATTAATAAAGGGACCCTTATTGTAAAGTGATACCCAAGGTTATTTGAAAGTACCCTGAAGCACAGTTTTATTTCATTTGGTCATTTGATGGGTGGTTACATTCAGCAGAAAAGTGTTTTTACTTTAAAAACCCTGAAACAAACTAATGATCATTTATTTATTTTATGTTTTATGATGGATAGTGTTTTGGTCCACTGAAAACAAGCCTTGAGAGGAACTCATCTAGTTGTGCTCACACTCCAGCAGCTATTCATGTCAGAACCAAACTCTTTTCTGCAGACTGAAAACCTTAAGCCCAGAAAAAATAAATCTCTAAAATATTCCCTAAGTTAGCAACTCTTAGGAAAGTCAATTTATTCTTGTTTCGGCTGTTCTGTTACTGCACCACTGAATGCATTTTCCTCCCTTATGTATTAGATTTTATGCATCACCAAGCATAAGTCTTTCCCCATTTGATCCCTTTTCCCCTCACAGGCCCGTAAATACATAATGAGCACAATGGGGGAGAAGTACACAGAGGGGGTGATTCTCGACTTGGAGAAGATGTGGGAAGAATCAGAACCACGAACACCTCTCATCTGCTTCCTTTCAATGGGATCAGATCCAACAGACTCCATCATCGCACTGGGCAAGAAGCTGAAGATTGAGACTCGATATGTGTCCATGGGACAAGGACAAGAGGTCCACGCTCGCAAGCTCCTGCAGCAGACGATGGCTAATGTGAGTCAGCGGCGTGAGGCTGCTGCCGTTTTAACATTAACAATTTGACAGCTGACGTATGACTTATGGGAAACTAGACAATGATGTCTAGTTTATGATGATTTCCTCTTAACTTCATCACATCACAGTTTTACTACTGGTGTTGTTCCAGGGTGGTTGGGCATTACTTCAGAACTGCCACCTGGGTCTGGACTTCATGGACGAACTAATGGACACGGTGACAGAAACAGATTTCATTTATGACAGCTTCCGTCTTTGGATGACAACAGAGGTCCACAAAAACTTCCCCATCACGCTTCTGCAAATGTCGATCAAATTCACCAACGAACCACCTCAGGGTCTCAAGACGGGGCTTAAGAGGACCTATGGAGGTGGGACTGAGTGCGACTTAACTTAAAGGGACACTAGATGGTTTTGGCTTGCTTTAACACTTCCTAACACCCCCCACTCCCGCTGTGCACCCATGTTTTCAAACCAGTTGACCACATATTAAAGCTGCTATAGCGAATCTGCAAACAAGCTAGGTTTTGAACACACATTGCCATAGGAAACGAGAGCGTGCTGAACACCAGTCACCGTTTTCTACATCCAAACATCTTTTGTTGTCTGTGACTTCAAATGGTGTTTTTGTTTTTGGGACTCTGGTAGTTTGTCCTAAAGTTGAAGTGGTAGCAGCCGGTTCTTTCTCCTTCTCTGATATTATTGAGCGGAGAACCTCTCACACCAGTGGTGTTCTGGTGCTAAATACTTGAGTGTGTAATGAGTGGAGGACCCAGGGAAGTGAGGCGGTTTGACGAGACCAACAACTGGATGGTCCAATGGTTGCTTTTGGTTTGAACCGTGTTATTGGCGGAGGTTTTTAGACAAATGCAAGAGAACCACTTTATATATTTATTAATCTCCACAATATATTTATAGCTTTACTATGTTAGAAGGTAAGAGGTATGACAAAAAATTGTTATAAGCTAACTTGCCTTCAAAATTTGCTATAGCAGCTTTAAAGTCATACTTCCGAGCGCAATAGCATAATCGAGAGGTCTGCATCAAATTTGAATGCCTCTTTGTTTTTGAGGTTCCCAGTGTTGACTTAAAGGAACTAGAGGCAGGAAAAAAGAAACGATGCTCACGAGCGACGCGCCCGGCTCTGCGAGTAACTGCAGCCCAGCACGGGAGCGTGCACAGACGGCTATGTTACACAAACACAAAAATACCATTACCTGACCCTCTTCACACGCTCTCACGCCACACCTCCAATATCTCACGCTGAAAAGGCAACTCCCCGCCGCTCTCACGGACAATATTGCGGCGAAGCAATCCACGCTGCAGCCCTGATCACAGCTAATGCTACTACTGTAGCATGATCACAGCTAATGCTACTGCACGCTAGCTCTCTCTGAGTCATCGGTGAGGTCAGATCATTGTTATCATCTCTAAACACAACCTATAATGTTTCTTACCTGCTCACTAGGAAATGAGCCATGGCAGCATCCTTTTTGAGTCCCAGATATAGTTGAAGCAGCCTCCATTCGTCAATCACGTATCCGATATAGATTCGGGTCCCTGCCTGTCTTTTACCATATTTGGTTTTTGACTCACGAGATGCCGCTGAATAAACTTCCTTTGTGCCACGCTTGGTCGTTTGCTGGTTGCAGTAGAATCCATTCCCACAGTTCTTCTTTAGGAGTTTGGCGGTTGGCAAGCAACTTACGGTGCAATAGCGCCACCTACCGATCTGCAGTGTCGAACACATTTTCTTTCTGTTTTGAAGCTGTCGTGAACGCGCAAGCAGTGTCAATTGACGCCACATCCGTAGGGCAGCGCGGGAAATTCGTGACCGAACTGCAGCGCATTTTGCAGCAAACAGCCTGTTCAAGAAAATGGAACGATACATGGGGGGCCTCATTCTTTTAGGTTTATAACGCTTCATCACCCATTAGCTTTGAAAAAATGATCATACATGTTTAAATTTTTACAGATTTTTTAAAGATCCTGCCTCTAGTTCCTTTAAGTTTGTCCTGTCTTTCAGTCAGAAGTTCTTTTTCTCTTTTTTGTTTAATCAAATAAAGGTGTTCTTTGGAGAAATGGCTTCGCCATGATAAACACAATACAATAAACGACAACCATCTCTAGCTTGTCTGTTCTGAGGCATAAACAGGGATTGCCATAAAGCGTTACTACTTCCCGTGAGATTCGTATGTTTGCAAGACTTCAGGTCTCTGGTCTGGAGAAGCTCAAGTTGCAAATGTGGTATTCCCCCCAAAAGGAGTGGAGGTGGCTGAGAGACAGTTTGTAAGGGGTCATTTTAGCACCTGGAACAAGAAAATAATTTAAAAACATGACAAATTTACTTAGTGTACCTTCAACTTTAAAATAAGTGTTAAAAAATCTTGAAATCAGAACTGATTGTTTGAACAAGGTGATTTGAGACTGAATATGGAATCAGAATTTACACATTCAGCCATGTGTTAAGGCCTGAAAACACTGCTAGCCGTAAATATTTTGGAAATCAACTAAAATGTCAACAGAGTACATAACAGAATGATTAGTTCGCAGAATAACGTCTGATTATTCTTGATGTGAATATTTGTAAGCATCTGACTTGTTGGTGCAGACATACAGATAGATCTAGACTCTCACCCAGAGGGAAAGAGCAGATGAAAAGATGAAAATGCAAAAGGAGCACCTGCCCGTTGCTTAATTCAGTACATTTTACACCCAAGTACCAAGAGCCTTGGGGAAGGTTTGTGAAATTTTAGACAAGTTCAAACACATATTTTGTGCTTTTATTCAGGACCCAACGGGGCAGACAGGGAAGAGTATTTAATATGCAGAAACCAGCTGCCCTTCTCCTAAATCATGTTGAAAAAGGATGATGCTTTTTTCCTCAAAGGCAACTCTGAGTCGATGTATGCCTCTTCAGTCCTGGTTGGAAGGAGAAAATACATTTCAACAATAGATTAGAAAGAATTGTAATTTTATCCTTAGCAATGCGTTTAGTTTACTAATTTGCTTTTGACACTTTTAAATGTCACTAAAACCAACCTGAATTGTATTTGTTTTTGCTACATTAATAATATCTAACTTTCTATGGCTTAAATATTGGCTTCCTTTTAGAACATGCAGCTGATTTTTTTGGTCAACGTGTTCTTCACCAGGTATAAACCAGGACCTTTTGGATGTCAGTAACATGGTCCAGTGGAAGCCAATGCTCTATGCAGTAGCGTTTCTCCACAGCACAGTGCAGGAGAGGAGGAAGTATGGCCCTTTGGGATGGAACATCCCCTATGAGTTCAACCAAGCGGACTTCAATGCAACGGTCCAGTTTGTTCAGAACCATCTTGACGACATGGACATCAAAAAGGTAAATGAAGTTTTTGTTAGGCAAACAACTCCCTTGCATGAACTTTTGTTGGAATTTGGATTAAGTCAGAAAACAATTCAACACAGAGTCCACATTAATCAACTCCTGCATGTGTTTGTTGTCAACTTATAAAGAACCACCTCGTTTCTCCTCAGGGTGTGTCGTGGAGCACAGTGCAATACATGATTGGAGAGATTCAGTATGGTGGACGTGTAACTGATGACTATGACAAACGTCTTCTCAACACCTTTGCAAAGGTGTGGTTCAGTGAGAACATGTTTGGTCCCACCTTCAACTTCTACAAAGGCTACAGCATCCCAAAATGCTCCAGCATTGACCAGTATTTGTCTTACATCCAGGTAATTCTCTCCTTAGAGGATAAACAAACACTTTGCTTCAAAAGGACACCGATAACCACCGAGTGGATCCTCTTATGCATCGTCAGCTGACATAAAAATGAGGAAAAGACTTGACTAAAGTGGAAACATTTAAAAAATCACTTTGCTCTTGTCACATCAAACTGCAGGCTCCCATGTGCTGTTTCAGATAAAGTGTGTGCTTGCTCATTTTATTACAGATTATAAGTGATTTTATTGTGTGCTTGTGTGTTTAACTGGTGGGTTTATGCGAGTGTGTGCTTCTGTGGATGTTTGTCTGGGGGCAGTCCCTCAGCTTGTTTCATTACAGCTAGTTTCACCATGATGGATGCTCGGGACTGCCAGGCTCAACAAGCTTGTTCTTCTGTTCTACCTCTTGAATGAAGAATGACAAACATAGCCTTGGAGAAAACACACACACACACAGACCACGTATAAAAACGCATACTTAGATTTTGTTAAAAACCCTTCGTTCTCTCTATGTCAGAATTTGCAATTCTGTTAGCACCTAATCTGAGGAGACAGAGCAGAGCGCAGTGTGTGTGTGTGTGTGTGTGTGTGTGAGTGACTGTGTGAGTGTGTGTCCAAATTAAATGCAGACAGACAGGAAAAAAGGTGAAATTCCCTAAGAGAAAATAAGTGACCTATTCTGACTCCTTTTTTCATTATGACCCAGTTTTCTTGGTGTTTTGATAAACCTCCCTGCTGGAGTTTGACTCGGCTTGAGTTTACATCCTGATGGATGTTTAAAAAGTAGTCTTTTTTGGGGGGGTCATTGGCCTAGTAGGAACATCATCTTCCTCTCAAAGTATTTGGGGTTTTAGTCCTCCACCTTTTAACTCTACTTACAGTATTATAGGTACAATGAAGTTATAAAAATCAAGTTTCTAGACGTTCCTGCAAACAAATGTCATTTTTATTAGTTGTTGGTCTCATTGTGTCTACCTCTAGCTTGTATGGATGAAAATGATTATTTCCTGTAGCAAAAAGTTGGTGCTGTATTGCTGCATGGTTGAAGTAAAACATACAAAGTAGGTCAACAATAGAGATCAGGAGCTCCTCTGAAAATGAGCTGCACTGACTGGGACCCTGATCTGAGATCAGATCGGTGTAAACATAAAAACACATTTAAAATATAAATGTTACATTTATCACCACTGTCACAAAACACAATGCAAGATTAATTTTCAATTAATCAACTAAAAAAGTTGTAAATAGATTTATTTCTTAGAATATGTCTGAACTTGTATCCTTTGTCTCAAAAGCATCAGCAGGTGTGGAGTCAGACAAAGCTTGTTAATGAGCCATTGTTTTTCAAGAGATTTCTTTTTGCTTCCTGATTAATGGTGAAATCAACAAGGGCATACCTTTACATGGTTGAGTAATTCATCCTATGAGGCCAGCTGGAAAATTAGTATTGATTGCTACAGAGTTCCTATCCGAGAGCGCGGAGTCAGTTCAGCTCAGCAGAGAGCAGCATTAGCATAAGATCAAGCTATTATAGTGGAGAAGAAACAAGGTGGGAAAAGGTGCAGCGAAGGTTCTTGGTAATTGGTTCAGCTAAAGCTAATTTACAGGTTAAAGCACAACAAACACTTGATAAATGTGCAGGTAGTGCATGTTTTCCTCCAGACAGGAGCTGGAGTTTGGTTTTGCATCAACGTTTGTTTGGCAATGAATCCCACTCCTTCAACACATGTCATACATGTTGTTCCAAGGCATGCACCATTTTGTGTGACTCAGCCATGTGTTACTCCCTCATTCTCCTCACTGGAGGATGACAGAAAGCAGCTGGTGCTACCATGTGTAGCTGAGGACCTGCAGCCAACAGCAGGCAGAGAAAATACAAAAAGTGTTTGAACCTGGAGAGAGTTTCCCTAAATATGCACAAAAAAAGGAAACGGACCTGTTTGTTCTACACTGTAGGAGAGATTTATGTAGTAGCTCAGATGAGACATTTAAAGCAATTTAGTGATGATTGGGTCCCTCGATCTCTGTAAAATTAAAAGGAATATTTCATTTCTGAAACAATTGTTGCTGCTTCTTTTTTTACAGAGCCTCCCAGCCTATGACACACCAGAGGTGTTCGGCCTCCACCCCAATGCAGACATTACCTTTCAGAGCAAACAGGCTAAAGACGTTCTGGACACCATCCTAAGTATTCAGCCTAAAGACAGCTCATCGGGAGGGGGCGAGACCAGAGAGGCTGCGGTGTCCAGGCTCGCTGACGACATGCTGGAGAAACTACCTCCCGACTACATACCCTTTGAAGTATGTTTGTATTCTCCCTGAAGCAGAAGAGGTTTGGGTTGTGCGAGATGGAAAAAAACAAGCTGCTGAAACTTGTTTGCTTAAGTTTATTTTGAGGCTCCTCTCAGTATCTGTCACAAAACAGAAGGTGAGGTGAGATTATGACTCTGACACAAGGTGCAAAGCTATTTTGTCACTTAACACATCACATTTTCACTTCTGCCTCACTGCTGTCTGTTTTACACCAATGATGTGAATGAGTGCACATAAAAATAGAGCCTGGTTTTTGTGCTGATAAGCAAGTCTTTGTTGTAATTGATGGACAATTGTATCTGCAGCTCCAGAAAAAAGCCACTTTTAAGCATGTGTTCATTTTGACAGACGACTTATAAAACAACCATAAATCTGCAGCAACCATCTTTGTTTTAGCTGAAGCAAACTCTTGTTTGTTTGTTGTTGTTGTTTACAACCACTATAGAAACCTTATTTTTGAATAGTCTGAACTGGTGGGATAGAAAGAGAAGGCAACCATGATCGTATTATTCAGGTTATATAAATTATATCAGATCTTCTAATCTCAACATTTTCCTTGTGAGCTGATTCAGTGTCAAACAAAAAGTCCAACAAAAAATATTGTGCTTTCTCTAGAAAAGGCATTTGGGAATCCAGGAAAAATGTTACTACTAAGGAGTTTTAAAGCCATACTATGCAATCTTTTCATATTTTTAAAATCATTTTTTTGAGCCAGTATGTGTTAAAATGACCCTTTACAGGATTAATGAAATGTCACTCAGACCCCCACCGCCCTCTGGGGACCAGAATACCCGTTTGCAACTTCAGAGTGGTGGTCCGCTCCCTGCTGGACTTAGAAAAAGGAGCTGACATACCTGGTGCTGCAGTCTGCTTCCAGCATGTTTCCTGCATGTTTTAGATCATGAACACATCTGATTTGTTTGATTTAGTGATGAACCGCTCCTGTAGACTCTAATGAAGGCTGAGGAGACATTTCAGCAGTTAGATTAAGGCAGTGGTTCTCAATTACTTTTGGTGAAGCCCCCCCTAGGGTACATAGATTTTTTCGCGACCCCCCCCCCCCCCCCCCCCCGGGGGGGGGGGGGGGGTACTTTGAATTGGCCCCCAAAACGCCTAGAAACGGCCCTGGGTGTGGGACTGAGTTTTGAAGGTGGCTTGAATTGTATCAAATAAATAAATATTACATGCTTATAAGTTATTGCTTTATAAAGTTACAAACGCGTAGTGGGATAAATCTACCTGCATTTTCCTTTTCAAGCACTTTGTTTTATTTTATATGCAACCATTTTCCTGTCCTGTCTGTATTTTAGCTGCATCTCCTCTCAATCCTCCAGAAAAACGGCTGCCTGGCTTCATTTTTCACGATTTAAGCAGATCAAAGATATCTGTGAAACATAGCAGAGTGCGCTGCGCTCGCTGCTGCGCCAGTGAGGTAAAGTCGCAGAAGCTCGGGTGATGGACCGCAGCAGTGGAGCGCGTCAGACACAAATAGAAGACAGAAAGTTCTTGTATTTTAATTCCAGAACTTGACAGGATGTCCAGACAGACCTCTGAATCCCTCTGTCAGCGCTTCTCTTCAGCGCTCCTCTCATGACATTTGCGCACAGGCAGGTGACCAGTTCACGCGGAGCACAATGTGCGCTCGGGCGGCAGCAGGAATGTTAATTCAAGTGAAATCGTTTAACTGTGTTGTTTATATGTTACTGGGGAACTCTGGTCAGCTTGTGTGGGATAAATATTAATGAAAAAAGAATGGATATTTAACGGTTTTATTGGATATTTATTATTATTTTAAAAGTAAGCGAAAATAGATCATGCTGCCTCTGGCTGCGAACAAATGATTCTTTCCATTTCTCATATAAGAAACAAAGGAAGTTATGTTCAGAAAAAAAACATTTTATTTAAATAAAATCAAACAGTGGTGCAGGGCACCTCAGGGACACAAAGATGAGGCATCTTTTTAACATGTTCAATAGAGCTGTTTATACGTCACTCTACCAAACAAAAAATATAAATGAAACAAAAAGTAAGAAAAATCAAAATTTCTCTTCCATGGAACATTTGCACTGCTCCATGAAATAAAATCCATGTTTGGACTTTTTCTGTGTTCACAAATCAGTCCGTGCATGTATTGTGGAATCTGTTTTGCTCTCCGTTGGGGAAGCTCCGAGCGGGGTGGGGGGAGGGGTTGGGGGGGGGGGGGTCAGGTGCGGTGCGCCGCGCCCCCCCTGCTCCTCCTCCGCGCCCCCCAAGGGGGGCGCGCCCCACTAATTGAGAACCACTGGATTAAGGTGTTAAAAAGATGAACGCACAGCAAAGAGATAAGTTTTACTTTCTCTTTCACTAACGAACACTAGGGGGTGCTAAAAACAAGCCAATACTGCCAAGTGTACTTTTAATAAAGAATTCATGCTAGAGATACATGCTAATGTGGAGAATGACTCACTGCACAACCGTCCTCATTCATTATTTTTCAGTTCCCTAAATATCTTTTAAGAATAATCTCAGTCCATGGTGTCCTGTTGGATGCGTTTGTGTTTTGTTCATCTATTTTCAGCAATGAAATTGCAGAAAATTAGAAAGTTGTCTGTTGTGGACACTAACCTTGTATAATTTCAGTTATTTCTCCAGTCTGTGGTTATGATGTTCGTAGTAATGCCACAAAATAACATGAATGCATTTATTTTAAATCAGGTGAGAGAGCGTCTGCAGAAAATGGGCCCTTTTCAGCCCATGAACATCTTCCTTCGTCAGGAGATCGATAGAATGCAGCGCGTCATAGTTCTGGTCAGAAACACCCTGACCGACCTCAAGCTGGCAATTGATGGAACCATCATCATGAGCGAGAACCTGCGCGATGCCTTGGACTGTATGTACGATGCTCGCATTCCTGCACGCTGGATGAAGGTCAGTCACTATGAGACAAACATGAGCAAACTAGATTAACCTGCTGTTCATAGTAAAGCAGGCATGGATAAAATTGTTGGTACACATCCATTAAAGAAAAGTAACCTATAAAGGTTAATGACATAACATAGAATCATGATTGCTAAAATTTCACAGAAAGTCAACAAATGAAAATCAGTTTTCAAATTGTGTTTCAACCAAATAAAAAAATCTATTTAAAATGGCCTGGACAAAAAATGATGTCACCCTTAATTTAATATTTTGGAGGTAACCACTGCAATCAGATGGTTGCTGTGAATTACCACTGGGTAATTGTATTTTCTTTGTATGCGTCATGTTATATACAGAAAGCTCCAGTTATGTCTCATCTGTACGAAGGACCGTCGCTTTGTTGTTGTAGCTTGTTAATATACATTTTGAATAATTCTAATGTTTACTTATCATTTTCTTCCATCACTAGTGTCCTCTTTGTTTGTCTTCCATTAAGTCCACTTTAACTCAATCAACAATGGATGTGCAAACTAACCCTGATGATCCTTGACTCTAGAGTTCACCTTTAATCTCTTTGGAAGTTGTTCTGAGCTCTTTGTTCAAGTTAAATTCATCATATGTCATCAGGGAGGTTGGCTACAGTCCCTTAAACGTCTGCATAAGCTATCCAACTTAGATGCATAAACATAAAGATGCTTGGAAATGGTCCTTTAGCCTTTACATTTCATTAACATGCTTATCAATAATTGTGTTTCTAATATCCTGAGACAACAGTGGTCCATGTTAAGTGTGCAACACACCATGATATCAATCAGCACTGTGACTACTTTTCTCTATTTAAATAGGCAGATTAACTGATTTTCTAGGAGGTCCTTCATTTTCATCCATGTCAGTTTCACTAGTTTGATTTCAGGGTATGGCTGAACTTTTAGCATTGCAGTAATTCTAATTTTCAGTCTAAATGATTGTTCGGGTCTTTTTGTTTGTTTCTGAGCACATCAGATCATTCATAGATGAGAACAGGAGTCATACTCTTATTTCTGCTTTGTTTCTCCTAATGATGCTGCATCTCTGATTTATGCACTTTAGTATTTAAAGCACAACCCGCAAATCTGGTCTTGTAATGAATGGAGATGTGGACAACACTGTAACCACCTTAACTGGAACCATAATGGAGACAAATCAAAAGCATGCAGCACCAGTAAAACTCGACAGGACCGAATCATGCTCTCACAAACAATTGACTATTAGCCATTCAAGCTCGAATAGAGAATAAATCAGAACTTGAATGTGACACGGCTGTGATTTTACCTTCCTTCCTGCTGTGATCTGCTCTTCAATACTGTTTTTATATTTCATATTGCTACAGTTTTTTTTCCAATTTAAACACAATAATTCACAGTGACTTTTCTTTCTTGTTCTTCACTTCTGATCCTCCTGATTGATGGTTTTCAGTAGATCAGGATTGTCTTGTTGCTCATCTTTGTTTTTTTGTTGCAGGCCTCGTGGGCCTCCAGCACCCTAGGGTTCTGGTTCACAGAGCTGCTTGAGCGAAACCGGCAGTTCCAGGCTTGGATCTTTGAAGGCCGGCCCAACTGCTTCTGGATGACAGGCTTCTTCAACCCGCAGGGCTTCCTGACAGCCATGAGACAGGTACAGAATCAGGCTGCACACCTATTTACCCAGCGCCAGGGGACTGGAGCAGATGGTACACACTGGGAGAGGCAGGCACACACACACGCGCACACACACACGCACACACACACTTACTGAAAGGCAAGTATAAACTCCAATTTATGTTAATGTGAGGCAAACTAATTTTACATGGATGTGATGTGAATGTTTAATTCTCCTTGATCAGAATTAGACATCCTGGGCTGCTTTTACTGGTTTTTCAGTTAGATATTAAAATATCCAAACAAGAAATAAAATCAACACGGAGAATGAAAGAGATGAAAAATAAAGCACAAAAGACCAGGAATTGATTTAGAAAACAAGAATCAAACAAAAATAATTTCAAACCTCAGAGAAAGAAGAAGGTGACATTTACATCCAAATCTAAACGGATGTCTTTCACTTTGTGAAAACAAGAATCAGTGAGTTACATTTGAATGCTAGTTTAAATTTAAAATTGTCCTGTTGAGTAAAGTCTGCTGCTGGGCCATCATATGCCTGCAAATATAGAACAGATTGATCAAATATTGTCTTTTCAGTGGAGCTCTTGCTGTTTTTGTGTTGAAACTTTGCAGTGAATGTAGTTGGAAATGTAACTTGTCAGTTTTCTAAAAGAATCTTCAAACGCTGAATAATGTAAGACAACAGGTATGAGCTTCTGTCTGAATATGTCATCAAATTATCAAGTTATGCAACCCTCATCGCACATCTCATGTCTTCAAACCCTCCGAGAATCTGCTGGAACAACTGACTGTCCCATGATCAGCTTTACCTGAACTGTTATTGACAATAATATAGTGATATTTTGTTCTCTAATCACTATTTTACTGACTCTGTATGGTCATTTCTGATCAGCTGTTTATTATCTAAAGGCCAAGAAACACCCCCCCAGCATGAGAAGTCCAGCTTCATCCCTGACCAATTAACTTTATATTTGTTGAAAACTCATCAGTACAAAAATACAAATTATAATTTACTGCTCAAATATTTTTTTTCCATATACCAAGATTTAAAAAGGGAACTAAAATTGAGACCTAAGTGCTGGAATACTATGTGTTTGAAGGGACAACGATGCTGTTTGAGGATCTCAGCAGAAGGCTCTGCATTATTTAGTATTCATGTCAGCTTCTGACTTCCTGTTTTTATTTATTCTCTAAGAAGAAACATTCAAACTCCCCAGAAACAGATGCAACGTCGAGAATGAAATATCTGTATTTTATAGTGGATGGATTTGTAAAAACTAATAGGAATCTTCTGAAATAGCTGACCCAGAGCCTGTGAAGTGGCTTCTCAGGAGACATGTTTTCTGTTTTGATCAGGACACTGGCATCACTGGCGACTTGTTGATTTCTGTGTGTATAAATCTGCTGACGGTTGCTGGAGGTCTATTGTGCATCTTTGCTCATTGTTCGCCCTCCGTCACCTACATTACGCAGCATCTCTGTTTGTTCGCTGAATCCTGTATTTTTCAGAAAACAAGACTTAGCAGCAATTTTTTTACATCTTTTTTTAAAGATATTTTTGCCATGAACTCACAGGAGATCACCCGGGCCAACAAAGGCTGGGCTCTGGACCGCATGGTGCTGTGTAACGAGGTAACCAAGTGGATGAAGGATGACATCACCCAACCACCCGTAGAGGGGGTGTACGTCTACGGTCTGTACCTGGAGGGGGCCGGCTGGGAGCGCCGCAACTGCAAACTCGTTGACTCCAAACCCAAAGTCCTCTTCGAGACAATGCCCGTGATTAGGATGTACGCCGAAAACAACGGTGAGTTGTGTTAATCCAAGAACAGAGGATGAATGCCCGTCTCAGGAGGATTTTAAAGTCTCACTCCTCCCCTCGAGGTTTCCCATCCCACGCAGTCACTGGATGGATGTAACATTTAAATGTCAAGCAGACTTAATGCTGTTTATGATGTTGGGGAATAAATTTCCAGCATTATGCAGCACAGTATTTGTTCTAGATAAGGTAAGAGCACACTTATCATTGGCAGCATTAAAGCCACCGACCGAACGGTGAGGTGAATATCATCAATCATCGTGTTAAAATACTCTACTTGTATTGATCCTAGCATCGCGTCGTTTCGATTGTGACTCGTACCAGCCACAAAACCACTGGAAGAGATGGAAACCAAGCTATAAGATTACATCAACACCACACGAGCTCTCAGTAACAGATACAGCTTCTGAGATGAGGAATGAGGATCATCTGGGATTTAACATCAATTTTGAGGGATTTTACTGTTTTGCCAACCAGCTAAAATCAGATCCTAAATTCCTCCATCATTTAGGTGTTATTAATATTTAGATTTGTCAGCTCCAGGCTGAAGGACGAATGATGTTAATCAAATTTTCCACCTGAGGGCAAAACATACTCCATACAAAATGTAGTTTTATCTAATTAAATCTTCCATATAAATGGATATTTTAAACCTCTAGACATCATGTAGTCCTGATACCTCAGTTGCTGTTGCAGATTAGCAAAATGAGAAAATAAAAGGTTCCTTTAGAGAGATTATTCCACATATTAAATTATTGGAAGTGAGATATAAGATGTTGGGATTTTTAGATGACAAAGGAAATAAAACCGCATCACTACTAATGGAGGAATTGCACAAACCAATTCTGCCAGAAAATAAAAAATAGGATAATTTGTACCCCTGCATGTGAAATTTTTTAGTTTGCAGCATATTAAAGTGCCGTTCATAATCCCCTGCACAAAGACGAGTCTGTAACGTCTTTGTTGATTATTCTAGATATGTATAGAGAAATTATTGTGTGCCGTAATTATAGTAATTATTGTGTATTTGTACTTTGAGCCCACCAATGACATTTCGTTTGATAGGCACACCAATGGTGTGTTTGTTGAATGACAACAAAAACAGGTCTAAGTAACATGTTTGCTGGGTTAGCGTGTGCATGTGAGCACGTGCATGTGTGTATGTGAAGAAGTTTAGACTTAATCGTCACCTTCTTGAGCTCCTCTTCATTTGCATCATTTGTGAAGACTGCCTCGATGAAGGCTGCCTCTGTGGTTTCTACGCTAATGAGAACCTCTCCAGGCAAACTCCATTAGTTTGTTACGTTGACCAACGACCAGCCAGAAAGAAGTTCAGTGGTGGTCAGAGAAGTAAAGAACCACATTTATCTTCCTCATTCGTGGCAGATTTTATAAAACAGATGTTCTGTTGAGCACAGCTGCACACCCCAGTGGCTCCAAACTGATGTTAATATTTCATACACTTCGAGTTGTTCTACTTCCAAAGATGTTTAATTAAAAGGCCGCTTTGACAGCTGCTGCTGTTTTGGGTTTTCATAAAACATGTTATTTATTATTTCTGTGTGTGTGTGTGTGTGTTGCAGGTGTGAAGGATTCACGTCACTATTCATGTCCAATTTATAAGAAGCCGGTAAGGACAGACATGAATTACATAGCAACTGTGGACCTGAAAACGACCCTCCCTCCAGAACACTGGATCCTCCGTGGCGTGGCTCTCCTCTGTGATGTCAAATGATCACTTTATGTTGTTGAGTATGCAGAGTAAATAGATATTGAACACTTTTGATCACGATTTAAACACGGAAAATAGTGATGAGGATAGCAGATGAAGATGGTTTAGTTTATGGTTGTCAGAGGGACACATATTTGAAAATACGTATCTATTTTTGCATGTGTTTATATGATTACATCAAGTGTAGAGCTTCTGGATTTTGCACATTAATCAGTGTATCATTGCTCTTTGTTCTCATGTTAGAGACAACAGGAGCAGCTAGATTATAAGAACCAAAAATCAGACTTAAATGTTTTAGGATGTCCTCCCGTCTGACCGGTGAGGTGATAAATCCTCTATTTTAGTCAGCCGACTCATCTAATCACATCAAATTATCTGAGTGAAACAACATTATGAATGCATTTAGTCTGGTTGTTTCATCATTTCTCATTTTGAAGATTACATTTCTGATATAATGGAAAAGATTCACTGACTGATTCATTTCTGACCCTGAGAAATCCAGTCACATAGAATTTGTCCATCTGCTGACCAGGTGCAATGCTCAGTGTCAACTGTCGCACATCTGAGCTGCAGACCAGGGAGGGATCAGACCGACATCCTCAGCTGATGTAACCTCCTCTCAAAAGAAGTATGGAAACAGTCTGCTGGGAGATTTTCATCATCTTGCCATTTTATTGTAAAAGCAGCCCAGTGCTGTTGCGTTGATGTGTTTTTAAAATAATCATTCACTCAACAGAGCAAAATACATATAAAGTTTAATTACATTTTTACAATAAAAATCAATGGTCTCATCAAAACACTTTAGTTGTATTTTCTTTTTTTACAAAACTGTTGCACCGTACACACTAAAGCTACTCTATACACAAACAAGGCTCCCTGAAACAAAATATTTACACCGTCTTGTTCTTTTTAAATGGTACAAACCCGTTTGGCTCAGACCGGAGGCCAGATGCATAAAAGTGTGTGAATCTCTGACAACAATATGATTCATTTGTACTGTTGTCACCTCTCTGAAGGCACATTTATGCCCCATTTGGTTTCAGATATGTTACGTAAGAAGTGGGATCCTTTTACTGATATTAATCAGAGAATTAAATATTTTTATTGTTCAGGGTCGTGTAAAAAAAGATTTTGAGATCCCAATTATGAGAAATATCCAAAAATGTATAAAATGTCTTTATGTGAAATATGACCTAATTAAACCCACAGCTGTATGTAGAAACTGTAAATCTGACCTCAAGTATACAAAACGAGCCCATTCTCAACTGATATGTTGAACATCAGAACATGTGGGATATAGATCACAATTATGCATCCAGCCCCATATTCTCTGCATCTGTGTTAAGCAAACACGTAAGATTAGACAAACGAATGAACACGACTTTGGAAATGGTTTTGTGTCCCAAACTACCTGTAGAATACATCCAAGACTTCCAACAAAGTTCATCAGGTTAAGCATGCATTGTTGGCTTCTTGGTTTATTCAACAACTACATAGACTTGTTCGATATTTCATTATAACTGTTTTACATTCATAAAACCAGTGGCATGCTGGTTCATTGGAAAGTTGCAATGCTCAGTTGTAAAGAGTTTCCTATTTCTTATTTCCTCTGCAACCACCCGACATCGCTGCAGGAGCTTCTGTAGTAGATGACTGCTACAACCTCCAGAGCTGAGTGAGAAAACAGATTAAATATTCTTTTCTCACTAAGCTCAAACATCACTAAATCTGACCGACTTGCTCCAATGTGGCTTTTCCATCTCTAACGTTGATATGACAGATTATTTTAATGGTTTACCACCTACCTGTTGTCCACACTACACTTAGTAACAGAATGTATACAACTGCTGTGGCAGAGGTTACTTGCAATGTAACAGTTAAGTTTAGATGCAACTTCTTCCTGCTCCTTGGTCTTAGATTAAAGTCCTGTGCAAATCCAGAATTTTCTGAGCCAGTCTCATGGCATTACATTCCCTTGGGACAGTGAGCGATTCATCTCCGTGTGGACAAAGAACGTCACAAGCTCCCCTTTTCCTTTGACGTTGATGATGCCTCTACAGGAGCACATGTAGCCCAAGGTCAGAAGGATGAGACTTGTCTCCTCTGTCACCTACAGAGAGAAGCACATGCTAATATCCAGTTTATTTACCTTACATTATGGGATAAATTCCCTGCAATTATAGACTAATCAAGCAGTTCTGTGTGACGTGTAACTCTGCATCCCCAGATTTTTGTTGTAATTTGAAGACCAAATGACTTATCTATCAAAGTAGTATAATGCTGAAGTTTGCAAAAGGCACAGTTAATCTTAGAAACTCAAACAATAGTGCAACGTAAGACCAAAAAGTCATAAAAACAAGTGTTATGCATAAACAATAAAAGAAAAAAAAATATCCTGTAGATTTAAAAGCAGGGTAACTTTGAAAATCACAGTATATTTTTCTCCTCTTATTTGAAAACGTCAACAGGAAAATGTCAACTACAATCGAGACCACTGCAGTTGTGCTGCACTGAACAGCAGACAACTGCATCAAATGTGTGCAAGCTGTGAAATGTAATTCAGCTCCACGAAGGCTGAATGATTCCAGTAGCCACATGCTAGGCTTGAGGAAAACCAATATGTCTTATCAGAGCTGAAACAGGCTGCCAATATGAGATTTATAGATGTGACATTCAGATGATGAGATGTCCCCGCTGCCATGAATGTCTTGTGCAGAGTTTTAATCTTAAACACAGCTGATTGCACCAACAAGGCTTAATCTTAACTAAGATAAGCACTATTTAGAGATTAGTATAACTAGGTTTAAAATAACTTAAACCAGGTTTAAAGTTAAGCAGAGCTGCGTTGCACCACTTATAATGAGTCTCAGTTTAGTTAAACTCAGTTTATATTTTTAAACTGTGCTTAAACCAATTTAAATCAAGGAGAGTGGCTGTCAAAATAAAATCTACTAATTAAACAAGTGTTATTAAACTATCAACATCAGAAGCGTGTTAAGCAAGTTTATGTAGCTATTTATCGTAGTTTCTCTGCTCCTCCTTCGCGTTTTCTCTCTATTTCAGAAGATCCGAGTAGATAACGTTAGCTAAGCTAACAGCTAACCTAGCTCTACACACCAGAGCAGATACATAACATAGCTCAGCTCAGCTGCAGACCTATGTTATTACCACACACTGGTGCAGCTAAAGGATCCCTTGAAAGGGGGCCGGTGTCTCATGCTATAACTGGACCAGCTGCGTGTCAGCAAAGGAAATAATGAGCTGCAGACCCACGTGTCTCCATATGAATGAAGAGGTTCGGAAAAAAACTATTACGCTCCGGCTGACTTTTTTTTTTGCCAAACGTAAATCAAGACCAAAGCATGATCAACCCAACCCAAATGTTAATTGGGTCGCTGGTTTTATGGGTCTGTCAGAACAATATCCATCCATCCATTATCGTCCGCTTATCCGAGGAAGGGTCGCGGGGGCAGTAGCCTAAGCAAAGGGCCCCAGACTTCTCTCTCCCCCAGAGAAATCCCAAGGCGTTCCCTGGCCAGCCAAGAGACATAGTCCCTCCAGCGTGTCCTGGGTCTTTCTTTAGGTCTCCTCCTGGTTGGACGTGCTCGGAAAACCTCACCAGGGAGGTGTCCAGGAGGCGTCCAGGAGGCATCCTAAGTAGATGCTCGAGCCACCTCTACTGGCTCCTCTCAATGTGGAGGAACAGTGGATCTATTCCAAGCCCCTCCCAGATGACCGAGCTCCTCACCCTATCTCTAAGGGAGAGCCCAGACATCCTGCGGAGAAAACTCATTTCGGCCGCTTGTATCTGCGATCTCATTCATTCGGTCACTACCCAAAGCTCGTCACCATAGGTGAGGGTAGGAACGTAGATTGAAAGATCGAGAGAGCTGAGCCGGAAAGGCCTTGAGATGCTTCAACTCCTCCATTTGGGGCAGGACCTCGACCCAGACCTGGGGCCTCATTTATCAACCGTACTTACGTACAGATCTGTGCGTATTTCGTGCGTTGGAACAATTTTACGCATTGTGTGGTATTTACCAATTTGTACTTGTGCGTGAAAACGTTCCTAAATATAAGAACAGCTCTGACCGTGCGTAGGAACAACATCTAGTGGCAGAACGAGGGAACAGCAATTCTGAAGGTCTCAGTGATCCACGCGTGTTCCTCATCCACTAATTATTTTACCCAATAAATAAATATTTAGGTGGATAAACAGCTGTGTCACATTATTGGTGATAAAATACCCATGACCGACGGGAATCTGACTGTAGAACGGCTGATTTCGTGTTATTCTGTAATCACAATGTTTACTCTTACCATGTTTATGATGTTTTAAATCATTTTGCATTTATTTATTTATTTTGTTTTAATTTAATTATTTTGTTCTTGTGAAGCGCCTCGTGATTTTGCTTGAGATGCGCTATATAAAAGATCATTTCTTATTCTTATAATTATTATTGGAGGATTTAGCAGAGCAAAGCACACTCCGGAGGGAACGGGTCTTACGTGAGCGCAGCGCACTGATCCGATTCCAGTCCAGATTCTGTTTTACAAATAAAACAACCTCCAGAACCTCCTCTGCTCCCCGATCAAACACGCGTTGTCAAGTGTCCAGTGTTTCAATCTCGCTGTCAATAAAGTTTGTCTTTTTTTTTCCGGGAAGAACTCAGGGAATCCCCTCCCGACCTGAGGACGTAGTGTGACCAAATATGGTTAATTCAGGGCGTTTCTGTATGTAAATGACGATACACGTGCACGAGCTCCTATATGCGCACAGGTGGGATTTATCATCAGACGATTGCGGAGGAACGTGCGTACGAGAGGCCACCGCATGTTTCATAAATCAGGACATTGACTGTTCGTACACACATTCTAAATTTCATCCGTAGGAGGGAATATAGGAACGTTTCTACGAACGTTTGATAAATGAGGCCCCTGGAGAAGGCATTCTACCGTTTTCTGACTCAAGACCATGGTCTTGGATTTAGAGGAGCTGCTTCACACTCGGCTGTGAACCACTCAAACGAAAGCTGGAGATCACGGTCTGACGAAGCCAAAAGGACAACATCATCTGCAAAATGCAGGGACCTAATCCTTAGCCCACCAAAATACGTAGATCTCCTCAACACCTTGGCTGTGCCTAGAAATCCTGTTCATAAAAGTTATGAACAGAATCAGTGACAAAGGACAGCCTTGGCAGAGTCCAACTCTCACCGGAAATGAGTCTGACTTACTGCCGGCAATGCAGACCAAGCTCAGACACTGGTCGTACAGGGAACAGCCCGTATCAAGGGGCCTGGTACCCCATGCTCCCAGAGTACCCCCCACAGGGCCCCATGAGGAACGTGGCCGAATGCTTTCCAATCCATTGTGAATTTAGAAAAGGTCAGATCAATAATACATTTTAAATAGATAAATATGAAAATAAGTCTCAGTACTGTCGTCCGATGGTCAGTCCAGCGGAGACAGCAACTGGTTGATAGTTTTAATGGATGACTTAAAAAGAAGAGACATCGTTCAGCTTAAGGCTTGCTGAAAAACAAAACAACAACTCTAAAATAGATTCTTTTACTAAACCAGTAACTTGTCTTTATCATAAAACTAAGCTTCTTTCTCAATTTTCTTTGAGGAACATCATTTGCTAGATTTTTCTCTTGACTATCGTTCTAAACAAGTCAGACTTATCCAGGACCTTTGTCATTTCCCTTATGGAAAAAAGGTTTGGTCATGTTAGAGTGGAAAAACATGTGACAACCTGTGCTTTGCCCACGTTTTTCATGTGAATTTGGAACATTTTCATGATAATAAAGAGTGGACTTTGGAATACCGTGTGGACCACATGTGCCAGGGATGAAATGTGTAAACATGTTCTTCACATGGGATCACATATTTTCCCGATAAAGAACAAGTTCAAAACATGATTTTGTTTCTGTACATTGATAAGCTTTAACATTAACAGAAGTCAATGGGTCCACCTCTGAAAAGATTAGCAACCTATTTTTTTCCTTTCCTGCTGTGAATAATCTCTCACTAGAATAAAATAAAAAATGACCTTATAACTGCTACGGTTGATGGGCAGCAACATTAGATTTTCTAAGAACACTTACTGATAATCAGTTAATCAGTCAATCAAGAGCATTCAATTAGAAGCAGCTGGCTGCAGACCCTTTTAATTATAATAAATATAATTACAACGGTGTTGTTTTTTAATGCCTTGGCTATGGGACACATTATTGAATTAGATAAAAGACCAAAACAAACTAATTTACTTCACTCACCTGTATTTTTCCCAGGACTCCAGTGCTTTCCATTCTGCTGGCCACATTTACTGTGTTACCCCAGATATCATACTGAGGCTTCTGAGCGCCGATGACTCCAGCTATCACTGGACCGTGATTAATGCCTGACAAAAGAAAACCAGGTCATCAGAAAACATTCAGATCAGTCTGAACATTTTTAGAAAATGCTGGGCCTGTTTTATTCCAGTTTAGGTCAGATTACTGGTAAATATAGTCTGCCCTCGTCTGAAATAAGCACTAAGATGCAGAGTGATCATTTTTATCAACTTCCAGTGTTTGAGGATCAGTATTACTGCCTGATGAGGCACAGTGGACCTTTGCTGGCAGCAACAACAGCGATGTACAGGCTGTTTCTCTCTCAACCACACACACACACACACACACACACACACACACACACACACACACACACACACACACACACACACACACACACACAGCTCTGTTAATGGAGCTTCCCATGCTGAGATCTGCAAATACAGGTTTGTAGGCAGTGAGCACAAGCATACTGCTCAGAGAGGTGTTTCCCTACCAAACATGATGTTTAACATACATGAGTGTTGTTATATATAGAGGTGCATCAAGATGGTGACTTTAGTGTGTGTATGTATGTATGTATATATATACATATATACAGTATAGATAGATATAGATATCGAAATCTCTATATATATATATTTTTTTTTAAGCTGCCAGGACCGAATGAACCATGTGTTCATGCTCAGTTTGCACTTGGTTTATCAGTGAAACTCACCAACTCTGAGTTTGAAGTCGTTGAAAGAATGTTTGTTGATAACATCCAGCTTTCCCACCAGAGCAAATGCAAACTCCACCATGGTTCCTATGTGCATGTACTGCCTGTCATGTTCCTGCAGGGAAACACAAGTTTCACTATGCTTTCTGGATTTAATCATATTTATGATAAACAAAAGATGCATTAAACATGGTAAAAAAAAACAAGTGAGCCTACCTGGGTTGCATACTCGGTCCCAGATGATGTATTAAGTCCGGTAGCAGCCATATAAGTGCTACCAATTGTTTTGATTTTCTCCACACCACTGAACTTAGGTTTGGAAAGCAGCTACAGACATGATGCACACAACAGCTTAAACAAAATCAAACATCATTAGAGTACAAATCTGGTGTAAGATTAGTCATGTGGATGGGATATGGATTGTAGCTTAAATAGGACAGTTTCTTCACTCACACTCTGCTAAAAATGCTGTGAAACCTTCACTAAAGGCACAGTTGACAGTTGCAACGCTGATGTTTATTCACCTCATCAAAGTCAGCAATGATTTCGTTGAGGAGCCTGAGGCACTCTAATCCCTCCTTGTTGACGTCAGATTCGGTATAGAACTCTTTAAAGTCTGGGATGGAGGCAAACATGACACACACCACGTCATAGGACTGATGGTACAGATCCTGCAGGAAGGCAGCAGAGGAAAAAATACAGATATTAGCCTGAATGGTTCCAGATGATGCTGGGTAATGTGATCATGCTGATAAAGCACAGATTCATTTAATAATAAAAAAGGTCAGATCTGGATGACCGAAGATCCTTCTGATAAAGTTCAGTTAAAACACATGATGGTGCTCTTTAGTAAAAAACCACCAAAACAAACAGAGGTGACATAAAAATATAATTTTCTCTAACACTGACCAGAACATACAACTTGGATGCTGTTTAAGAACAGACGGTCAAACTGCTGACTCGTCATTCTGGAGTTCTGCAGCTTTATTCCCATTTCAATATATTTGACATCCAGGATATCTCATTATCTAAAACCATCTATGCGATCTAACATGCGGCACAGCTGACAGTGTGAAAAGTATTCATGTAATAGAAAAGGACTGAGGCCTGACAGATTAAACTGCCCCCTAATATCAGGTAATGAGACTTTTCTTCCTGACCCAACTCCAAGTTTTCCATCAAAAATGTCAATTTCCTACAATTTACAACCTTATACAGATATAAATGGGTGCTGATTATTATTTTATTTTTTTTTACCACATCAGTTGTTTCATAAATTCTACATTTGTATGGTTTTACATACAAATGACATGTTGTACCATAAAGAAAACCAATACCTACCTCGTTCTTCCAGTTGCGAGCCAAGAAGTGTTCTGCAACATGGGCAGGGAGGACGTTCTCCAGTAAAACCCGGTTCAGGTTCTCCATGGTTTCTATCTCCTCACATTCCTTCTTGAACTTGTTCTTCCAGAGAAAGTCTAACCTACAGTAATATTCATTCTGTTACAAGAGGACACAGAGGTGAAGAGACTGAAGGTAGAGCTGTACAGCTTGCTTCCATTAAGTCACAGAAACATAGAAATCTACCACAAATATCAACACTAGACAGAAAATATGCAACACAGAAAACAATACATCAATAACAAAACCTTTTACTAAAAGATAAGAGAGAACTGATTTCATACAGCATTAAAATGACAAAAATTGTTGGTATAATTTCTGGCTGCTGCAAGCCATGAGACATATTCACAGATGCACCTAATACTGGAACATCTCAGGATGGTGGGGCAGCAGGAAGGATGTCTCCCTACTTCCTTATGCAGCTGGCTCTAGGATCCCCAAGTCTCCCACATCTTACTCTTCTTTCTGAGCAAGAAAGTCCCCTACTCTGCCTCCTCAGACAGGTCTTTATGGCTTTTCTCAGGTAATGCTTCAAACTCCCAAAGTTCAAAAGATGCATTGCACAGAGGCTGTAGGGTAGCCTCTCCTGCCAGCCTCCACTGGGAACATGAAAGTTTTCCAGCCTGCTTTTGAGCACACTCCTGTCAGATTTGTGTGCCTGTCCTTTTTCCTCAAAGGCAGCTTCCATTCCAACCTCCCATGGGATGGTCAACTCAACCAGGATGACAATTTTAGTTAGAGACGACCAGAGGACAATGTCAGGTCACAAGGAAGTTAAGATAATCTCCTGGGGGACCTCCAGTGCCTGGTAAAGATCCACTACCAAACTCCAAGCAGCTCCTGATGACTTTAGGGGCCATAAATGGCATGGTAATGACCTCTCTGCTTGATAAAATGGATCTACCTCTGATCTACTGGGTTTGTCCTATTGGCCTTCAGTGTCTGTGCCCCCAGTATTTTAAGCAACCAACACAAGACTTGATTGTTGATGTTCTGCAAGCTTGGATTTAAGGAGCTACAAAGCTGCCATCTTCTCTGTTCCATACCACAGGTGTAGGATCTGGAGGCATTTGTTGCTCCAATCAGGAAGCTGAGCCTAGCCTGGGTTATCCCTATGCTTGTTGGGTGATGCCTCCAACATGGTCCAACTCCCTTGATGTTTATGGCAACCAGCCTCAATTCTGTAACCTCTCGTATGACCTCTGATATCAACTGATCTTTCCTTTCCTTGTTAGCTTTAAACCACTTTGGTGCACACCCCCACTCGAGACCTGTCCTGCTGGTTGCAGCACACCCTCAGTCTTTTGATGTTTCACTCAACAAATGGCTTGTTTCATTGTTCGCATTACATCCCACTTTTGTCTGGAACGGACTTGAGCCTTGGTGCTACTGACAGCCAGGTTGGTTGGTCTCTCAGTTGGAACACACGTCCCATCTTCTTTTGATCTTAATTTAATGTGATGGATTTCAGTGGTAATGTGGCTCTGAGGTTCTGTCACACACAGCTTCTGGGACCACATCTCAAAGATTTAAAGGGAATGCAGTGCTTCAGAAGAGATAAGTACATCTTCTAGTGGGGAAATTGAAAGAGGAGCTAGAATGTAAACCAACATTTTCCTTGTTGTTGTTGAATAAAGACAGCTTGGGTGGTCAAAAGTAGCATGCCAGAAAGTCAAAGCCATGTGACCTACTTTTTATGTAAATTAGAAAGTTGAAAAAGGCGAGAGAAACACTTCTGTTCTGAGAAAGCCTTCCTTAACACGTCATAATGGAGAGCCACGCCTCCTCAAACCTGCATGTCTCCAGTGTCTGAGGCCTTCTGGGGAAACCAACCAATCAGCAAGCAGCTCATTATCATATTCATGTCCTGGCCCAGTGGGAGGGGTAAACAGCTCTTGTCACAGCAAGGCTGGTTTATTGGGTTTAGAATGGCCTGTATCAGGGCTCCTGGGACAGATGAAAGCCAAAAGAACATTTATTATGCTGTTTAGAGGCTCAAAGCTCTGTTTTAGATGGTTGATTAACTGCATTCTAGGTCCACTTTAAGACTCGACCTACTATTATGTTAAAAACCATCTTAAAAATGTTAATAAGCTCAAAGCAACAATGATTTAGCTCTTTCTAACTCAGAACCTGTTCTCCCATTCTAAAGTGAAGTGTTGCTCAGAACTAATTCATTAGTAGTTTGACATTTAATAATCCCAATCAGTTCCGCGTCTTTCTTCCAATTTGTACAATCAGATAAGGCACATAATCTTTGCTGCTGAGTATTGGGTCAAACCTTTTAATAAATAATTTAAAACGCACATGTCTTTTTTTCTGTTTTGTTAGAAAATGCTAAATTATACAACAACAGTAGAGGATGGTCTTCTTTCATGGATAATAAAGGTTAATGAAAACCTTTTAGAAAATAAAATCAATGCTAAATTAAACGAGTTGATTTCATGTTTCTGAAAATTTAATCCATTAAAATTTATACAGACCCCTAAACTTTTTAGGCAGCACAACATTGCCTTATCTGGGTTTACAATGTAAATTACTGCTTCATTTTTACCTCCACCCACTTGTTACTGTTCTACTCTTTAGACAACTAGTGACAAAAACCTTCTAATGCAGCTAAATACACTGCCCGGCCCCCCAAAAAAGTCACCACCATAAAAAAAAGGTCACACTCTAATATTTCGTTGGACCGCCTTTAGCTTTGATCACGGCACACATTTGCTGTTGTACTGTTTTGATGCTGACCAACTGCAGCAACCCCAGATCATAGCACTGCCCCCACAGGCTTGTACAGTAGGCACTAGGCATGATGGGTGCATCACTTCATCTGCCTCTTACCGGATAATCGCCCATGCAGTAATTATCCAATAGGAGGCTCGTACCTATTTGCTTAGTTAAATCCAGGTGGCAATTTTTTTTTTTGGCCGGGCAGTGTACGTCAAAATTTGAGTCACTAATCCACCATCTGTTGCCATGCACTCCAATCCTTGTGTTTTTGACTTTAGTTGAGTCATCTGGACATATACACAGTGGAGGTTTTTTTTTTTTTTTTTGCTTCTTTCTGCAGTTCATCAATAAGGACTGCTTCAAGCCAGATTTCTCCAGCCGGTTAAAGAACATATTGAACTCACCATGGCTTCTACGAGTTCAGAACTGAACAGTTTCTAATCTGAAGCTTTTGATTGGCTGGTGTGTCTACAGTAGCTAATTTCTTTGTGCTTCTTTGAAAGAGCTTGAACATGTTGAAACCTCCGTCTGGCAGAGACACCGATGGTGTTTTATAACTATGTTGTGTCTTGTTGCTGTGCTCAATATTTCCTTTGTTTATGGGATCTTCTGTCCAGTATTTCATTTACAGATACATTTTGTGGCTCATCCCCTCTCAAAACTCTCATTGGAAACCAAATTTGACTTTTCCTCAGCCAGTTTTAAACCTCCTACACAACGGTTTCTGTTTTACATTGGCTGCGCTTTAATCTACGCACAAAAACGATGATCATCGGCATCTGTGTGCTGAATATATAATCATAAACCCCATCTCTGATTGATGCATGTGCACCTATAAGATCTGGTATTGTTTAGAAAGCAGTAAATACTAACTCGGTTTAGAGCAGGGGTGAGGAACCCCGGTCCTCGAGGGTCGCTATCCAGCATATTTTAGTTGTTTCCCTGTTCCAACACTCCTCATTCAGTGGTTGATTCACCTGATCAGCAGCTCATCAAGCTCTGCAGAAGCCTGGAAAACAACTAAAACATGCAGGATAGCGGCCCTCAATGGATCAGGATTCCCTACCCATGATAATTATTCTGTTTTCTCACATTGCATTTTGTAATAATTGATGAAGAAAAACAAGAAGACAATACATTTGCAGTGGTCTCTAGTAGGAATGAATGCCTTGAAAGTCATACTCGAGGGAACAAAAACTCAGATGCACTTGTTTCAGGACGGTGAATTCAGCCAGAGGAGAAAGTAGCTTCAGACGAAAGGATTTGGAGTCTTATTTCCTGATATTTGGACATCTCACCTCTGATTGGCAATGCGACTCTACCACTGACTTTGTTCATTTTGCAACGTTGATGTTTTATCTCCACAAATAACACAAGTCTGAAGGAGTTCGGCTGTGTGGTGGAGTTGCTAATGCTAACGGTTAGCTTCTACTAGCCAAGACGTTCTCTGCTGTTTCCTGGACGCTAAAACCAACAACAGCCTTCCCCGTCACGAGTCAAGATGGGTCCATGAACGTTAAGTGATCAAATCCTAGAGTTTCACTGTCTATTTTGTATCAGAAGCTAATGCAGGAGATAGGTGTAGGAGACTATTATGTTCAGCCTGCATGTTAAACTCAGTGTGACTGATCATTTTCAAAAATAATGAGTAGAAATGGTTTTTCAGCGAAGGACCTTTTTAAATCTGAAAGCCTTATTTTAAGGATTTTTTCTATACCATCTGAAATGATTTGTATAATGCTTGAATAATATTTAAATTTAATCATACCACATTTCTTTTATCTTGCCTTTGATTGCTGCTTTTATTTTATTTTTTCACGTACTTTGCTATGTGAATGTTATTTTATGTCTTTTTGATTTTTATGATTTTTTTACTGTTTTATGATCCCTGTTTGGTCAGCTGCCACGCTGTTCTAAAATGTGATAAACAAATAAACTTGGACTGGATTGGAAAGTAAATCTGGCAAAGGGTTTATATTGCATTTTTTTCACTTTACTACTAAAAATTTATCATTTCAATTAAACTGAAACCGTTAAGTCACGATTAGATGTTTTTAATGTAAATGGTTGGAAAATGATGCAGCAGTCAGTTTTCAGGAGGACACAGAGAATCAGCTACATTGTGCAATATGTTTATGTCTATTCACAGTGACAGATTGCTGACTATTTTTATAAATATAATTCAATTCAAATTCAAAGATCCTTAATTATAAGGGAAATTACATAATTAAAATATTTTCAAAATAATTTCAGTATGATTTAAAAGTTTTAGAACATATGCATTGCTACAATTCTTGTAAAAGATATACAAATAGAATAAATAAATGCAGCTCAGCAACAAAATTTTGATCACTTAAAGCCAAGGTGTCAAGCCTTTTTCATTTTTATAAGCTGTTCTTCTGTGAAAGTCTAGCCTGGCAAGCCATCCTATACATGTGAATACATAGTCTGGCCACGAACCATTGACGGCTCTCAGTCGTGGGGCGGGATCTACGGTTGTCTTTCAAAATGTCAGCACGCAATTGGATAGCGCTAGGACGAACAACGTGACATAATCACGGCGACGGAAAAGCGGGAGGCATTAATGGCGTCTAACATCAATGATTTCTGTCGTTTTTGTATGAAAACATGTGAATATCAGGTGTACTGGGACATTGCACTACTTTGTTTGATAAAAATAAGAAGCTGCTAAGTATATCAGACAGACTTACGCACATTGGAGTCTAAATCGTCCAATGTTGATGACAAAGCCGTTTCAAACGAACGTGGTTCCTGCACTGGCGCCATGTTGTTTGTGTTCGCGGCCGCAGCTCTGACGTCATCGGCTACTCCCGCTCTGTCATTTGCCTACAATATAGAGTGCTGTGATTGGCCCAAACAAAACTATAGCGAGCTGTGATTGGACAGCCACAGAAGTGGATCAGGCTGCAAGGGTTCCAATGAAGCAGGCCTAAACCAAACTTTGCAAGGCAAGAATTTGGTCTAGTTCAGGGATTCCCAAAGTGTGGTGCGGTGCCGCTAGAAGGTGCGCGAGGTAAAAAGCGTAATGGCGGTGATTACACACACACACAAAATAATATATATATATATACATAAAACCACGCCGCCAATTTGCCGCAAAGCTGAGGCGGCATCTGGGAGCCTAAGGTCATTTATTAGAGCTCAGACCGTGGCGGTAATGTTGCGCAATCATGTCCGTTGTATGGGGGCGTTCTCTGCACTGTCACGGACTTTCATGTATCTTGGACATAACTTGCTTTTTATTGCGATCGAAACCGCACATATTTTCAGGAGCTGGTGTGTGTCATCCACCATCTCTGTGAGCTGTCAGATGATCTGAGCTGCAGATCTAACGGAGAGAAGCTCCTGCACTGCATCGCTCCAGTTTATCATTTCAAACTTATGCCCATGTTTACTTTCATTTTCAATATAGTTCCTGTCCAGAGCTCGGCATTAATTCATCACGATCATGACACTGGCACGTGTGTCTTTTAAAAAGGGCACAGTGTTTTTTCCCCACACAATACAGATGTGTATATTAGGGTTGGGCATACCGTGCAATCATGGAAAATATGCAGCTGCAGATGCGTTCTAAAGTATGACTTTACCGGCGTTATACCTGCTGATCACCTGTCGCAGCTACTGCAGCCCGCAGAGACCCTGAGTGCAACAGCGCATCTCCCGCAGCCGCTTCCCCTCTCTGTGCAGACGTGCAGCGACAAAAATCAAGCCCATGTGCCGAACTAAATTAACTTGTTTAAAAGTGAATTGAAACTGCATCCTGCAATGAAAAATACCGCGCGGAGGAAGCTCGTTAAAATGCGTCATCACAGTGGATTTAATACAAGTTTTGAAGAACAAACTCCAGGCGGAGTGAGGTGAGTTTTATGGCTCACTGCAGAAATAAAAACACACGGAGAATCAACATCAAACGCAGCTAATCTCCACTTCCACCCACTAGGAGCCGATGCGGATAATAAATAAATAATAATAATAATAACTCTCAACACGCAACGTTGTGAGATTATTTTTTTCTTTTCTGCGTTTTAATTATTAAAATCTGTTTTATGGTTACTGACAGCAGCTACATTTAAGTTTCACTTATAATCAGGCATCTTGGACACGATCATCCTGAGAGTTTTAGCTGAACACAGCTGCTGGACTTTTCTGGTTATCTTGAAGACATTCAGCCTCTCATCCTAGAGGCTCCTTCAGCTCCCAGACTTTGTAGGAGGCTGTGAGTTGTGGTCAGAAACAAACACACTGATTGTGCTGCAAGTCTTTTTTTTTCTTTCTTTCTTGAAAACATGTTTTTGGGGGATGGGGGTGCGTCAACACGGTCGGGACATAGAAGGGGGTGCGCGGCTAAATAAGTTTGGGAACCGCTGGTCTAGTTCACTAGGCTAGTGAAAGTCTACATCCTGGTAATCAGACATACACTTCTCTTTTACTGTGGACTAGCTAGGTTTAGTTTTTTTTTAGTTCAATGGTAGATTTTCATAAAGATTCAGTCGTGATACTGTCAGATTTATTCTGAAACTCATTTCTATATTTTTCTTCTTGAGTGATAAAAAAAGCTAAAAAAAAAAAAAAGAACACAGTAACTGAGTTTGCAAATCCCATGCACACAAGCTTTCATTATAAACTGACTTCATTCATTTACTAGCCTGAATATGTGCACGTAGCAAAAAATAAGAGTTGATATGATGAGGTGAATGACAAGGACCACAAAGCAAATAATGTATAAAAATAAAATCGACACAAACGTTCAATCAGACACATGTGCAATAAGTACACTGGATCAACAAGAACACAAAATGATAAAAAGAAGATAATAATAATCAAGTGAACACTCACCTGTCTGGCAAGCACAAGCAGAGTGATGAAGAAGATAAAGAGAGAGATGGAGCCCATGGTTTTTAGGTCCTTGAGAACTCCTGGTCTTAAGGGGCAGAAAGAAGAAAGAATGTTTCTTTAAGAAAATGACAAACAGGACTGATAAACAGATGAATAAAAAAGCCAGTGAAAATAAAAGAGGGAACGACAACATTAGGACTGTTTAATTACAATTTCAGATTACAATCAGCGCTGACACACATCTCATGAGCGGTTAGCCGACCCTTTTATTTCAAGCTGTCAATCAATTAAAACTGTCACTTCTGCTTTGCTGTGACAGGAACTTGTTTACTGTTGGAGCTTTTTCTGTCATCCACTGGAAACATTACCCAACGAGCAGCAAAAACATGTTCATGATTTATAAAGTTTCAGGAGTACAAACAGTGTCTTATATTACCTTTGAATGAGACGCCTCATCAATCATGATAAAACAAACCACAGCAGTGCTGTTCAAAACATGTTTGTGCTGCATTGTACTTTTTTTTTCCTTTGCAAAGCAGATGTCTCAAAGTACACAAATGCAACAATGTTATTTATCAGCAAGAATCAGAAAGAAGTCTGGCTTGTTTTGTGGATTTTATGACAGTAGGAACAGACGGAGGACTGACAGATGGTTTTGAACACAAAACTGAACTGAAAAGGACATGACCTTGAAGATAAATGAATTTAGGAGATTTTTGCCAGAAGCAGGGGCTGAGGCTTTTTGCAGATTTAGATTTCTACTCTTAACCACAGTTCAAATATTTTTCTCGTTTATTTCTTGAAGCTTCTATTTAAGATTATGAGCTATTATTCAAGGAACTGCAGCCGTTTTGTATTGTAAAAATTACAGCAAATGACATCCTAATGTTTGACAACGACTCTGTAATTTATAGTTCTTTTGGAAGGAGGAAGATTTGTTTGTACTTTATCTATTTGGTCTTGAATGCAGTTGAAAACATTCAAATAACAAATGCCTATGTGTGCAGCTTAGTAGAATGACCTACTAAGCAGGAGGAAGAAACAATGTGCTACCAGCAGTTTGGTTAGTGAGGAGTGAGAGCCGCCTCACTTTAAATTTAATTTGTCTAATGCAAAAAAAACTAAAATAGAAAAGTCAAAAAAGAAAACGTGTATATTTATATAATTATTTTATACCAGTCATCACTCCAATCATTACTCTTGAGCATGCAACATCTTTTTTGGGTTTCACACAGACATCAGTGTTACAAGGTTTGCACAAATTACAAGTAAAAATAACCCAAGGAATGCTACGCAAGCAAGCAATTAGATGGTTTGCTAAGGAGATGCAAACACTGTTAAGAAGCTGAGAAGTGCCTTATTCACTTTAGATGAATAATGATAAAAGTTCCCTCACTAGTGTTTGCAATGCATTAAACATGTATTCTCTGCTTCCCATTGAGCTACACAACAAAAGTATAATCGATCCATGCAATTCATTTGAGCGTCTCAGGTCCACTGAACAGAAAGTTAAAAGCAAAACAGCAATCAAACCAAAAAAGTCTGCTTAAATGACAAATAGTTTTTAATATACTGCATGGCCCCCAAAAAAGTCTCCACCTGGATCTAACTAAGCAAACAGGTAGGAGCCTCCTATTGGATAATTACTGCATGGACGATTATCTTTCAGCTGCAACAAGTTATTTAACCCAACTGGAGCAATGAGTTGCTTCTCATTTCTTAAACAACCATGTGGAAAGACTCATCTGGTGGTCATGGAAAAGATGTTAGTCTGTGTGAGAAGGGTCACATCATTGGCATGCATCAAGCAGAGAAAACATCTAAGGAGATGCAGAAACGACTAAAACTGGGTTCAGAACTGTCCAACGCATTATTAAAAACTGGTGTGATGAGTCCAGATGGACCCTGTTCCAGAGTGATGGGTGCATCAGGGTAAGAAGAGAGGCAGATGAAGTGATGCACCCATCATGCCTAGTGCCTACTGTACAAGCCTGTGGGGGCGGGGCTATGATCTGGGGTTGCTGCAGTTGGTCAGGTCTAGGTTCAGCAACAGGATGTGCTCCAAGAATGAGGTCAGCTGACTACCTGAATATACTGAATGACCAGGTTATTCCATCAATGGATTTGTTCTTCCCTGATGGCACGGCCATATTCCAAGATGACAATGCCAGGATTCATGGGGCTCAAATAGTGAAAGAGTGGTTCAGGGAGCATGAGACATCATTTTCACACATGGATTGGCCACCACAGAGTCCAGACCTGAACCCCATTGAGAATCTTTGGGATGTGCTGGAGAAGGCTTTGTGCAGCGGTCAGACTCTACCATCATCAATGCAAGATCTTGGTGAAACATTAATGCAACACTGGATGGAAATAAATCTGGTGACATTGCAGAAGCTTATCGAAACAATGACACAGAGAATGTGTGTCGAAACCAAAGCTAAAGGCGGTCCAACAAAATATTAATGTGTGTGACCTCTTTTTTTTTAGTGGTGACCTTTTTTTTGGCCAAGCATTGTATTTCCCTAAGCAATTCCATTATTGGTCAAAAGTTCTGCAGTGTTTCCCATTAATGTTATATTAGTTACATGCATACATGTGTATGTGTGTTTAAATGTCATTTAATTATACCTTTTTACTGCTCATGGAACACTGTAGCACGCTGCAGCAAAGCAATTTCCCCCTTGGGGATTAAAAAATTAATCAGAATCTGAAAGGTTTTTTTTAACCACACAATTCCAAGCTGTAAATGTTTCCATGAATATCTTGGAATTATAGCCGACTAGCCAGTGAGCCAACTCGGTCCGACAGCTTTACATCACCATTCGGTCCTATTAAACCTCTACTAAACCGCTCTGCTTCACTCTACCTTCAAAAGGTTCCCAAAGCTGTTAATTATCAAAGACTAAATAAACCGATTTTACTTTTCCCTACAAGGTCTGTAAAGAGTAAAAAGATTCATGAGTAAAACATTTTGTCTATCTAACTGGTTCCATTAGGATTTCCTCACTGTGCTGCTGAAGCAGCCAGTTTCCTGATTTATTGCCAGAGAAAGTCATGTTGTGACACTGAAAGCTCTGACGTGAATTTAATGAGTTTGACTGCATGACTGTAGTGATTGGGGATCATGTTCTTTTGAACTAATTCTTATGCAATCACTGCTGAGAAATGCCAACTTGTACTTGACAACCACCCAGCTGGTGTACTTAAGTTAAACATGCCGCCAAGAAGGGTTTTTGTAGAGCATCGTGTTCTGTGCCTGTGCCCGGTGATGCTTTGGTCACAAACAGCTCCAGTCTGTGTGTTTATTACATCTTACAATTAGATCAAGACCAGGTTGATCCTTCATTTGCATTTAGCAATAAGAGATGAAGAGATTAGGAGAACAAAGCTAATATATTTGTATTGTCTCATGGTTTAATGAGGTAAACATGTTCAATAAGCAGATATCTACATTAAAGTTTGTGGAGACTCAGATGTGTTTCACCAACCTGTCCAGGGTCTCAGTCAGGTAGAGAGACCTGCTGTAGTCATCCAGCAGAGAGGCATGCGTTTGTAGGATAATGATATTATAGCCCACCACCGCCGTCAGCATTATGATCATCTTCAGCTCGTAGTTTATTCTCAAGAACACGGAGCAAGAGATCAGGCCCAGGATACAGCTGTAAATTAAATACTGAACAAGAGAACCCATAAACAATTAAAACAGCAAAATTACCACCTTATAGGGTTTAAGGCTATATTTAAGGCTATACATATAGGCTTTATGCCATGTAGCCCTGGTTTGACACTTCCTGACTTTTTACCTGAATCATTTCCGGGTCACAGTAACATTATGTTCTCTATGGTGGTTTTATGCTTTCACTGCAGGAACTGCCAAGGCTAATGATCAACAACGTACATGGGATTATCTAGGCCACATTTAAGAAGCCACAATCAAATAAAGACAAAGGTTTTTAAATAGCATATATGGGCACCTACATTCATAACTATAACGGTATGTTAGCTTCTGCTTTGAGTAAGTAAATGAGGCTCTTACTGAGGAAGCAACACTAGCAATGTTAGCAGAAAGAAAAAAGACTCGCAATGTTAACCTAACTCTGATAACATAGTTAGCGTTGCTTCAAGACTGTGCTAACTTTGGCTAGTAAAGAGCTAGCATGCATGATCATTTGGCAAACTAAGCAGAAGCTTGTTTACTCACCTTTATAATGAATGTAGGTGGACACACTTTTTAAAACATTTGTCTTTATTTGAATGTGGTGTCTACAATGTGGCATGGATAATCCTGTTTATGGTTATTCATGGCAGGTCCTGCAACGATCGCTTAAAAAAAGGCACTAGAGAACACAAACATTACTGCAACCTGAAAGTGATTCAGCTGGCTAAAAAGTCAGGAAGCATCAAACTGGGGGTTTGGGGCATAAACCCTATTATTGCAACAGCATTAGAGTACACTTACAGGAAGGTAGAAGTTGTTTTTGCCTGTGAAGGTGATTTGTTGCCCGTTGGGGTAGAGAAGTGTTTCATTGGATGAATTGTAAAGAGGAACTGAAGGCGAAACAGTGTCTTCCAAAAAGAACTAGAAGAAAAACACAAACATGAATAGATATTCTGTTCTGATTCAACAGGTGCAGCAAAATCCTCAGATTTTCTGTTTGTTTTGTACATCAGTTCATGAAAAGACAAAGTAGTCGTCATTAAAGTTGCTTGGGGAAAATAGAATCTTGTTAAATTAGCAGGCAATAGTGACAACCATTCAATAATGCCCATTAAAGTGAACCTGCAGGATAAGATGGGGATTGGCTGCCCCCACTGAGCAAAACCAAGATAATTTGGTTCATCCGCCCTGAGCAACTGACCCACGTCAGACACAAAACACGATTATAATCTCTGCAATCGATTTGTGTGAAGGTCTAAACCAGGGTCCTGACACTGTGCTTTATCACACAGCTTCCTCTCAAAGCCTCAGGCTACTGCGCCACCTTTATCTGAGCCTTTATGTATTTGTCTTTACTCTCCATAAAAGTAAACCTCGATCAGATAAATCTGAAGGAAGGGAGAGAAAAATAACAATAAAAATGTTATGTACAGAGTTTTATTATCAGCCTGTGCAAATGATGTTCATATAAGCAATATAAAAGATGCTCAGTATTCATGACCGAACACCAAAGAGAACAGAAAAGATTCATTTCTGCAGTTGATTGTTTGGTGAAACATCTAACATTTTTTAAACTGGATATTCAAATAGATGAGTACCATAATAAGACCCTGTACACACGTAGCTGCGTATCCCACAAAACAAAGATATTGTTCTACGGTTTGACCCGTCATCCACATGAAAGTGAAGTTAAACAGCACCAAAAACAAGTCTTTCAAAAAGTGGAGAGCTGCAAATTCTCCAATGTCAACATTTGCTTGTTGACATAAATAACTGGGGTTTTAGGTTTTGCAATGTCACTGCCACAACAAAAATTCTCTAATGTCACATGTGCAACCTGTGTTTACACTCTCTTATTTTTACATGCTCAGTTACTGCTCTATGTAGAAGACCACAGGAAAAAGTTAGGACGGTCGTTGTCTACCACCGACTTATTCCACGCCCAAGGAATGGTTTTCAACAAAGACACAGAAGATTTAGGGAACTGGGCTTGGCGTGCCTGTGAATGCACTAGAGTTTATCTGCTGAAACCAGGGTGGTGTTGAACCCAAGTTTTTTTTTTTTTTCTGAAATGGGCAGAGGAGGATATTCAGTTTTACAAAAACAAGGCTGTGTGTGTACATGACCTAAATTCCCAAACGAGTATAACTGCTGAATGTGTTATAACAAGGCTGTGCACTAGATCAGTAAATGTTTGTTTTATTGTTTATACATCCATATTTTTTTACTGATGTTCATCACTGATAAACAATGAATTTACTGTTTTTGACTGAAAACATATTTCTTTCCTTTAACCATGAATAAAAATGACAATACCCAGATTTTCTTTGACACATATTGATATCTTTGGTGAAGCCTACTTTAATGTCTCTCTCAAAGCACTACCTGCACATAAAAGCTTACCATGTTGAAGACTGCCATTATGAGTATTAGAGCTGTGGTTGTCATGGTGAGAGTGATGCGGGGCCATGGCTTGTTGGCAATAATAACTGATGACCTCAGCAGCCACATCCAAGACGTAGATGTGCTTTTATTGCAGTGCTGCAGACACACACGCACGCACACACACACACACACACACACGCAAAAACAAATGTAAGAATACATCAAAATTGAAGATACTACAGGAGTCAGAAGCTGAAACAAGAGTCATGAAAGCATCAGAAAGAAGAAGCAGTGGAGAGCAACCACATGTAAACTACAAAATGTACAATGACCTGAGACAACAAACTTGTTACTTTTAAAGTACAGTAAAGAGTACAATTACTATCAAATATGTTTAATTATATATAACAAATTTACACACCAAAGCACATATTAGCAATCATCTCCTAATTGCCTGAGCAATGCTGATCACAACCTTCATGATGCATATAATTTGTTATGGGGAGGAATTCTTTTAAATGACTGTATTCTGGATCCCATTTCAAAATAAAAGCAGTAATACAAAATCCACGTGACTCTTTCTTTAAAGAGGACATACACTCATTATTTCAATGAATCTGCAGTGGTCTTTAGTACAAATGGATGCGTTGTAAATGGTCTTCTGTGGAAAAAAGCTCTGGTGCTCCTGTCTCAGGAAGTGGATGTTAGTCGGAGGAGTGAGGGGCAGAAAACGACAGGATTTGGAGTCTTACTTATTGATATTCATGATATTCAAACATCTCACCTCTGATTGGCTAACAGCAACACAACTCTACCACTGCCTCCGTACACTTTGCAACATTGATGTTTTATTTCCACAAATAAAATTAGCCTGCATGTTGTGGAGTTGCTAATGTTAATGGTTTGCCTCTACTAGCTGAGACGCGCTCTGTTCTCTCCTGGCTGCAAAAATCAGCAAAAGCCTTCCTCGGTTGCAAGCCAAGATGGGTGAGTTCATGAATTCAAATTCACTGTGTGACGCAGATCTGTGTGGCTTTTTCTGACCTGCGTGTTTCCCTGTCGATTGTCTTTTGGCAGCTAATGCAGGAAACAGAGGTATGAAGACTTATTTCACATTCAGCCTGCATGTGAAACGTATAGGGTTACGTTATGTAAACCCCGGTTCTTTGATAACAGAGTGGAGTTAAAAGAACTCAGTGTGACCGATCGTATTTCAAAAGAACAAGAATAACACGTTTCTCAGTGAACCTCACCTTTAATCAGTAACTACAGTTATTAAGAAGGCAAAGCACAGGAACTACTTTGATTTTTCTATTTTCTGAGGCCAATGGTAGCATGTTTCTTGAAGCAAAATGATCTGTACAAATTGTCTACCCTCCACTGTGCAGCCATTACCATTTTAATATGTCTATATATTGTTTATTGCTGAGTTGTTACTGATGCTAGAAGAAACTTCCCCATTCTCCCACAAATGTTGGCGAGGTCTTTACAGTCAATTGGTTTTCCTCTTTACAACACTGCCTTCAGCTCCGTGTGATTCATTGTGAAACAACGAGAGTGCGGCTCAAATAATTTACTCGATCATCTGCAGCCATCTGAGCATGGCCGGAGCTGAGTGGATGTGACATTTGAATAGCTCAGAGATGTACATCCCATTCCGACAAACTAAGGATGGCACATTGTATTATGCACTGAGGGGATTACTGAGAATTGTAGAGCACGTGGAGGATCTTTCTGTTCTGAAAACATGGCATTTCCATTCGATTTTCTGACCTTTTCAACCTCCACTCTAAGTAGCTCCCTCAGCTATCAGAATTACAGCCTTATTGAGACTAGTTCATCAATACCTAAAGACTACTGAAGCCCCCAGCAGACAGAGCATCAGGCCAAGACAACCCGTTTCTCTATGCATACATTACTGTGTATTGATTAGCAATGATGTCCCAAAACAGCACAGCAGGACTGCATGAAAGCTTTATGGCCCATTGTGGTAATTTTAGTTTAGATTATCTTGTATACACAACTTTTTCTACAAAGTACAGTTGAAACAGACACAACCAATGGTCAACCAGCATCAAGTACAGACAGACAGATCTGTTAACACTTTATAATAATGTATTGTTTTGAGTTCATTAGCTGTTCCACAACAAGAAGTATGAAAGTAATGCAGTCTGCCATGCCAAACATTGCTGACACCAGGCTATGAGGTGACTGCAAGGCTTCTCAACAACAGCAGCACAGCTAGTCTTAGACAACACCCACAGGGAGCAGAGCTCAGAACCAAACACCCAACAATCAGTGGCAGAAAAAAAGAGAACGACTTTCAAATGCCCAGGGTCTCTGGAATATGACCCTAATTTTACCTTTTTTATGCAGTTCCTTTTTCTATCATTCCTTTTCACAGCTCTGCATTCATTTGATCATTTAGAAGAAGACAGATGGGGAGCCTTTCATTATGCAAAACTCTTTCTTGCAGAAGCACAATAAAAAAGCATGCTCTGAGTTGTATTTAAAGTGCTAACATTTAGGATGATAATGCTAATTTTAGTGGTCGACGTGACTGCAACGAACAGTTCTTAGATGACCTATTGAGGTATTGTAATGTGATTGCTCTCTACAGCAGACTGCAGGAAGAATTCTGGGGCGTCGAGACCTTATCTGACACTGGGAAATCACTCTGAAACATCTAAGACAAAACCACATTAACAATACCAAATTTTAAACTATGCAAAGCCGTTTATCTCTCCCAGTTTCAGTTAAACTAAATACAATATTCTACTGGCTCTATTGATGTTCAGTTAATGAATAAGCAACATTTAAGTACACATTTATCATATCAGAGACCAGCTAAGGTGAAATAAGCCTATGAAAGGACACTGGACCATGCACACTAACAGAAAACACTTGACCTTAAATATTAAACTGATGAAAAAATAGTAATAAAAACTTTCCTTACAGCATTAATGCATGTTCATGCAGTCTGGACAAACATTAAAACCACTGGTGCACATAAAACCAGTGAGTCTGCACGTTTAAGGACCCATTTTTGTCCCGAGGCCACATCTAAGTACCACTGAGGGTCATTTTATGAGCTGGTAATTGACAAATGGGTACTTATGTGTTTTTGGTGTAACATCAGCATAAACACTGAAAGCACAAGAGGTCTATTAAAGCTTCTGATTGAAATAACTGCTTTAAAATAAAATTGCACGGTAGAAAAGTGGTACAATCAAAACAGCATTTGCCGTAAATGAATCTGTGACTCACCAAGAAGTGTCCAATGAAACATATGAAGAGTATCGCGGACAGGATCAGAAAGGCCATTCCAAAGGATATTCCCAGGACGGCTGTCCTACAGGAATGCATGTTAGATTTAGTTCATGTTACAGGAAATAAAATTAATAAATTATTATTACAAATGAGTGTAGGAAGAAATATAAAGATCACCTACTTTGGCAAGACCAGAATCTGCACAATGAAAATACAGAAAAAGATCAAGCAGGCACAGGTGACGTAGTATTTGAAGGCTGGCAAAGTCGTTGCTCTGTACTGAAAGGTAAAGAAAAAATAAATTAAGATCGTGCAGAAGTGTAACTTTGCATTCAAACACTAACAGTTCTCTGCAATAGAAGGTCATTCTGGGCAAAATGATCAATAACTGTAATTCTCCTCACTTAGGTGAAGTTTACCTGAAAAGTCTCTTACCTCTTTCTCTAACGATCTGTTGTGAAAAAACAGTGATATTCTCTGAATGTCCTCAGACTTCAGCCACTGTCTGGGAGCAAACATTTCAATAGAACATTAAATTTAGGCTTTACGAAACTTTTGCAGTAGCTGCTATTTAAATAAAAAATTTGTATGAGTAATCTAAAAAATGAAGGTTACTTTTGTGAATTTATTCCATCAAAGGTCCTGATCATCCTCTCGTTGAATTCCTCTTCAAACCGTTTCTTCTGGGACTTTGTCCTGAGATGGTTGACAAAAATTACAAAAAGACATTAAGCCCTCTAGTAAAGGCCTCAGCTATTTTATATTGTATGTAGGCGTAGTGTTTGCAAAAATAATACTAATAAAGAATATTATACTGGCACTAGAACTCAGCTTGCCTTTCTGATCTTCTCTTGAAGTGATACTGCCCCATCGGCACATCCTAAAACAGTTACAAGAATAGTCAGAGAGAGAAATGAACTTCCTATCACATAAAAAGACTGTGTCCAAAAGGGAAAAAAATACACACAGTGCTGATCTTGCCATTCTCATTAGTCATGCTGTCTCTGTGGTGTAAGTTGGCAAAGGGCTTGGCTGCTCCCCATGACTCCAGGTAGCGGGTCATCCTGACTGAGGCTCTCATCTTTGCTCCATAAATAGCGTGTCTGGGGCGGTAATGATGCTGAGGGCTCCAACGCTCAACCTGACCAAACGTGAGGAAAAATATAATTTCACAATGTTCTCTTAAAAGACCAATATTCACTTTACCCAAAAGAAAACTCTTACCTTTGGGTTGATAACCAGATAAGTGATGACTCCATGTTCCTTTAGATAAGGATCTCTCTCTTGTCCATCTCCATCCTCCACCTTGTAGGCACCATTCAGGTTCTCCAGAGTCACTGATGTAATGTGAACTCGCCTGGGAATCGACTGTTCAGTTAATGGCCCTCTAGTAATGTCATCAGTGATCAACGATATCAATTATAGTAAAAGCTGGGGTAAATTGTCTCAAATTCTTAAAGTAACTTCAAAAATGTTTAAATGTGACTAAGGGCTGGAATATACTTGCTTTTCAACCTCGCGTTGGTGCAGGCAGCAGGGTGCGTCTTTGTTCTTATACTTGCTGATGCGCGGCACTGCACTGCATGTAGTACTGGAGTGCTCCACTAGGGGGCAAACTAGAGTACTCAGACCGGATAGAGAGCCAGGTTTGTGGGTACAAACAAAACAAACATGGCGTCAATAAAAGAGATCAGTAACTGGTTAATTTTGAGATCACGACAGCAAAACAGACATCAGTGGTATCGTAGATGGTGTGAAAGATCTCTAAACCAGAGTCGGAGTCACCATGGTGAGTGTGTCTTGCTCATTTTGTCAACTCCATCTACTGGTTACTCGTATATTACAGCGTTCGGACGTGTCACATTGCGTTGCGTTCATTTCGAAGGACACGCACAAACAATGCATCAAATCAAGGCGGCCATTTTAAACACACATACGTGTCGATAAACAGCAAGTATATTCCAGCCCTAACAGACCCTGTTCTATGATATAAAGTAGGTAATCTTTCATAGTTGAAATTCCCCTTAAGTCCCTCCTCTGGCCTCCTCAGGAGAACGAATCCACAAGCCTAAAGCGTTGACCAATAGAGCTGCGTATCCACATGAGTGAGCTGTCAATCAATGAGAATGCACTCCAGTTCCCAGCATGCTTTACAGGGTGATGCATTGACGCCTTAGGCCTTGTCCACATGTAGCCGGGTTTTTTTTTTTAAAAAAACGAATATCCGCCCTCCCAAAAAACAGCGTCCACACCTCCTCATTTTTAGAAAAAACTCCACCCACACGTAACCGCCTAAGTGCATAGTTAAGCACATTCATAGGCACATTGGCCGTCAGCATTTTTGTCGCAGACCATGACATTACTAATAATTGTGCCGACATTTGGAAATGTGGCCACAGTTATTAATTGTGCAAATTTCTCTTAACACCGGTAATTTTTCATCTTTACTGTTCCCCGGCTTGATAGGCCCCCCCTGCTCTCCCTGTGTGCAGCAGCCGCAGACTCACTGGTGCGCCTGCAGCCTCTCAGGGTTCCCTTTCCACACGTAGATGCTAAAAATAGAGAAAACGCAAATCTTCAATTTGGTCGGAGTTTTTAAAATTATTTGTTTTTGTTGCGGAGATCTGCATATTCGTGTGGATGACAGGCCGAATCGTAGAAAAATATCTTCGTTTTGGGAGATACCCGGCTACGTGTGGACAGGGCCTCAGTCCACTTAGCACACCAACCTAGCTTGAATGCTATCTTGACCTGCATTGAATTAATGTTAGTCTGTAAACAACAAGCTAACTGTGGAAGAGGAGGGAGGGGAACGAAAAGGGATTTATCTTTTGTGTATTGGAGCTAAGTGATTAGCATAGCATTCAGCCTTATGCTACATCTGACTATTGTTTTAGCCTGTTGTAGCTTTAAGCCTATACTTCTCCGTCAGCAAGTTAGCACTCACACACACGTATTGACAAAGTCGTATTCTTTTTATACCGACACTCCATTGGTGTGTCACTGTTGCAAAACAATCCTCCACCAGGACGGCAGGGGGCATAGACCTTTTCTGGCAGGTCTGTCTTTACCATTACAGTGATGTCTCTGGTCAATGGCAGCTTGTTTGCTTCAACTTGTAAATGCAAATATCTTGAAGGAGGTGTGAATTTAAATAGAAATTTTAGATGCTTGTGTCGATATTGGAATTTGTCATTGTTCCTGTTTTGTTAAATAAAGTTAGAAAAAAATCCTTTAATAAATGCCCACTCAAGGAGTAATGGCCGGCAGAGAGCGAGTTTTCATTGAACTGGAACTGCTTGATCTCAAGGAGGAACAAAAACTTTTTCTACAAAGAATTCAACGGGAGTGGAGACAGTAGCGTCAGTGGAATGTCCGTCCGATTATCTGTGTTTGGGTGGAAGGAAAATCCTCACTGGGTAACTGACTGTCTTTACACTCTGTGATTGGCCAGTCACACAGAGCGCCCGCCCCTCCCTACAGACAAAACTATCTCTGCAGCGCCGGAAGGCAGCTGTGCTGCTCTGCTCACACACGACAGTGACTGAGGCCTCTGTGCTTGTAGCTCTCTCTCGTCACGTTGCTTCAGTAATCTGTACTCCCCTTCTTCAGCTTGCCTCTTTTTCAGTTTGTGTAACATTTAAAGTTACTTGTTTCATAGCGGTGCATTTGACAAGAGAGCTGAAAACGGGTCGTATCGCGTTGGTCTCTTTCTCTCTCTCTCTTTCTCTCTCTTGAAATACGGCACAGGACTATTTGGTCAGTAGAAAATCCTCTCTCTCCCTCTCTCACACAGACACGCGCACACACACACACACCTTAATCAACATTGTTTTGTTTAAAGGGGTCAGCACCTATAATACCGTGGATATCTACATCCTATTATAGTCTTTTAGACCATTAAACTAAATTGTATTGGAAAAATAAATTAAAAATGTGATTTTTTAATCCTATATTGTGAAGGGCATATTTTCTCGCGAGCCCACACGCGATATTTCGGCTGTCTCGGACGCGCGCGGGACTGAGGAGCATGTTCATTGGTGGAAGGAAGCAGGAAGCAGGAAGCAGCTTCAGCGTCTCGCTCCAAAACAACAAAAGTTATAGCTGAACCCGACCTGGCAGTGACCTAAGGGATCTAACCGTGTATTTACGAGCCCGGGCCTCGCCTCGTGCGTAATGGCGTCCTCGTTTGTTGTTGAGTTGGGACGAAAGCAAGCTCATCCAGGCATCGGTGCTTATGCTGTTGTGAAGCTGGAATACACAGACCGATCGGCGTTTTGTCTCCCGTAACATGGAGTATAACATGAGTCGTCAACGGTAAGACATAATTTATGCGTTTCAGGTTATGAAATGAGCTTTGTTGTGCTTGTTGTGGTTCATATTTGTTTATATTAGGCCGTTGTGCCGACACATACGGCCAGAACTCAAGTTCTCGTGTTGGAGTGCGCGTGCTCGTGGGGTGCGTGTGAGCTGGTTTAAGAAGGCAAGATTAAACAAACGCGTCAATGTTAAATATCGGCTTCTCAGCCAGTGAAAAATCATTAGGAAAACATTATAGACATGTTTTTAAGTGGAAAAGTGAAGATTTCAGGTGCTGACCCCTTTAACTATGTGTGGGGAAAAAAATGCCAAGAACTTTAGAAAAAAATTGTTTGATCATAAAATAAAAAAAATTTTAATTAAAAAGTTGTGTCTTATTCTAGTATGAGTTCAGTTATATTCATTCATGCACTTTAGTATTCATGTTCTGAGTTTATTGAAACATTTGTTCTGTAATAGTTCCTTTACTATTGTGATCAAAAACACTGAATCTCAATTCTGAGGCTGATCTGTAAATAGTTTTCAAATAAACAATACAAGTAAGTCGGGCTCGTTTCCGGTGAGAGTTGGACTCCGCCAAGGCTGCCCTTTGTCACCGATTCTGTTCATAACTTTTATGGACAGGATTTCTAGGTGCAGCCAAGGTGGTGAGGGGATCCGTTTTGGTGGCCTGAGGATCAGGTCTCTGCTTTTTGCAGATGATGTGGTCCTGTTGGCTTCGTCAGAACGTGATCTCCGGCTTTTGCTGGAGCAGTTCGCAGCCGGGTGTGAAGCAGCTGGGATGAGAATCAGCTCCTCTAAATCCGAGACCATGGTCTTGAGTCGGAAAAGGGTAGAATGCCTTCTCCAGGTCAGGGACGAGGTCCTGCCCCAAGTGGAGGAGTTTAAGTATCTCGGGGTCTTGTTCACGAGTGAGGGAAGGGTGGAACGTGAGATCGATAGGCGGATTGGTGCTGCGTCTGCAGTGATGGGGGCGTTGTACCGGTCTGTCGTGGTAAAGAGAGAGCTGAGCCGAAAGGCGAAGCTCTCAATTTACCGGTCGATCTACGTTCCTACCCTCACCTATGGTCACGAGCTTTGGGTAGTGACCGAAAGAACGAAATCGCGGATAGAAGCGCCGAAATGAGTTTTCTTCGCAGGGTGGCTGGACTCTCCCTTAGAGATAGGGTGAGGAGCTCGGTCATCCGGGAGGGGCTCAGAGTAGACCCGCTGCTCCTCCACATCGAGAGGAGCCAGTTGAGGTGGCTCGGGCATCTGATTAGGATGCCTCCTGGACGCCTCCCTGGTGAGGTTTTCCGGGCACGTCCAACCGGGAGGAGACCCAAAGGAAGACTCAGGACACGCTGGAGAGATTATGTCTCTCGGCTGGCCTGGGAACGCCTTGGGATTCCCCCGGAGGAGCTGGCCCAAGTGGCTGGGGAGAGGGAGGTCTGGGCTTCCCTCCTTAGGCTGCTGCCCCCGCGACCTGACTCCGGATAAGCGGCAGAAAATGGATGGATGGATGGATAAACAATACATATAGCAACTTGTGATCAATCCATATCAATTTCAGACTTAAAATAATGTACTGAGCTAAGCCACACCCACTTCCGGTTGAACCATGCCCGTTTCCGGTTTAGGCCCCACCCACTCTGAGTACAGATACAGATAATTTAGATGGTTGAACAGATACAGATAGTGGTGTACTCGCTCATCCCTAGTATTTACATCTTAAGCTTTTATGTTCACTCACCCTGGTACACCTCCTGCCTCCATATGGTTGGCCAATGTGACATCATGGGACCAAACATCATACTGCCACTTCTGGAGTCCAATAACACCACACAGAACATTCCCAGAATGTACACCAACACGCATGTTGATATCCACTCCTGTGGCATCTCGCACTTTCCTGTCATGAATAATAAATGGTCATCACTAATACAATCTACTCTGTCAGGACAAAGAAAATAGCAAATGAGTCACATATTTCACACTATGCACTTTTGTGAAACACAAACAGGAAAAAGAAAAAAAAACTAAAATGGCACAGTAATGACTAAGAATCAAGAATCAAAAGGTAACACATAATGAATTTCGGAAGAATAAACTCAAAAACAAATGGAAATATAACTACTGTGACACAATCAGTAACACAGTGAACACTTTGAAAGAAAAAGGTCATTGTTCTCATTTAATTTATTTTTCTTTTGCAGCACTGTTATGTAACCGTCACTTACTTGATGGCCTCACACATGTCCAAACCCATTTTGACACAGTTTTTAGCGTGGTTAGGCAACGACTCTGGGAGGCCAGACACACAATAGTAACAGTCACCAAGGATCTTGATCCGCATACATTCGTTTTCCTGCACATGAAATAAATAAATACACAACAAATGTATGACCATTGTGGGTTTTTCTTTCATTGACCGAAAAGTACCAACAATTTTGTTCACGTCTATATACAATGTTAGAAAGTTGTTAAGAGACATGAAAAAAATGTTTTAAACTAATTTGTTTTCCAAATTTGCTGTTGCAGCTTTAAAGCAGCTTTAACATGTCTCTGGAAGGTCCAAAGCAACTATTGGACCATCCCATTGTCAAAACCTAGCTTGTTCTGCAGATTTGCTATAACAGCTTTAAGATTCAGATGCAAAATCTAACAAAAACAAAATTAAATCAATTTCTGGAAATGGAAAAACAGTGCAGCATATTCTGGGTTAAATTTTTTCAACTCCCTTGTAAATAAAACCACAAACCCTCAATAACTTTGACAAAACACAGATTTATGACCATTCATAAAACACTAAATGCAGGAAGCATTATTGAAGAAAGAGTGACCCATATTCTGGTTTTGGTACTGATGATAGACTAAAAAAAAAAAAAAAATCAAACCTTCCCATTTATGGAATTTGATGCTCTTCTATTATTATTGCAAACATATGAGACATTTTTCACGGATAGCATCTACAAAGATTTAAAGATCATTTTCTAAATAAAAAATCAAATATTTTGTTATTTACATAAAAATATTGTTTAGTTTTTGTTCAGTTGGTTAAAATAAAAAAAAATGTTTTCATTGTAGCCTATTCGGCATGTTCACCAAAACGTTTGGACACCACTTCTTTATGGGCTGTAAATGCAAACACAAGAGCTGCAATACACAATTAAATAAATCCTGATGTCTACAAGTTCAAAAGTTGTTTTTATTTATTTATGCAGGCTCTGTTACCCATAGACCCAGACTATATTATTCAATAGAACATTGTGAATCATGACACTGGGTGAGACTAAATGTACTTTTCCATTTGTTGTTCCATGAGCTTATATGCAAATGTTCAAAATCACTACCTTTGCAATTTGATCAAATTTGCCAAACAGCTCGTTCAGCATGTACACCAGTTCTCCAGGAGAACAGTCGCTGGCCAGCCGCGTGAATCCAACAATATCTGCATAAAGAATACTAGAGATAGAAAGAAAGACCAATCAACAAAATAATATTTTTTACATTCTTAAGAACAGATCATAATTTTCAAAACCACAAATTAATATTTGTCTTCTGTAAATGTGTATTTTAAATCAGAACTCTTCACTTAGATTTTCCAACAGGGAGGAGCAGATTTGATTTTGTGTAAATGATGAGAATAAATATCTACATGCCTGACATTGGTGTGTCTCTGGACGTAGAGGTTGTGAAAATTGTTTGTGTTCTCAATCTGGCCAAAGTTTGGTCCTTTTAGTCTCTGAATGATCTCGGCTTTCATCACACGGGCAATGTGAGCTGGCAGCAAAGACAACAGAAGACGTTCCTGAAGGCACAAAAGAGACGGAGTTGTACAGAGATCTACATGAAAGCTGCAGACAATTGAGCTGAATATTATGTCGTAAAAAACATTCAACTAGTGTCAAGAGCACCTACACGCTTTAGAAACCTTCTGATTTTAGGGAACTAAAAATTGTAAAAACTGCTTGAATGCTTTTTTTTTTTAAGCGGTCCTTCACTGGGAAAACATTTTTTCTTACGGGGAAGGCTGTTTTTGGTTTAGCGTCCAGGAAAAGCAGAAAACGTCTAGACTAGTAGAAGCTAACGTTAGCATTAGCAACTCCACCACACAGCAGAACTCCTTCAGGCTTGTGTTATTTGTGGAGATAAAACATCAACGTTGCAGAGCAAACAGAGTCAGTGGTAGAGTCGTGTTGCTGTTAGCCAATCAGATATGTTCAAATATCAGGAAATAAGAGTCCACTCAGTTCAGTGGCCTAGCGGTATGAGTGTCCCTGAGACAGGGAGGTCGTGGTTCAAATTCTGGTCGGGTCATACCAAAGACTTTAAAAATTGTACCCAATGCCTCCCTGCTTGATGCTCAGCATTAAGGGGTTGGATTGGGGGTTAAACCACTAAATGGTTCCCAAGCGCAGCCATGTCTGCAGCTCACCGCTCATCAATGCTCACTGGTGAATTAATTTCATCAGTGTGTGCGACTAATGGGACTTTAACTTTAACTTAAATCATGCCGTCTGAAGCTACATTCTGCTCTGGATGAATTTTCCGTGCTGAAACAGGTGTACTGGAGCTTTTTTCCCCAGAGTACGACTTACTAGACATTCATTCCTACTAGAGACCACTGCAAATGTACTAAAAATATGAGTGGAAGACCTCTTTAAAGCAAATCTCTTGATGCTGATATTCTTGAATGGTTAAGTGTGAATGAGAGGACTTTGGTGATGCTGCCTTGGATTTGTGTTAATGATGAAATTATACATTTGGACTACTCAAACCAAAAATCTATCCACTTTCCGTACAGCAGTGCACTGTGGTTGAAAGCATGCAGCAAACAGCATATATTATGAGTGCACCAAGCGCTTAAAAGAACAGTCTCTGCACGGTTACTACCATCTGTCACAAGCAAAGCTGCAGCCAGCCCTCCAGGGCTCCTACGAAACACCTCACCCAAGGCATTTTGCGCTTTAGTCGTGGCAGTTCAAACAGCAGAAGCTCAATTCACCATCGGCTAAAACAGCTTCACTACAAGCCCGGGATTTTTAAACAACAGCTGGATGCACTACAACATGTTTACATTGCTCAATGTCATGAAAGGTTCATCCAAATCATAAATAACTAAGCACTTCATCAATCTTACAAACATTCCCTATCCCTGCACACAATCATTAAACCTTCTTTAATTGTAGATTTTCTCAAGGAGAGAAAATATGCATTAAACATTTCTGTCAAACCATGTTTTATGTTTTAGTCAACTCATTTACCATTTTGAATTTAGTGGTTCTCTGCTCACATCTTGTCTCAGCCTTTTTAGCTTCACTCCTTTATTTTGCTGCTGAATTTTTAACTTTGCATTCTTCAGTCAGTTCAGCATTTGGGCTTCGTAAACCATGGAGTTTATTGCTTTTAACTGAGGTCTTCAAAAATTATCACACTAAAAAGCAATAATGCATATGTAATATGCAGAGCTGACTGGTCTCAATAATTCATGTTTTACATTGAGCAGTATAAATGCAACAAGCGTAATAATAATAAATGTTTACATAGATTAATGCAGTGGGGCTGTGTGAGATTTTGGATACAAAAATTGTTGCATCTAAAGCAACACTGTTAGGCTAAGCAAAATGTTTAAAGAGAGCAATGTGGAAAAATACTTAGATGTAACTAAGACCCTATGTTTCCCAGTTTCCGTTTTATTTGTAAAATAAAATATGCAAACACTATATCTCTACTAGCGCATCAGGAGTGATTACATTACCTGCTGCCTCTTCTCAAACTCCAGTTTAATGGGGGACTTGATGCAGTTGCAGGTGTCTTGGTAGGTTTGCTTCAGTGCCAGCTCCATCAGATGCTTGTGATATGCACCAGCCAAGTTGCCACACACAAAAATTATAACATTGGCCAAAATCTGTGCAGGTAAAAAGACAAATGGTACTAAAGTTAATAATCATGCATCATAAAGCTTGTTTAAATTCACAAAAAGGATCAAATTCTATTTTGTAGATTTGAAAAATAATCTTTTCATGGTAATTTCAGTCTCTCTGAGTGAGCATCCTAACTTAGAATAGAATAGAAAATTCCTTTCTTGTCCCTCAGTGGGAAATTTTGGTGTCAGAGCAGCAAAGCAGATTCACAATAGCAAGAAAAATTCACAAATGGAGCGTTGAAGAATAAGAAATAAAGAATAAAAGATTGTACAATGTACAAAAAACATATATGTAAAAATATTTAAAAGGCTGAATTGAATTTACCACATTTTGAAAAATGAAGTACTGTGTAAAGACAAGCAGGATATTTACATGGAGTGAGAACAGGCCTGCAGGGTCTGAATATGTAGCTCTTGCACTTTTTTTAAGTTTCTCTAAGCTTTTCATTGTCTGACCTCCAGGTCAGAGTTCTCAAACTCCAGGCTTTACCGGTGGTTTAGTTATTTACACACCTGACTCATATGGCTGAATAACAGTATTTTATCAGGTTGTGCTAAAACCTTTTTAATACGGTATTTATTTGAAGAATGTTTGGAAAATATGTGGAATTTCTGCTAACGTTTATCTATCTTCCATAGAGTTTTTTATTTCCCCATTTTCAGTTGACGATGGAACTAGAGTGATACACCAGGACCTGTCACATCACCACAAACCTGGAATGACGAGGATCCAAAAAATATTCTTCAGATTACTAAATAGCTTGTTCTAAAATAGTTTTAAACATCCTATATTTCAGTTTGGAAAAAAACTTTTTGGTCATTAAAAATGTTTAACTTGTTTTAAATTGTATGTTGACTCAGTCGCTCTCAAATGTGCTCATTATCAAATGCTGCTGCTCGTGGACCTAAAATAATCTTTTTTTATAGCTTTATATTTAAGGATTTGGGCAAACACATTGCAAATTGTTGCTGTAGGGCAGTGGTTCCCAACCTTTTTTCTATTAAGACCCTCTTTGCTTGTGTCCAAGACAAACCAGGGCCTCTTCAACCGAAACTCCTACCCGCATACACACATTAAAGTGATTAAATAATTACAGACTTTATACAGACATACACAGGTATAAATCTTTCAATATAACCACTGATAGACGTGAACGCTGACCTACAGAATGAATTTATGTAAAAAATATGAAAATGTGACCGTAGACCACAGAAACGTGAGCACAGCAATTGCAAAAGTTAAGCCTTTGATAAAAAATGTGATAAGTTTTAGGAAGTTGACATTTTCTATCTGGAAAGTATTTGACAAAACTTTAAATCTAATACAAATTTTGCTTTAATGCAATTTACAAATATCAAATTTAATTTAAACTCCTCTTTTGGGGAATAATTTCATCCTCTGGTATTAACAGCATTTGTAATTTGAAAAACTCTGCCCATAAAAATTTAATGTGTTTACTAAATCCGTGTCCCGGGTTCACCAGCAGAGAGGAATACAAGGCCAGGAGATGTAACTGTGAGTCATCTGTTGACCCACGCTGCCAAGTTCATTCCTGTGGTTAAGAAGCTAACATAGTCTGACTGGTGAGCTAAAGATGACACATCACAGTTTGTCCATTTTCAAGTTATTCTTATGTAATGTCTTTTCCTCGTGCAGTGGCAGCACACGTCTGAGTTGATGTGAGGGAGGTGACATCACAGCCTGATGATCTTACTCAGCTTTCTCTACCTGACCAAGCATGCTGCTCTCTGTTATTGTCAGTGTGTGAACTGAGAATGTCCTTTCTTCACAGTGAACCAGGTACTGAGCTAAACTCTCATGTCCAGACTGCTTTTAGATAACATTCTTTAATTCAATATTTTACTAATATAAATATGGTCAACTCTTCATGTCTGTCATTTTCATGCTCAAATCTGTAAACGGCAGTAGCAGAGTAACAATAATATAAATTTAATGAAGCTAAATGCAACATAACAGGCATCATCATCTTCACATACACAGTAAATCTGATGGTACACACGTTTATTCTCTTAAAGACATAATATGTCGTATTATGACAATATCATATTTGTTATGTCAGCATGACGATGCAGTCATGTTTTTTGTCTCACTGTTTCAACGAGGATTACATCAAATTAATTTATACCATTTGTGAATTTAAATTTGACTATTAAATCTGATAAAAAATTTAAAAAACAACCATTGTAACCAATTTCATTCACAAATCTAAAAAAAAAAGTTGTTTAAGGCCATCATTATTTTATCAGGAAGTAGATGATGAAGACCCAAATGCTGGTAATCCAGGTAGAGTTCAAATTAAAGTCTTAGTCCACAGGGTAAAAAGCTCCAAAATACAGGGTGACGCTCCAGAGCGCGGGGACAGGCAGGCGTCATTTTAATGGAGGACATGTCCCCACCAATATTTATAATTGACTATTTTGTTCCCGCCAAGTTTAAAAATCTTTTGCGGCATCCTACGCTAACAAATGTGTTCACTACTCGTGTTCTTAGGACAATTTACAACTAAGCCCTAAACTGACCCTCTGTACTAATACCTGCTTCAGTCATGGTGTTTCGTGCTCAATGCCAACTTAAAAACTATACCAACCTGTCTTCAATATATGCATTTTTCATTTAATTAATAGCACTTTATCTGTGAATAAAACTAAAACCGAAATTAATGAATTTAGTTTAAATTTCAACATTTCTGAAAGACTGTGAATGCTGGGAAATCTGTTCCATCCAGTGTGCTGAATCGTCATTTAGCCAACCTATTGACATCAAACATGGATCATTTCTAGTTAGTTTAGGGCTGCACCTACAGCTACGTTTTGTCGTGTTTTCCCTCCGACATGGTACAGAACAGTTCTTCATTGAAGTTAACCAAGCCTCACACAAGTAAGCTACGTATTATTTTATGGTTATTTTTGTGAGCAAGTTTATATGTACAGTGATGGTGCATAGGTTATACTTTGTAAAAGATGGATTGCTGGTTCGACTCCCAGTTTTAACTTATATTTATTGAATAAATCTCCGATTTTCAACACCTCTCATTAAAAGAACAGCGCATATCGTAATGAAACATGGAACAGATGAATACTTAAATAAGAATAATTAATAATAGACCCCAGTCAAACTAACGCAATTGGGCACAGACACAGGTACAGGCTACACCAAACAACATGAGAAACAACGAAATGGGTACCAGGTTTAAATGGACTGGGAGGTGAATGGAGAGAAAAGGGAAACAGGTGTGCTGATCGCTAATCACTGATGACTAACAATGAACAGGTGTGTGACTAATAAACTGAAGGAGGCTATACAGAGTCAAGGGGAGGAGCCTAGAAAGAAAACATTGTAGATAATATAAAACAGAGACACAAGGAACAGAATCGGATAATAGAAGAAAACTAAGCAACACTAAAATAGAAACACTGGGGGGGAAGAATCTAATACACCAAGCTTTGGAACTAGAAAAATGTAACGATGAAGCCCCAGAGGATAAACTAAACTAGGAGGAAACAACTGAATTAGTAACAGGGTTGAGGGAGAGGATTAACTTAAAGCTGTTATAACGAATCTACAGAACAAGCTAGGTTTTGAATGCAAACACGACCACCAGGGTTCGAATTACGGGGGAGCTAAAGGGAGCCCGGCTCCCCTGAAAGGGCGCCGGGCTCCCCTGGAAGCCCTCAACTTACACACCCAGGGGGAGCCCGAAAAAAGATCCAGTTCCTACATATATTACATTATTTATTTGGACTCTCAGCGTACCGGGTCTGTTTTTGGGCAGAGAGGATGGAGAGCGGCAGAGCGCTGATTACTGATGCGCTCCGCCGGGCAGCTGCGTCCTGCGCACGGCCACAGTAACATTCTCAAAGTGGCGCCACCAAAAAAAAACATAATTAACACACGATCGTTCATGTTTGCTCATATTTTCTCTTTCATTTGTGCCTGACGCTCCGCTGCTGCAGCTCCCGTGCTTCGGTGACGTCACCTCACTGGCGTGGCCGCACAGCGCACATTCCGCTATTTTTGCGGTTGACAGATCTTTCTGATCTGCTAATTGCAGAGGTTGCCACTCGCCACTAGGGGTCAGTGTCGTAAAACCCTTGTGAGGAAGATTCACGTCCTGTGAGAGGAGAAGTTTGGTTCGGAGAATGTTCATGACGCTATTCATGTAACTCACTGGTTCACTTCTATTTGTAAGTTTGTACACTTTGTTACACATTCGCTAAGCTGTTGTCGCAATGTTATATGTTGTTTATATGCACGTTATTCCGCGCTGCATTAGAGTATGTTTATTAGCTTAGCACATATGTTGTTTCACATTGCCGTTAGCATTAGCTCATGTCGCTTTCATGTGTCGCTGCAGGGCTCCGTCATCCTTGTCATTAAAGTTATCTGACATCGAGGAGTGTATTTCTTCACTAATTTCAAGTAACTCATTAGTTGAAAATGAAGAAGCCATGCAGCAGTTTTTCTGGAGGATTGAGAGGAGATGCAGCTAAGACACAGACAGGACAGGAAAATAGTCGCATAAAAAAAACCCAAAGTGCTTGAAAAGTTACACGTTTGTAACTTTACAATAATAATAATAATTTATAAGTATGTAATATTTATTTATTTGATACAATTCAGATCACCCTCAAAACTCAGTCCCACACCCAGGGCCGTTTCTAGGCATTTCAGGGACCAACCCCCCCCCGTCTTAGTGGGCTCCCCCGGAAGCCTCTGTGTAATTCGCACCCTGACGACCACAGAACACTCACCCCTCCCCTTCCCTGAGACACTTCTCCCAGAACTGGAAACCCGCGATGACAGACGAAACGAGATAGCACTAAACACCAGTCATTGTTTTCTAGGTCCAAACGTCTTTTGTTGTTCGTGACTTCAAATGGTGTTTTTCTTTTTGGGACTCTGGTAGTTTGTCCTAAAGTTGAAGTGGTAGCAGCCGTCTGTTTCTCCTTCTCTGATGTTATTGAACCTCTCACACCAGTGGTGTTCCGTTGCTAAATATGTGAGTGTGTAATGAGTGGAGGACCCAGGGAAGTGCGGCGGTGTGGCAAGACCGACAACTAGATGGTTCAATAGTTGCTTTTGATCTGAAACGTGTTATTGGCGGAGGGTTTTAGACAAATGCAAGAGAACCACTTTATTATTTTTTTTATCTCCACAATATATTTATAGTTATAATATGTTAGAACATTGTTAAGAGGCATGAACAAAATGTTTTAAGCTAACTTGTTTTGCAAATTTGCCATTGCAGCTTTAAGAGAGGACAACAACTTGGAATGAAACTGGGGATGAGGAGCTGAAAATGACATGAAAATGAACTAACACACAGGGAGAAATAAAACCTAAGACACTAAGGAGGAAAATCAATTGGAATAAAATTTAGAGGCTTAGGAGCTGTGGATGACTCAAGGGGGGCTAGGGGAAAATGATGGCAAGGGGAGCCTGAGAGGACTAGAAACAGAGATGGAAGAAGGACTGGGCGACACGGACACAGGACATGACATATTTAGTATGATTTAGACACATCCAGGACACCAGCGCTGTTTAAAATACTTGCTTGAATAAAACAAGAAAACTTTATTTGTTCTTTTTTGTACTCCAAGTCAGGGAAAACAAACATCAGCCTCGTATCATAAACAGAATAAAACATGTTCATGCATGGATCACACCCCTTTTTTGCACTAGCTTAAAATTTTATCATAGATTTTATAAAAACATAAAGGATATAATTTAACTCCAACACCTGCTGCGGTTTCCTGCTGAACAGCAGCATCTTCTGTCACTAATGCACCATTATGTATGCATTATTTTATCCTCCAACTAAGCTAAAGAAAAATGGACTCAGAGGAAAATCTCGCATTTTCCATCTAACAAGACATTCCCTTTTGTTTATTGACAGAAACAAGATAACTATTAAAGCTGTCATTAAACAAAATATAATCTCATACATAAACACTATGTGTAGCACCCGTGGATGATACTTGCTGTTTTTCCTTGAATACCACGATCACAAGAGTGTGTAAAACATTTAAATCAACTTACAGGAAATATTGAGCTGAGACTGAAGAGAATAAACTCAATGCTGTCCTTGATGAAAGAGCACATTCACACATTCAGAGCAGGCGTATTAAACATTGAACGCTCAATCTGTGCACCTATCTTGCTTTTTTATTTGACAAAAGCAAACACCAGGGCCAGAGGCCAAGTACATGAGTGTGGTCTGCTGGCTGGGCTCATGCTCATGCCTATTCACTGTATCTAGGACAGATGTTCCCTCTTACGGTCTACTGATTTATCTTTTTATTTCTTCTCTGTGCATTTCCAGACACTGAAAAAAGACAGCTACTTTGGCTAAATTCAATAGCATAATATGCACAAACCTGTATTTTTTTTGCTTTTGTTCCTGATTATCTAATTTCAAAAGGAAATCTGATAAAACATTCAGAGCATTATGTTACAGTAGAGCGTATTAAAGTCCAGAGTTCAGACCAGTACATCGAATAAATAAAAAGCAGACAGAAATGTGCCGTCGTCTTTATGAGGTGTTTTATGAAAAGATTTAAGCAGCACATATTTTACACAGTAGTCTTAATAAATATACCACCTAAAACAACTTATTTCATTTATAATCTCTTTAGTAGCCAATTGGCTCTGTATTTATAAGAATGTTAATTAAAAAATGCTAATTTACTAATTAAAGGTCACATGTGCCAATAGTCTGGTGGTGTGATGAAGTATTTGTATTTTGCTGATGTCCAAAAACACAAAACAATAATCCTCTTGAGTTTGTGACTCGTGCAGGTAAATTGTATTCTTTTCTTTATTATAAAAGGAGCTCATTAGAATGCAGTGATCAACAAACATATTTTTATATGAAACATAATTTGAATGCGACAAAACTTTATAATTATGTGCCAACTGTTTAGCATAAACAAATACACTGAGGGTTTTGGTTGGAGCAGGCATATTAAACACAGAAAATGGTCTGTTTTCAATTAAATTAATCTAGAAAAGCTTTAGCACATTTTTAAATCACAGGACACGGTGCATGATGGTCTGTTTCAGCTAATCTAGTGTAAAACACCTGTGCACTCGTCTTATTGTCTCACAGAGCGAGTTTTTGAGGCAAGGATGAAAAATAACCATTACGAGTTGCAACAGCTCTCCAAACTCATGATTTAGTGCACAATATAGTGAGCAATGGGACAATTTGAACACAGCTTTAGATTTATAAAGGCCATTACTGTAGTTTTGCTCAGAGGGAGACAGCTACCCGTCATAAACATGCAGGGTTGAGGTTTCATTACTCCCACGAGAAAAATAACTTACAGATGATCAGCATTATAGGACAGCATAGACATATTATACCAGATTAGCTTGTAGAATTTGCAAAAAATACATTCCTGGAGAACAAACTGGTGAGAGAGCAAGTGTGATTGAGTGTGTGTGTGTGTGTGTGTTGGGGGGGGGCAATTAGAAAGTATTAATGGTAAAACTTTAATTTAAACCCAAAGAGGAAGATGTGCTTGTTCCCAAACAGAGAGTAAATGAAATATTCATCAGACGTAACTACTAAAAGTATTTGTGAATTCTGTCAGGCACCCCTGAAATAGCAGAGCTTTGATGAATTATTGATCATTTTTTAGCACTCAAATTTACATGATTCCTGAAAAACGAGGAAAAAACATGATTGGATTACGTTCAAGAGATGGTTTCAAAAAGAAACATACAATCTCTAGTAATAGTATAGTGAAATAAATTTGTTACTATTTGGATTGATTCTAAACATTATAAAGCTCAGATAAATTACAAGAGATCCTGAGAAGTGGGAGATTTTTAAAGCAATCGCTGCTTGTGAACACAGCATTAAAAAGTTTCAGACAACAGTAGTTGGTCTTTACAAAGCAGTAATATAGTAAATGAGGGGAAAACACACAAGCACACAACAAACACACAGCAAATCAAAAAATGAAAAACAGAGACAACCAGTGCACAATATGCTGTTTGATCCTGTTTTAGAAATAGATTAAAAAAACAGTGTTGCTTTGTATTACTGTAGCACACATATCAGACATAAAAAAGTAGAAATTACCATTTCTAAAAGTTGCACACACTCACTGACTCTACTGAGAGCTTTTACCTCCTTAATAGATGCACGGGTTCATTAAGTCTCCAGTCAGAACAGTGTGAAGTTTAATTGACTTGACAAAGAGGATAGGTCAGCATGTTTGCATTTCACCAATAATACTCAGATTGTATTCACACTAAAACTACACACTGAAGTGTGGATGTCTTTAAGCTGACATTTATAAATGCTTCATGCATTCATTTAAAAGATCTGTGGGGGTTTTGTGTGTTTGTGTCTTTTAGTCTACTGATTAATGAAAAGGGAAATCGACCAATCAACAGTGGAGAGCTGCATTGATACTCTTCATGAAAGACAGTTGCTACATTTAGGTGCTTTTATGTTAGTGCTGCTGTTACGCTAACCCTATTCATCTTACAGTCTTAATGCAGTTTAACAGCTATTTTGGTCTACTGGTACCTCTAGCTCTTTGAAATCGTTGGTAAGACATTAACTATTTGAAACAGATTAGAAACCCTATAAAAAGGATAACCACATACAGTACTTTGCAAGAGTTTTAGGCAGGTGTGAATAAATGCTGTAAATAAAGAATGCTTTCAGAAATATAAATAATCAGTTTACAAAACACAAAGTGCGTGACCCCAAACATCCAGCCAAAGTCATTCAGAGCTATCTTCTTCAGCGTAAAGAAGAATAAGAATCCTGGAAGTGTTGGTCTGACCCCACAGAGCCCCGATCCTAACATGGAGTGTGTTTGGGATTACATGAAGAGACAGAAGGATGTGAGGAAGCCTACATCCACAGAAGATCTGTGGTTAGTTCTCCAAGATGTCTGGACAACCTGCCAGCCCAGTTCCTTCAACAACTGTGTTCAAGTGTAGCTAGAAGATCTGATGCTGTTTAGAAGGCCAAGGGTGGTCACACCAAATAATTATTTGATTTAGATTTCTCTTTTGTTCATTCACTGCTTTTTGTTGATTGATGAAAATAAATGATTAACACTTCCATTTTCTTTCCACACCTGCCTAAAACTTTTGCACAGTACTGTATGCCAAACACAAGGCCCATGGAGGCAAAAGAGGTGCACAATGTTTAGGCAGGGAGGCAATACTATACCTCCTTAATGAAGTATGTGAACATTTTTATATGGGGTCAACAAAATATCCACAAAAACACTTTGAAACGGTTAACTTTATATTATTAATTGTTTATGTTTTATATTTATTGTGTTGTTATTTCTTCTAAGGATGGGGCAGCTTGTTAGGGGCAAGGCTCTACTGTGGGGGGCAGTGGCCCCATCTTGGTAGGAGTAGATCCGTCCCTGCCACGGGAAACATAACAATTATATCTGGTCTGCATATTCATGAATAATATATATAATCACCAGACTTCAGCTTGGAATATGGATATAGTTTTGAATTTTGTCACCCCGTGAAACTGAATTTGACTCCCCTCCTCTGAACAAGCAGGATCAAAAAAGGAAAAGAAAAAAAAAGAAGCGTGATCTAAGATATCTTCTTCATCTATCTCTATCCATCTCACCATGATCCTACCATCCTCAGCTGTCACAACAATATTCTCTGTTACTGCATCCATGAACCTTTTCTGGAGTCTTTTTTCCTCAGTAGCATCTCAGTGCTCATCCTGCTGTCAGGTCCGAGCCTGAGCACATGTCCAGAGATATGCTGTCCTAAATTTATATCAAAGCTCAGTATAACTTAAACAAGTAGTACAGCTGTCACCGATAACTGATCAAACTGCATTCCTAACATTCTCACATCTTGCCAGCAGGACTGGAATTAGAGCATCAAACCATCTTCATAACTTGTATTTATTTCACTCATAGTTTTCTGATATTTTGAGATAATTAACTATCAGATACAAACTGAATTAATCACTGAAAGACACTTTAACCAAGGTGAAGCCATTCTCATGGACTTGATGCAGTAACACTTCTCATTCAAATTAAGTGATTCATGATTGTCTGAGGGTGCACAAGTGTGTCAACATTCAAAAATTCTAGATTTGAAATATAATTATAATGTAAGATCTTAAAATAAAATGTATAAAAGTGGTCTGATTTAGCATCAGCTATAACACAATCTGATCTGTACTGACAATCCTCTCCTCAATCTCAACCTATAGATGACAGTATAATTGCAGAGTTCAGTATCATTTAGTAATGTGTCTGAAAAATTCATCAAGTTGCAGCCACTGAAATGTTCTACCCTTCCTCAGTGAGTCCCCAACGTATAAGTGGTCAAATGTTCTGTGTACAGATGCACATGACTTCAAAAGCTTGGTTTAAGACGCCTGAGCATATTTGTAGAAAACACACATATCCTAATGCTCTCCTTCTCTAAGATATGACACACCACCCAGCAATAAAAGAATAAACATTTCTGATCCTTCTCCCTTTACCCTGTGTATTTATTCCCTGGAGGACCCTCTTCTGTCTGATGGTGCTGACAAACTAAGCTGAGGAGGTGATGGGAGGTGACGGAGAGTGACCTACTCGTACATCGCCTCAGGCAGCACAGATGCCAGGATACTAATGCTGCAGTTATATGTGAACAAAAGGAGACTGACACCAATAAAAAAGTGATTATTACAAAGTAGTGACTTCTTTTTCTAAAGTTTAAAGAGAAGAAGAGGAAAACATTACCACGCATTTGCAGGACAGAAATAGCAGCAGGTCATCTATCTGTAATTGTTATGATCACTTTTTTTTTTTACCAGAAAAATCTAAATATTTTAGGTGTATCTTTTCAAAACTAAAATGCACTCTTTTATTTTGTTAAAAAACTAAGGTCTCAAAAAAGACTTTCAGCAGGTGATTGTTATAAACTGACAAGTCACTGATTTTTATTGTCTGAATGAAGTCAAAGTGTGCAGCTGTGGAACGTGCAAGCCTCCAAAACTCTGGACAGCAAATGACTTAGATATTAAAACTGAAGGTTTCTTCAAGAATAATACAGAACCAGAACAGTTTAGCCCATTTTGAGCAATACTGACTTACGTGGCGCAGAATGGCAGCTTCGCTTCTGTCAGACCGCCCCAGGGCGGCTGTGGCTACATAGTAGCTTAACATCATCAGCAGTGTGTGAATGTGAGAGTGAATGAATAATGGAAAGCGCTTTGAGTGCCTTGAAAAGCGCTATATAAATCCAATCCATTATTATTATTATTATTATTATTATTATTATTATTATTAATAATAATAATAATTGTTTGGGATATGGCTGTAGAAGCCCCCTAAGTAAGTGTTGTCGTGCATTAGAGAAGATCTTCTTACACCTAAATTAAATTATGTATTGGGTCTAGTCAAAACTTGATTTCTGAATTGATTTAATAATTTTAGGTTTAACAAAAAAAGGTTGAAATGATTTGTCAAATAACTGTTTTACAAAAATCATCAGCATGTCTTTGATTTGACGCTTTTATTAATTTACAAAATTACTTCCTGCTTTTTATCCCTGATTTACGTTTTTACAGACATTTTCTGTTCAATGTGTTTATGCCTCACCACATTTATAGACTGTAAGATGGACAAAGACAAAAACAAGGGCACAAATGTAACAAATGTTGGTACTACTGGGGGGAGCGGTCTAAAATACAATATATTGCATCCATCATCAAATGAAATGAGCTCATATAAACAGAGTCTGCATGTTTAACCCAGTGGCAGCAGCCAATCCACAGAGTGGAACAACACAAGTTCATTTTGTTGAATGTAAATTAGTTTGGTTGTAGAAATGAACGCTAATAATTAACGTTGATTCACTGTCTGGTGTAAAGACTTGTTAATACATGCAAGGACAGAGTTTAGATTAGAAACTCAAGTAAAACAGACGGATTGTTTTATGCAGTAGCTACAGTCTCATAGAAACATTATTATAGAAAATAGTCTGAATCATTTTATTAGATAAAGAATTTGAATAATAATTAACAATTTTATCTGTTTGAATCAGGGACCCATATTCATCTATTTATTATGTTTTAAGTATGCAAGTAATAGAAAATTCCAACATAATCACTTAAAAATAATTTCAGCAAGGACAGGTTTAATGAGAAATTTGTAATATCTTCTAAAAAAGATAGATAAAAATCATAATCAGAAAAAGAAGTGATAACAGTTCAGAAGTGTTTTAATGGGTTAGAAAGGCCTGGAGATGCAATGATTTTTCATGGCGAAGTGAAATTTACAGCAACTTATTTCATTCATTTTTAATCATTTTGTGTTTGTCATCACATTTTGACTGGTTTATCTTTTATGCACATGGAGTATTGCTAAAAGGAAGTGAAGAAAATATGTAATCTTATTTAACTTTAATTTGTTAAAATACCAAAAATTCAACATAAAAATCAAGACTGTTGAGCTAAATTGGGACAAATTGGAACATAATTCCACTGGCATTTCAACAATGTAAATAAAGATAAAGTAAGAATGAATTTGTTTATTACTTTTGCTCCTAATCAATCCGTGTGTGCGGGTTTATTTAATTTTTTTTATTTCAGTAAAACGTCGGCTGCCACAAACCCAACCTTGAGGTCGATCCCCTTACCTGCCACGCTAGGGCCTCCATGTCATCAGCTGTTCTGGACAGGCACACACTCAACACGATGGTGTGAGAAGTGGAGGTCAAAACGCTGGCGATGATGGCTTCGCGCATAGAGAACGGCAGCATGGTGTAAGCCACAAATACAATGAACAGGAAGAAAGACACCTGAAGAGAAAGAGACAACTTATCACACAATGGCAGAAACAAATAAAAGGAGTAAATCAATGCAATAGCAGAGATATTAGACATATTGGTAAAGTGTTTCCAAAAGCGATACATGTTTACACTTTACAATAAGGGTCCAAAAGTCATGTAGTAATGGTTAACTATGGATAAGTAATACTTAAATAATGCATATGAGTCTATTAAGCATTTAGCAAGTGTCTAAAGGGATACATGTTTCTACCTTACCTAAGGTCAGGTAAGGGCTACCTGCTGACGTACACAGTACAGCATTAGTAAGTGAGTAATTAATTGTTTATTAATGCCCATCCAAGTAACATCCAAAATACAGGGTAGGATAAGTGGATGCATTAGTTAGCTGTTACTTACTGCTTATTCACTGCAAATACACAACCATAGTAAATGATTACTTGGGTATTTATTAAGGGTTTATTAACACATCAACTATCATGGCAATTACTGCAGAGTAAAACACATGATGCTAAGTAATTAAATATTATTTAATGCTTATTACTGCATTCACTAAGGTTCAGTAATAAACAATAGTTAATGGCTTAATAATGCATTAAATAATATGTTTATTAACGCTATGTAATGCATAAAAGCAGTTGTTAATACTTTATTTAATGGTTTAGTAATGCTTAATAATGCACTAATTATTGTTAATAAAGGGACCCTTATTGTAAAGTGTTACCAAAAACATATTTATACAAGTGAATATATTTCAACACTAATCAGTCCATTCTCAACATTTAGTATCATCCCCAAACAATTAAATTCAGCTTCTAAATTTCAAATCTGACTCTTCTAACATAACATGAGTGCTTCCATTTCATCCGATCTTCCCTCCTGCTGCAGAGTTAAAGTCGCTCATCTGCAGCCATGAACGAACAGAAAGAGGCCAGTGTTCTTGTAGGCTCCAGCCAGCTGCCAGTTAACCTTTCATGGTTTCTTTTTTTAAGGCAAGTGGGAAAGCTGGGACAGAGAGAGGCAGTGAGGTGGAGAGCAGGAAGAGATGGAAGTGCTAGAGGGAAAGTGACTGAAACAGTTATTCCTCTGTTTATGTTGAGGTGGTGAATACTCAACTTTGCATAAATTATAGCTGCAAATTTTAGATAACGCTGATGATAGTTTGATTCCCTAAATAATTATTTAGAAAAATAACTGGTTACTGTTCATTGCTATTGTGCTGAACACAATTCAAAACCAGGGACATTATGTGGCTTTGGTAGCATTTGTTCATCTATTTTGTAAAATGATTCAAAATGTTTTTAATAGATCTGACAAAAAAACAAAAAATGAGAAACTGGCCCACTTAGAAGAAGCTGATTTAGATCCAAATCTTCACTGAAGATAGATATTTTTTGTAAATCAGCCTCAGTGCAGTATTAGGTTACTTTACTTATTTTTGTAAAGGATGATACATTAGCATGTCATTCCTTTTATACACACAGATGATTGTTGGCTATTCTGAACAAAGGATGAGCATTCTTTGTTTTTTTTTACCCGTGGACAAATTGTTGGTACCCTTTGGTCAATGAAAGAAAAACCCACAATGGTCACAGAAATAACTTCAATCTGACAAAGGAATTCTAAATAAAAATTCTATGAAATTTAACCAATGAAAGTCAGACATTGCTTCTCAACCATGCTTCAATGGAATTATTTAAAAAAATAAACTCATAGAACAGGCCTGGACAAAACTGATGGTTCCCCTAGAAAAAACTGAAAATAATGTGACCAAAGGGACGTGTTAATTCAAGGTGTGTCCACTGATTAGCATCACAGGTGTCTGGGACTGTAGCCAACCTCCCTGGACGTGGCCACAATAGGGAAATTGGTGACAAATCAAAGAGACGAATAATTATGGTAATAATAATGGTAACAAAAGAGCCCAGAAAAACTTCTACAGAGATCCAAGGTGAACTTCAAGCTCAAAGCAAGCAAAAGGGGACTACATGGGAGACGACCAACACCATTGTTGGAAACAAATCATAAAAAAGCCAGACTGGAATTAGCCAAACTACATGTTGACAAACCATAAAGCTTCTGAGAGAATGTTCTATAGACAGATGAGACAGAAATGGAACTTTTTGCCAAGGCACATCAGTTCTATGTTCACATATGGAAAAATAAAGCATATCAAGAAAAAAACACTGTCCCTACTGTGAAACATGGAGGAGGCTCTGTTATGTTCTGGGGCTGCTTTGCTGCATCTACAGGGTGTCTTGAATCTATGCAGGGTTCAATGAAACCTCAAGACTATCAAGGGATTCCAGAGATAAATGTGCTGGCCAGTGTCAGAAAGCTTGGTCTCAGTTGCAGGTCATGGCTCTTGCAACAGGACAATGACCCGAAACACTCAGCTAAAACACCCAAGAATGGATAAAAGGAAAACATTGGACTATTCTAAAGTGGCCTTCTATGAGCCCTGACCTCAATCCTATTGAGCATCTTTGGAAAGAGCTGAAACATGCCGTATGGAAAAGGCACCCTTCAAACCTAAGACAACTGGAGCAGTTTGCTCATGAGGAGTGGGCCAAAATACCTGCTGAGAGTTGCAGAAGTCTCATTGACAGTTACAGGAATTGTTTGGGGTCCTGGAGGGTGCATGGGAGTTCGCCCAACCAATCTATGTGTTTTGTGGATTTGGAGAAGGCATTCGACCACGTCCCTCGGGGGGCCCTGTGGGACCCTGTGGGGGGTACTCTGGGAGTATGGGGTACCAGGCCCCTTGATACAGGCTGTTAGGTCCCTGTATGACCAGTGTCAGAGCTTGGTCCGCATTGCCGGCAGTAAGTCGGGCTTGTTTCCCTTGAGAGTTGGACTCCACCAAGGCTGCCCTTTGTCACCGATTCTGTTCATAACTTTTATGGACAGAATTTCTAGGTGCAGTCAAGGTGGTGAGGGGATCCGTTTTGGTGGCCTAAGGATCAGGTCTCTGCTTTTTGCAGATGATGTGGTCCTGTTGGCTTCGTCAGAACGTGATCTCCGGCTTTCGCTGGAGCAGTTTGCAGCCGAGTGTGAAGCAGCTGGGATGAGAATCAGCTCCTCTAAATCCGAGACCATCTTGAGTCGGAAAAGGGTAGAATGCCTTCTTCAGGTCAGGGACGAGTTTAAGTGGAGGAGTTTAAGTATCTCGGGGTCTTGTTCACGAGTGAGGGAAGGGTGGAGCGTGAGATCAATAGGCGGATTGGTGCTGCGTCTGCGTTGTACCGGTCTGTCCTGGTGAAGAGAGAGCTGAGCCGAATGGCGAAGCTCTCAATTTACCGGTCGATCTACGTTCCTACCCTCACCTATGGTCACGAGCTTTGGGTAGTGACCGAAAGAACGAGATCGCGGATACAAGCGGCCGAAATGAGTTTTCTTCGCAGGGTGGCTGGGCTCTCCCTTAGAGATAGGGTGAGAAGCTCGGTCATCCGGGAGGGGCTCAGAGTAGACCCGCTGCTCCTCCACATCGAGAGGAGCCAGTTGAGGTGGCTCGGGCATCTGATTAGGATGCCTCCTGGACACCTCCCTGGTGAGGTTTTCCGGGCACGTCTAACCAGGAGGAGACCCAAAGGAAGACCCAGGACACGCTGGAGAGATTATGTCTCTCGGCTGCGCAGGAACGCCTTGGGATTCGCCCGGAGGAGCTGGCCCAAGTGGCTGGGGAGAGGGAAGTCTGGGATTCCCTCCTTAAGCTGCTGCTCCCATGACCCGACTCCGGATAAGCGGAAGAAAATGGATGGATGGATGGATGGATGGATGGATGGATGGATGGATGGATGGATGGATGGATGGATGGATGGATGGATGGATGGATGGATGGATGGATGGATGGATGGATGGATGGATGGATGGATGGATGGATGGATGGATGGATGGACCATTGTGTTTTTTTCTTTCATTGACCGAAGGGTAACAACAACTTTGAAGGCTGCGTTTGTTTAGCATCCAGGATAGAGCAGAGTGCGTCTCAGCTAGTAGAAGCTAACCATTAGCATTAGCAACTCCACAACACGGCAGAACATGTTCAGGCTTGTGTTATTTGTGGAGATAAAACATCATAGAACGAGTGAACAAAGGCATCGGAAGAGTCGTGTTGCTATTAGCCAGTCAGAGGCAAGACATTAGCATATCATGAATAATAATGAGAAAGACTCATAATCCTGTCTTTTTCCACCACCTTACTCCTCTGATAAATTTCTACTCCCTGAAACAGGAGCGCGAGAGTTTTTTCCACAGAAAACGACTCTCAAGGCATTCATTCATGGAAGAGACCACAGCAGATTTGTTGAAAAAAACGAGTGACTGTTTACATAAGAAGGGAGAATATTCCTCAATATTTATAATGACATACACATGAAAAAACAAAGAATAGTTTGAGGTAAGTCAGGTAAAGACAACTGATAAAAGCCAAGACATGTTTTAATGTTAGAATAGTTTATTATCTAATAAAAGAACGTGTACAGAATTGAAACTTTGTATATGTGAGCACACACCCATTTAGGTCTTTAACTAACTCTGTGAGCTGGAAGTAGAAGAGGACTGTATTTGTTTAAATCCAAATACAGAGGAGAGATGCTAATTGCTGCAGACCATCACCTAGCTCAGGAACATAATTTGCATACAGCCCCAAAAGCCTTTTTTAAATTAATGCTCTGAAATCAGATGATGCTAACTTAATCATGAAAGTGTACCAAGGATAATTTAGATGCTACTGGGCAAAATATTCCTACTGGATTTCACATACTTGTTACGTAATACAGTAGTAAAACAGTAAAGGGCATCTTTCAGGGTGACTCAGAGACCCTGAGCCCATAAGGACGTTCTCCACTGGCAATTAGGTGAACAAGCCTTTCTTGAGGTCCATCTCGATAAAGTCAACTTTGCTCATGCCCATGAATCATTTCCCTGATAATGACACTGAGGAGGGTTCATAAAACTAATTACGAAGACAGAGCATCACATTACATCAGGCTTTTAGTCCACTGTCTGTGGCTGGGATTAGTTTACGAGTTAAATTTATAATGTGGAATGTGTGTGTGTGTGTGTGTGTGTGTGCGTGTGCGTGTGCGTGTGCGTGTGTGTGTGTGTGTGTGCTTCATACTTAAAGCCAAAGTAGACAGATGCTCATTTCATTTCCAGCCACTCTCATGAAGCCAAGGTAAAAAACAAACGTATTGATTTATAATAACAGGTGTCATTACATTGAATGGAAGTAGTACAACCTGCCAGACTGCTTGGTTTGTAATTACCACAGTCAGTTTGGGCACGTTATTCACTAAAACAACTAAGCAAAATAAACAATACGTTCAATCTTGTATTTACCTTCTTCTTTGGCTTACTATCAGTGGCCCCTGCTCTGCTGCACCTACCCAATTCTTCACCGTTCAACTCTGACAGGGTCTTTCCTTGACCAAAACTTCCTTCACCTAATTAGATTGGCTCTATACCAAGTGTGTGTGCGTGCGTGCGTGCGTGCGTGCGTGCGTGCGTGCGTGCATCTGGCACATGTATCTGGGAAACAGAAAAAAAGGAAGCGAGGTGGCAGGGTCTAGATGTGTCTCAGTGAGAGGCGGAGGCTGGACCACACAGATAAGCTCTTCTACTCACCATTAGAAAATAGAAAAGGCTTTGTGGGACCAGGATAAGGATCCAATTGATTTCAGGTTTTAAAATGGGTGCAGGGCCACATAGACTAACTTTAGGAGAGAAAAGATGGTGAGAAAAGCTGGAAAATTATTGGTTGGATCAGCTCATGTTCTAAACACACATTCATCTAACTCCTCTATTTTACACTCTTTGATTTTCTGTCTCCAAAGTTATTTCAGAAAATTTGGCAGAACATCCAATCGGCCTTACAACCACAGATCATGTGTAACCACGCCAACCCAGGACCTCCACATCTAGCCGCTTTACCTCCAAGATCATCTAAGACCAGCCCATAGGACAGCTGCTGCAACAAATGCTTTGCATACGCAAAGAATTTCTGCAAAGTCTGTCAAAAACCATCTCAGTGTCTCAACTTGACTGCAGTTTGTTGTTGTAATCAACTCCACTGGGCAAATGCTCTCACTTGAAGGCATCTGGCACCTTAGAGAGGAGTTATCTTAATGTATGAATCCCAGTTTTCAGTGTACAGGACAGATGGCAGACACAGAGGTGTATGACGTCATGTGGGTGAGTTATTTGTTGAAGTCAATGTTGTGGATCAAGCGGCCCAAAGAGGTGGTGGGGTTAGTCAGGTGTATGATACGGACAACAAACAAGTGCATTTCATTGATGGGATTATGAATGCACAGGTGGACATTCTTGCAGTCAGCACGCCATTTGCACGCTCCTTGCAAAATCTGTGACATTGTGCTGAGTGATCAAACTGCACATTTTGAGTGGTCTTTTATTGTTGTCAGCCTATTGCACACCTGTGCAAAAGGCATGCTGTCTAATCAGAATCTTGATACGCACACCTGTGAGGTAGATGGAGGATTATCTCAGCGAGGGAGAAATGCTCACCAGCTCAGATTTAAACAGAGTTGTGAACAATGTTTGAGAGAAAGCTTATTCTCAATGAGGGCAAAAAAAAGTTGTATTTAGAATTTTGTTGATTGTATCATACCTTCAGCACACAACAAACATGGAGCTACACCTATGCTCCCACTGTTATCTTTAGTAGGTGTCACATGCATAATGCAAATGACAAAAAAGTGAACAAAATGCATTCAGATGTTTAAGCTGGCCCTGTACATTTAGTATTAGAGAAATGAAGATCTAGTAATTGTATTATACTGACGAATATGTCTTAAGGGAGGCCTAAAAAGTAGCCTGGGTTATTGGCAAAGAGCACATATGTATTATTCAAAGCTTTTTCATTAAAGACTGCATGAAGAGATGTGACTCACTTTTTTTACTAATACATGGGGCAAGTTTTCCATTTTCAACGGTGGAAAATTAGTATAATGAATACTGTGTACTAAGATGGACCAACATGAAAAGGCTATAATGAGTCATTTCCTCTCAGCCAATGAAATGGCAAGAACCTCTTAAAAAAGCATAGACTGCAGAGCTTGTAAAAAAATAATGTCGATTAAGAAAGTGTTAATTACCATGGCTAAGATGCTGCAGTAAAGAGCAAGAGTGACATAATGGCCTAACATTTGCTGAAAGTAATGAATGGTGAGGTGTGTGAATCAGTGCATCTTTAGCCACCTCTTTGTGATCAATGAGTCTACAGCTCACATCTGTCTCGCTAAGTATTGCTGAAGGAGTGCAGCTTTCAAATGATGAAGACCTAATGTACTGTGGTGTTTTCATAGAGCCCTGGTGCAGGATGAATACTGTAATGCAGGAAAGAAACTCCTGGTTTAACATCATCTTATGACTGAGTCCAAATAACACCAGATGTGTAGAGTACATAAAATTTAGGCTTATATCCAATGGAACAATTACCATCAACATAACAACTGAACTACTGCATTTCAAAGACAAAACATAATTGCTTTTAGTTTGCATTTCACTCTTTAATTTTGCACTAGGATTCAGTTTAACCTCCCTGGACTATACCCTAAAGAGAACACTAGCTTCATGCATTGTAATATTTTTTTCTGTTCAATTTAGAACAGTTTTATTATTTAGGGATACTGGATGCAAGACTTTCATATGGCAATGGGATATAGCAAGCGTAGCCTGAATCACTTTATAAATGCAAGACAAACAGTGATGTATTATTTAAATTACACTCATTTACAGCAGTTGTACTTAACAGACCTCCCAACATTTGTTCCTGTCTGCAGGCAGCACAAGATAAATCAATTTGTGTTATGGAAATGAGATTAGATGTGTTCAAATGAATCTCAACATGCATAACAAGTTAACAGCTTCACTGATGTCTGATGACTTCTTACCTGATCCCATGGACAGATGATTCCTCCAGAAAACATAAAAAGGTATCCCATTGCAACCAAGCAAGCCCAGATGACCAAAGAGAAGACGCGCAAAAGCTTCTTGAAGACAGACTCAATGCAGACCAGTACAAAGACTGCCAGGAATATAGCCAGTGTGGTGGGCACAGTGATGACAAAGGCCACGTGGTCTGCAACGTTCTGCAAAAGGATAAAGGCAGAAAATAAATGCATTAGGGAGAGGCTGGGAAACTAGCTTAAGATGGAAAAAGATCCTTATAGAAAATTAAAAAATGTTTGGAGAAGCACAAAATCATTTGATTCCTTAGCAGAAATCAATTTAAAGCTAAATGCTACTCTACTGGCACTTTTCTCTTAAATGAGCTAAAACTAAAAGCTGGAAAATATAATGAGCTGGTTTATCATTGGGTAACTTAAAAGGAAAAAGGAGTCAGGCATGAAAATGTCAAGAAAATATTTGATAGGAACATGCATATAACTTATTGCATGTATCAATTTTTAAACTAATGCAATCTCAAAATGTAATTTATCATACAAACAGCATACATTATATGTAAAACCCGTATTGTGCTAGATCTGCTCCTAAGGACGAGAATAGAGTTCCTAAATGATTGATTTGAAAATGTTGGCAGGTTTAGATTTAAATACTGAAAATTCGAATACAAAATAATTTTTTACACATCCATTTATACTTGAGAATAATTTTGTCCCTTTTTTTGCAGAGGTGGGAAAAAGTCTTGAGTATCTCAGAAAGCTCTCACTGTTGACCTCTAGCAAGCTCAAGCCACATGCATAATAGATTTGCTACTGCTTTCTGTTGTGCACTTCGATATGAAGGATGAGATAAAATTTTCAGGAGTTTCATCGAGATAGACACGGGGCGATGGCACAGAGAGATGGGATGTATGCTCTGTCAGCCTGTGCTGGAATTCATTCAAATGGGTGTGATGGGGGGTCATGAAGTTAAAAATGTATTAAATCAACTCTGCACATCACAACAAAATATTTCTGAATTAATCATTATCAGGGAGGGTGTTATCAAAATAAATTCTGTTAAGTAGCTGCAGACACTGAATAATAAAACATTATATTTTTGAGGAGTGGAGCATCTATCTGTTCCTTCAAAACAAAACACTTCTCCTTCCTCTTGTCCTTTCTGTTTTCCTTGTTTAGCCCCCATCCCATCATATTTTTATCATCATTATTTTTTTTCTCATGCACAATCAACGCAACGGGACACGAGAGGATGTTTGTGATGGCAGAAAGCCACACACGGTTTGTCTCGCCCAGAGCGGGCCTTCAAAACAGCAAAGGATTTAGGTCAGCCATCCAGAAGGATGGAGGGATGAAGGGATAAAAATGAAAGCCACAGAAAAAAAATGAGGAGGTGAGAGAGATGAACGAGGAGAAATGGGGGGATGATGAAGAGGGGGAAAAAGGCAAAGAAGCAGATATTTTTGTTTACTGTTGAAGAAAAACATTGCATTTGGAACTGGACATCAATAATATAGCAGCTTCTCAACTCATCTGCATGAATAATGAGTGGGTTCTAGTCTTTACTTGTTTATCACATCAACACTGATTTCAAAATTGAAATAAATGAACATTTAAAAAGAAAAAAAAACTATTGTTGTGTTCTAAAATGAAAGGAATTATAAGAATTTATATAATTTTGTCCCACCAGAGCTGGTATGACTTACAAAAAGCTGCAGTGTTTGCTCATGAGAGACGCTCAAAATTTTGATGGCGTTTCACAAAATACCTTCTTTATAAGTGATAACATTTAAAACTTCCAGAGGGGAGCAACTTCCAATAAAATAGGCATTCATTTTGTGTATCATGGGGATACTAAGTAAAAAATTAGAAACCTATTCTGACATTTTTATCTTAATTATAGCACAAATGAGGTATGAAAACACTAGTTTTAATAAAATACAATAAACAAATATGCAGAACAAAATAAATTATAGCTACAATATGTTAATTATTCCTTGTCTGTGTGATGTACATTATACACTAAGATTCCTATCTATAAGCAGAGCCAATCAAAGAAAAAACAAAGCACAAAACAACATAAGATACAGTAAAGTTGCATTAGTGAAATTAGTGATTCTAATTGTTAATCGTTTTAGTTCCGGTTTGCATTTCCAGGGTCATGTTATAAAGGTGACCCTGTTAAAATAGTGACAGAGCAACACCAGACGCTCCTCTGCAGTTCAGTCAAGCATCAGTTCAAACAATAACTAAGCCCTTTATCCTCCCCCTTCACTTTTATCTCACCCTTCACTTCACATTACAGCTGTGATGAGGACCGCGTGCTGTGAGAGTCTACATGTGGGTGCACAGAGGCACTGCACAAGCATGTGTGTGTGCAAGTTTGTCAATTAATACCAAGCCACTCTGTGTGACACTGATTCTGTGCTTATTTGTAGAATGTGCAGGATGTGCACCCACCTCCACAGCTGTCCACAAACTAAAGAGCTTACATCCTGTATGGATTAACTTTAATTAATGTCCCATCAATAGAGACATGTACCATATGATGCTGAAATATAAATCTATACATGTGAAGTTATGGCCTTGGGTGTGTGTTAATTTGCCTTGTGCATGTGTGTTTGCATGTTGTGAATGAGCAGCTTACCAGCCCTGAAGCAAAGAACACAGTCAGCAAAGCCAGGCAGGCTCCCATCACTATGAGGAGCAAAAACACAATGAGAGGATGCTGCTGGCTCATACAGTAGTAGGATTCATAAAGCCAGTCTGGGGTTCTTCTCCTCTTCTCCTCACCACCTCCTCCTTTATCCACTTCACCAGACACCCCTGCCCGGTCAAGGAGATACCGCTTCCTCCTCATTGCTTCTTGCCACATAGATCTTGGAGCCGAGAGGGAGGAAAAGGAGAGAGGGAAAGCAGAAGAGGAGGTGGTTACTGCTGAGGCATTAGTAGTTTCCATCACAGAAGAAGAGCAGTTGCTGTTCTGTTCTGTTTTTGTAATGTTCTTATTGGGGACCCTGGAGTGAGAACTCCTGAGTTCCAGCTTGCTCCTCGGTTCTTCCTCCGCCTCCTCCCTTAAGTCCTTTAGCCGGAGACAACTGAAGGCTGATGCTGAGTCTGACTCAGAGGCAGTGTGCGCTGGCTGGAGAGGTGGCAAGAACGCACCAAGGGTAGAGCGCAGCATCTTCCTCGTTCTCCCCCTGCCAACATGTTGGGGTGGAAAATGAAGGGAAGCAGACACAGAGTGCTCTTTAAAGAGAGAGAGAAAAGTGGGAGGGAAGTGAAGGGAGAGGGGAGGGGAGAGGGCTTAAGGGGGAGGGGAGGGGAAAAAAGAAGGTGCAGAGCAGAGAGAAGTCTGCCAGAGAAAAGGAGGAAAGATGGAAGAAAAATAAAGCAGGATTTTGAAAATTAAATTTAAAAAGTAATTTGTTGTAAATGTCTATGAAAATGAATGGAAAAATCTCAAAACACAAGTATTAAGCATAACAGCAGATTAAACTTTACACCCCAATAAGAGCAGCTATCATAATTTGTAAAGGAAAGATCAGCTTCAGTTTAATTTGTACGTCCCTTCTTTGTGAATTTGGATGCATATGTTACAAAATGACAGATTTTTATAAAAAACAAAGCAAAAGAAAACAAAAAAGACACTAAACAGAAACCCAGAATCAAAATGTTGGGTTTAATTGAGTTGATATGGATGGAAATTGATTACAAACAAACAAAAATGCCTAAACATGGCATTTGTTAAAATTAATATGCATACATCTGAAAAGATGTACAATGTTGGAATAATCTGGGCATTTAAAATAATTAATAAATCAAATAAATTTTGATTTCTGCTACTGCAGAAAAATAAACTTAATATCAAAATCAAAATAATAATAATAATAATAATAATAATAATAATAATAAAGCAGAGAGATTTTAATTTGGACTGATTTCTACAAATTAATCAGTAATAAATTATATGAATTTTTTTTATGAAGACTGATTTATATGTCTTGTCCCACCCTCAAACTAGAGATGGGATGCCATGACCACCACCCTCCTCAACAAAGCATGTATAGCAGCACATCACCTTAATCAGAGAGGTGTGATTCACTCGTTGCTCCAACTTTAAAGGTCTAGTCACTAATTAACAGAACGCCACCTATCAACAGGAGGAGGAGGTTCTTAACAGCTTTCAGGCACCATTCAGGGTTGTATGTCAATAGTGTTGTTTGATTAAAACTGGGGAAAGTTGATTTAAAACAGAAAATTGCCTTACACTGGTATTGAGAATAACATGTAGTCTTGTTTGCATCAGTTTTAATAAACCAACTGTTTGAAAGAACATATGAGACCTGAAAAAACACGGTTCTCCCGTCTATCGATCTACTCAAGATTCAGCTAATTGCAAATGTTACAATAAACAACAGCAGTCTGACAGAGGTAAGCAACCGTTTAAGTGAACTATTGCAGTACGATACGTCACATTTATTTCTTTTTATCTCACATCTTTTTCATTAGCTCTGTTCTTGTCTATGGCCTCTTTTCTCAAGGGGGACTTGGCCTCGTTAGGAGCTTAGTTTTATCTCATTGTTAAAATTAGCATGCTTACCTTTTTCATTTTGTTACTAATCTGAAACTGAAGCCAACTGTTTACCAACAAGCTCAAAATGATCTGCCCAGCATATTTAAGTGTTAAAGCAAAACACAGCAAATAATAGAAAACTGGTCAGTTTAAAGCCATTAAATTTGTCTTGATTCTGTAGATATGAGCAATGTTTTTGTTAAAAATATGAAAATTTGTTAGCATTGCAATATCTTTCGTAATAGAGATGTTTGGTTTTGGAAAAAAGTAAAAATCATGAATATTTTGGTTAAACTGATAATACAATTACTTACTATCACTTACTGAGTTGGGAAACACTGGCCAGAGTTCACATTTTAGCTCAGCAGGTGGCAGAGTTGAGATGTTTGGTGGTGTTTAAAAAATGTGACCAAAATAAAATGTTTTACACCAGAATAAGATGTTTAGACTTATCAAAGAATTAATTTGTGAAATTCAAATGTTAGTTTAAAAATAACTGACTGGTTAAAATGAATTTTCTACTTGATTGATTAGCCAAATGAACAAAACAGACAGAGCTGCTATAAGAGCAGAGAAGAGCTTGTCCAGTTAGAGACAGATATGTAAAAATGTGGTTTTCTGCATCATCGATGTACCGGGCATTTCCACTGGATGCATAAGCATTGTGTAATGTCTGCGAAGCATAATATCCAGCAAATAGCCACCATTAGTATATGGGTGCGTTTCCACCGATCGTGAATTATCACATTTTGGAAGCATCCAAGAAGCGTAGGGGTGTGTCGCTTACACTTCGAGTCTATTTTTACGCTCTACGCTTCCAAAATGTGTCAGGCTCAGCAGTTCATATCGACAGAAAGGAAAACATGAAAGCAGTGTAATTTTCAAAATAAAAGTCAAGTGCAGATTTCCATTTGCTTAAATAAAATCGTCATTACATGTGAAACCCTGTAGGGGAGGAGGGAAGTACACAAAATAAACCACAGACCTTTTTGGATACATGCTACCATTTTTCTCCTTGGTTGTTATAGAGTGACCTGCTGAAATCACGCACGGTCGTGCAGTTCTCTGGTCATTTCGTGACCTCGCGGGATCAGCCACATGAAACACTTTCATTGCCTTTTCACGTCTGAAAAGCTCCTGGTGAAAAGGGAGCTTTCGAGCAAAAATCTATTATGTGACTGACCGCATACACATCCAGTGGAAAGCTGTGGTTATAAATAAAATTCAATTCAGTTTATTTAAATAGCACCAAATCATGACCAGAGTCATCTCAAGGCACTTCACAAAGTAAACATTTCAATTGAGTTCAGTTCATTATTAAACCCAACAAATTGCATGGAGTCACTGACTTGTTGTGTCAGAGACTTTACAGCAATCCTCATACAAGCATGTAGCGACAGTGGAGAGGAAAACTCCCCTTTAACAGGAAGAAACCTCCAACAGAACCTGGATCAGTATGAGCAGCCATCTGCCACGACTCACTGGAGGTTTGAGAAGACAGAGCAGGCACACACACACACTTATACCAAGTAGTTTGTGGCTGCATACATTGCCTTAGTAGAGATTTTATTTCTTAATGGACTTTTCTTGAAACTTTTATAAAAAAAAAAAGTTAAACAACAGGTTTCAGTTTAAGGGCTGTGAAAATTAAACAAGAAACCTACACTAACATCCATTTAAACCAGGGGTATTTAATCCTGGAGGGTCACTACCCTGAATGCTCTAGCTGTTTCCCTGCTCCATCACACCTGATTCGATCATTGAATCACCTCTTTATCATGTTCTCAAGTCCTCCAGAAGCCTGTTAATCACCCATTGATTCAAACCAGATGTGTTGGTGCAGGGAAACATGCAGGTAGTGGCCCTCAATGAATGGAATTGAATAGCCCAGAGTTGGACCATCCACTAAAAGTGCAATACATAAATATAACATTTTGTATTCAGAGCAGGAAGGATCTTCTGCATCAGACATCAGTGAGTCAGCCTGAGAGCTGTTCCACAATTGTTACTTACGTTGCATTTTTAGTGATCACCAGATTTTTCATTTGAATCTGTTGTTTCTGATGCATATTCAGTTATTTTACATTTTTGGATTACTTGCTCTCCCATTCCTAAAAGTAACACAAGGTGTTCTGCAAAGGTGTTGGCAAAGAAGGAAGGAACTCTGCACATCTATGATTCTCTTTGTTGTCTGATGCACTTTCAAGTCCTAAAGTGTAAAAATAACCACGTCTGTCCCAAGCCAAACACTTGCACTGTTTAGACTTACCGCCACATAAAAACCCCAGCATCATCTTATTTTACGCTTAGAATAAGGCCATACAGAACAAATAACACATTTTATGGGGAATGTGCACAAAATGTTTAATTCATAACTCAGATAAGAAACGAGTTTGGTTAATATTCTAGAAATACATATTAAGAGTCTTTCTGACATTCCACACATTTCTATTCATACTCAACCTTCATTCAGCTTTTATTCTTGATTTGCACGTAACAAATAAAATTTACTTTAGAAGTTTGACTAAACTACATGTTGGCTAAAAACATATAATTAACCTAATTGCATTACAATAGCCATGGGTGAAAAAAAATGTGAATACAGGTTTTAAATCATACATTATATGAATCTGGTACTGTCAATGTCACAATCTGAAGGCAGAGATGTACACATTATAGCCACTGTCATAAAATTCTCTCCCCGTGTGTGTGTGTGTGTGTGTGTGTGTGGGGGGGGGGGGGGGGGGGGGGGGGGGGGGGGGGGGGGGGGGGGGGGGGGGATGAAAAGGAACAAAGAGGATTAGCAATAATTTTTCCTCTGGCAGGATAACAACAGACACAATGCAGGTGAGATAATGAGGCAACTAGAACCAGATGTGAGGGAGGAATGGAGAACGAACCAAAGAAGCATTCAAAGGTTAATAATAAAAAAAAGAAATGAAGATGTACAATTAAAACAAAACACAAAATATTTAATATAAGTGAATGAATGTTTAGCATTTGAGTAAAAACTGGAAGATCGAATCAAGACTTTTTAACTTTTAACAACATTCTTTTATTAAACCACCATTTTTTTTGTCTCCTTAGATCGTTAACTTCTACTGAGCTTCTTTATCCATTTTTCTTCTCCCATCTGTATCTTTCTTCTCACCTGTCTCTTCCTGGTTCTCTATCTCATTATTCTTCCTGGCCTCCTCCTTTTCTCATTTTCACTTGTGTGGCCTCCTTTGGTCACAGCCTGATGGGTGGTGCAGGTGCATCCACCTTGTTGGCTGAAAATGAATCTCACATGGAGCAACTCCAGCAGCGGTGTTATGAAATCCTTGATTGGCAAAACTGGCTTTGTTCAAACGGAGCAGACTGTAGAAGTGACCTGAAGTGACAGAAGACATGAGATGCTTTTCTACAGATCTCAGTATTTTCTATTGGCAGGAAGTGGAATGTTGTCTTCAGTGGGACTTTCTTGTATGTACTTAGAGTCTTGCAGAACGAGCCGAGAAGTGACTGAAATGTCAGAGTCTACTGTGTTTTTGTTGTGTAACACACTGTTGGCTGTGTCTACTGTTCATGCTGAATCAACATTGGGTCTCTCTGTGACATAGATCTGCTTATTTGGTTCAGAAGAGAGAATAATTTATATGCATTAATGATGTTTTCTTTCACTGCATGAACTTTAAATGCAAAAAAAATCTATGACTGAACAAAACAAGTCACATGATGTGCTTTTAACTGAAATCCTCGTCCTCTTATTAGGCCCGTAACAACTGGCATACTAAATATGAAATTGGTATTAAATTGTTCTCAATTCAGTGCAGAAGTCAGCTCCAACCCATCACAGAAAAGGTTAATGATGCCAGCGCCTTAACCAATCAAAGCACTCTATTGCAGACAAGAGAGCAGGAACTGCTTCATTTGGAATATATCAACCTTTTACCATTGCGTTTCATAGTTTCATACTGGGATTGAACTAAAATAGTTCTTTTAAAATGTATTTAATCAAGCAGGGAGATGGGAAAAGCAGTTTGCTACTTGAAAAGTAAAAGGAAATGCCAAGTGTCATCTGTGTGTGACAACAGAAATTGATATAAATAAAACAGACAGAGCATATTTAGTAGAATTATGGGTAATCAAAGGCTCAGCTGTTCTGTCTGCTTAGAAAAATGTTTGCCCCAGAGCATTTTTATAATCCCTTAGCTTAAAATCTTATTGTGGTTTTTCTCTGTGTTGTCTGACTCATGCAAATGTCCTCTTATCTCCCCAGAAAAGGAATATTGTCTTTCCTTTCAATACTTTTACTGCCTCAATTTTTGCTTAAGGATTAAACCAGCAAAACCCTTAATAACAAAACACAGCTGTTATATGGAAACAGCAATCTCACAGAAAACAACAGACTAAACAAAAGCCACAGTTACAAACAAATGTTTTTTTTTTTGTTGTTTTTTTTGCACTGACAAATCTTTTCCAGACTCTGAGTTTTATGCATTACAATGTGACACTAAAGTATGATAAAAGCCTACTTACTAACACTTTGGGGAAACCTGTTTTGAACTCTATGCTATTCAAGTGATTTTTATTACAAAGTTCAACTTAGAAACCTTTGAAGCCACTTCAAAGTGCAAACATAATTCACCACATTGCAGAAGTAGCATTTAACAAAATAAAAAGTGTATGTGAAGAAAAAGTGTTACACAATCCCTAAAGTAATATACCAAGAGACACGCGGTACAAACTATAGACTCCTTGACACGTGATGTCATGCAGCCACGCTCCCGCCCCCCAGCTTTAGGGCAAAGACGGCCCTCCCCGTTGACCACCGTTGTTATTGTCTTTCAGTTGTCAATAAAAAGAGCTGCAAAATAAAATCTATCAGCATGATTAACACATCTGCGCTGTAAGCTGCACAGATAGACAAAAGAAGAACAGTAACGTAAAATTTTACAGGTTCCAGCTGATAAAATACGCCGACGGCAATGGTTAACAGCCATGAAGAGAGTTCTAGTGGATAAACCATCCACATCCTGGCAGACAAAGTCTCATGTTAGAATAAAACAGTATCTGCTCCACATCTCCAGACACGAACAAGTTATAGCCATCTAATGACTTATATGCTTTTTTTATAAAATTATGCGTGGCTGTGGGGCACGAGTAGTCAGGGGAGAAGCAGAGGTAGCAGCGAGGAGGAGAACTGTGCTACCAGCCGAGACATTCTCTGCTGTTCTCTGCTGTTTCCTGGACGCTAAACCAACAACAGCCTTCCCCATCACAAGCCAAGATGGGTGAGTTCATGAATGTTAAGTGACAGTGTGACGTAGATCTGTCAGGATTTTCTAATCCTAGAGTTTCACCGTCTATTTTCTATCAGAAGCTAATGCAGAAGATAGGTGTAGGAAACTATTTTCATGTTCAGCCTGCATGAAAAACTCAGAATGACTGATTATAATCAGAAATAAATGAAAATAGTTTTTTCATTGACGAACCACTTTAAAGATTTTTACAAATCATCATCATCATTGATATTCCCTTCACTGAAATGTTGCATAAATGCTGCAACGTTGGCTTTAGTGTTACTTAATGAACTGCTTTGGAATCTACAATCTAAATAGAAATATAATTCCCATTAAATGTTTTTGTTTTGCCTGTTTTCAGTGATATCATTTATCTGTTGGTAAAAGCTGTAAAGGCAGCTGCTGCAGGTCATTATTTTATAAAGCTTATATGGTCATTTTGTTGTCAAATTGTGATCTTTTACATCTTTTAATGGGTCTTAAACAGCATTTTTTCTTCAATTTAGCTCTGCAGGCTTTATATCTGAAAAGATATGGCTTTGTAGTGGCTTAATGCATGATTATGCTCACTAGCTAGCTTGTCTTCAGCTTGTCCGTGTGATTTCTGCAGGCAGGTAGCATGCAGTAAATTTAACAAGGTGCTTTTGTCTGGGAACAACAGGAACTGGTGGAGGGAAACAATGAGGTGCACCACAGACCTAAAGAGCCTTGAAGTTGCAGGACCTTTACTGCAGAACTTGTAACTGCTAACTTTTCAACATTAGACATTGAAAACTTAAGTTCCAAAAGGATTTTTTCACCAATCCCCAAGCCAAATCTCACAAACATTTTTCATTACATTTACATTACCACCACATTGTATTGCTAAATAACTAGAAAAGGACAGTGGATTAAGATGAATGAAGCACCATAGCTGCATATTTCTGATGCGCCAGTTTTCTCATAATCATCTCAGAGCAGCCGCTCTTCTAATTTTAGGTTCTTGTTTGTGACTCTCAACAACAAACCTTTATTTGCAGAGAGAATGAAATCACAGAAAGCTTCACAATGAAAAGTATAAACTACGAAGAGTTTATTTATTTTTTATGAAACCTCTTTCATTTCTTTCTGTGAACCATGCAGAGAGTATGACCTCCAGAACGATGTGTTGAATGGATTCAAACCTACAATAGACTTTGCACTTGGTGGAGTTATCTTGTTAAGCTTTTCAGCGTCATTGTCGACATGTCCTCTCCACTGAGAATAAACTTGAATGGTAAATTAGCAGCTGAGTGCAGCACAGCTCAGTTGTATAGCAGCTGCATCTTTTCTCTTTTTTTTGTATAAGCCTTCAATCTTATCAGCCTTTTGAAGGAGGACACAGCTCTGACAAACAGCATCTAACAAAAGAAACCGTTATTCTGTCAGTCCGAGTGAAATGCTGTGTTTTTTCTTACCTTTCATGGTTGAATGATGTTCTGTCCAGGCATTGGACACTAAAGGTGAACAGCACAGCTAAACCTTATGACGCACGTCAGGTGATGAAGACGTTTTATAGCTGAACTGATATAAATTAAGGAAACAAAACTCGGTTGCATGAAAAATAAATCTTCATTTTTTAAACGTGTATTTTTCAAATAGTTATGAACAGTTGGACATGTACTTTTCACTTTGAGATGCGTACTTTAATGAATGCTGCTGTGTTAACTTGTGTGAACCCTAATCCAACAACAGCTTGTTTTCCTTAAAGCCCTGAAACGGCTGGTTCTGGAAGGTACTGAGAATGTCAAGAATACAGCTGCTCAGATTGCTTTATGTGACAGGGGTTTCATACAAAAAACTTCTTGAACATAGAACTATTATAACCATTTTGTGTTTTTTTATCATGAAAAGTCCCATTTAAAAAATGCTGCTAAACCTTGTTTACCAATTTTTTTTTTCATTAAACTTTTTGGCAGCCATTTATCATCCCTACTTCTAGGATCATCCTCAACATAGAGGCTTTTGTTCCACTATCGTGTAGATCAGGGGTCACCCACTAAAGTCCTCGAGAGCCACAATCCAGCAGATGTTTCCCTGCTTCGACACACTTGATTTATACTAATAAATCATTAACAGGCTTCTGCTAAAATTGTTGAGTAGTTAATTCAAACATTTGAATCAAGTGTGTTGGAGCAGAGAAACATTGTTCACCATCATTAGGGGCCTGACCAGAGCAAGCCACTAATTGAGAAATGAGAAAGGGAGAATGTACCTCAGTCTTCTACTAGTTTATATTATTCTTTAGTCCTTTTTTAAATATTTTACCTACAAGGTTCTCCAACTATAAAATGACTAGTAAGCATTGGTAAACTATGCAATTGCTTTTCTGGCTGGCTGGCTGGCAGCCATCTCGAACTGAAGAAAATTTCATGCACTTAAAGGGATTCTATGCAGTTTTGGCATGATTTTAGCACCCCCTAGTGTCCAGTTAGTAGAACTAAAAGTGAAACGTATCTCCTCGCTGTGCGTTTGTCTTTTTAACACCTTAATTTAACTGCTGAAACGTCTCCTCAGCCTTCATTAGTGTCTACAGGAGCGGTTCATCACTAAATCAAACAAATCGGCTGTGTTCATGATCTAAAACATGCAGGAAACAGGTTGGAAGCGGACTGTAGTGTAAACTGTGTGATCCAAAACTGATGTGGTTATAACTGGTTTATAAAAATGTGTTATGTGAACCAACGTGAAATCTTTAAGATTTGAGTTTATATCGGACTAGAAACCACACTTTTTTTTTATTTTACTCTCAGTTATGCCAAAATGAAAGATCAGCTTGTGCAGCAGCTGGGAGTTTCTGATTGTTGTAAGAGAAAAAGATCTAAACCACACATAAAATGGCTTTTGAATAGCTGTTAACTGTAGTGACCATGTGTTGACACAGCATTTTTCATAATTAATATACATAAAACATTTCACTCTAAAAACTAATAATAAATAAAGTACCCAGTAACGGTTGATTTGCAGAACATGTAGTTTTGCAGCAGGAGTAAGCTGGGGCTTCCATGACAGAGGAGAATCATAAAGCCCTGGAGGAGGTGCATGGATGGAGGAGATCTGAAAGGTATGCAGGACCAAGATTATGGTGAGCCTTGAAGGTGAGCAACCAAATCTTGTGATGATTGAGTCAAAATGTGGTGTGTGTGGAATACTAAACAAAGTTTATTGAATACAGCCTTCATGTTGTGACCAGTGGGATTGTCTAATCAGTAGGTAACAACATGACAATCAATTAGACTCAGAAATAATGATGTTTTTTACATGTAAACATGATTTCTGCAAAGCAATGAGACAAATTAGGCCAGAAGGATTTACTGAAAAATCTATTACCTCCTTGTAAAAAAAAGGAGTTTAAAACTGACTCTTGCTGCTTTTCCATTTATAAGACAAGATTGAAAGTAAAGGCAAGTCTAGACGTTAATCTGAGGCTACAGCATGCATCATAAAAAGCAAACTGTACTGAAATTAAAGTGATTTGTTGGTTAAAAACTCATATGAGAAGCTGCAAAATCAGATTAAATAAAGCAAATAAAAGAGTCAAAAATCACATGCATAACAGCTATGAAAGTGTGACAGAGCGCTGACACATGCAAACATAACATGACATATCCTCAAATAGCCCACTGCTGACTATCTAGCACGAAAAGCAGAATGTGTTGATAAACGAGATCAGCAATTAAAGTCCAGATTTACGGGGCTACAGCTGCCAGGGGTTATGTGAGACGCGTGTCAAGATGGTGTGAGAAGAGGCATTAGAAAAGCTTGACGAGAGTTCAAACGGGAGTAAAAATGGAGTTTAGCTGAGTCATCTGCTTTTCCAGTTTTTTATGTATTTATTCATATAATGTTTGAACAAACCCCAGAAATATATATGAGTGTCCATCATGAGTCACGGGCTGATTTTCAGCACATGAAAAATATTAAGTGAAATTTTAGGACAGCAGATGACTCTAACATTTAAAAAGCTGCCTACGGTCAGAAGCTTGATGAGCTTATCTTATCTTTTAATCTGCTTTCTTGCACTGAGCTGAGCGAATATGAAAATTGAGCAATTAAAAGACATTAACTGCTGTCATAAAAATCTTTTTTTCTTATAGTGACGCTTGAGATTAATCTGGTTCTTCATGAAGAATTTCATGTCACTCTTCTCCATCACAGCAACACCGCAAGCTCCTGTCAACCCAGAAGTCAAACTAAAATATTGTCTCAAAACTCTTTGATGCATTTAATCTTATTCAGTGACACCTTATTATTATTATTATTATTATTATTATTATTATTATTATTATTATTATTATTATTATTATTTTGCTTTGATTGAAGATATGTCATAATGTATTTATTCACATTTTTAATACATTTTCTCATCTTTGTTTTCTAAACATTTATAGAGTGATTTTTCTTTCCTGTCTGCATAGATTACAAACTAAATCTGCTTATTTGGTGCCAACATGTGACACATTCTACCTATATGTAGAGGTAAATAACTACTTTAAAGTTCATTCTGGCTGTTCAGTGGTTTATCTCATCCTATGTTAAAACTGAAGCCATGTTATCATGGTGGCAGGTGCTGCCATGAGGTATTTTTGGAGCATGACTCTGTGAACATGGGGCTGAAAGCCCCTCCGTCTCACATCCACACAATCATGGTGTTTCATTAATCGTCAAACAACTCATTAGAGTTCAAATTTTAGGAAAATTAAAACAATATTTGAACATTCAAGGTAGGATTTATAATACAATATGAATCTATATTAAATGTCTGGAATTTAAAAAAAATGTTGCATTCATCTAAAGCAGCAATCCAGAGTTTTCCTCCTTTCAGGAAATATGTACAAGTTTTTAAAAATTCATAAAAGTGATACTGTACTGTGATTTAGCAATATATCTTTTTTTTTTTTGCTAATTCAGTAGAGCCCTATGCAATTTGAATTGAGCAACGTTCAGCATCAGCCAATAGTGTTAGACATCTGCTAATTCTCAGATGTCAGTCAAAAAGCATGCATGCACGATTGCGGAGGTACCTAAACAAATGCAGATTTGGTGACACTTCTTATGGCCAAGTAAGGCTGTAAAACACAGTACTGTGCAAAAGTTTTAGAAAGGTGTGAAAAAAAGTTGTAAACAAAGAATGTTTTCAGAAACATAAATAATTACTGTTTATTTTTATCAGGTTACATAGATCTTCTGTGGTTAGTTCTCCAAGATGTTTGAAACAACCTACCAACCCTAACCCTTCAACAACTGTGTTCAAGTGTAGATAGAAGAACTGATGCTGTTTTGGAGGTTATCTATCTATCTATCTATCTATCTATCTATCTATCTATCTATCTATCTATCTATCTATCTATCTATCTATCTATCTATCTATCTATCTATCTATCTATCTATCTATCTATCTATCATCTTCTGCCTCCTGCTTTAAGAGAGGGAACAAAAATAAATCACCCTAGCATGCATGTTTTTTGTCTGTGGGGGGAAATCGGTGGAACTGGTGCAGAACCCATGAATGCCCCTAATGGGGCATCAATGACTGGGAGTTTGACACGTGAGACGAGAGCACTTATGTGGGTTATAGGGTGAGTGGACGATCTGTGATGGAGCGGGACGTGACTGCTACCATCTGACAAAACTTTTAGAAATAACAAGAGAGAAAGTACAAACATGCACAAACAAAACCTATTAAAGTTGTACTTACAAGTGCAATAGCATGATCGCGAGGTCTGCATCTAATTTGAATCCTTATTTGTCTCTGAGCTCTCGCTGATCGTTGACTCTAGTTTGACTCCTGCTTTGGTCGGACGTTCTTTTTCTCCTTTTAGCTTCATCAGATAAATGTTTTCTTTGTCTCTTTGGAGCTTCGCTGTGATGAACAAAATACAATAGCCAACCATCTCCAGCTTGTCTGTTCTGAGGTGTAAACATGGATTACTATAGGGCAGCAGTAGCTCAGGAGGTAGAGCGGGTTGTCCAGTAATCGGAAGGTTGCAGGTTCGATCCCGGCTCCGGCCAGAGAATGCTGTTGTGTGTCCTTGGGCAAGACACTTAACCCACCTTGCCTGCTGGTGGTGGTCTTAGGGACTGGTGGCGCCAGTGCTCGGCAGCCTCGCCTCTGTCAGTGCGCCCCAGGGCAGCTGTAGCTACGCTGTAGCTCATCCCCACCAGCGTGTGAATGTGTGGATGACTGATTGTGTTGTGAAGCGCCTTGGGGGGTTGTAGAACCCTAAGAAGGCGCTATACAAATACAGGCCATTTACCTTTTTTTTTTACTGTAAAGCGTTACTGCTGCTTGTGGGATATGTGATTTTGTAAGACTTCAGGTCAGCGGTACGAGGAGGCGCAAGATGCAAATGTGGTCTTCTGTCCACAAGAAGTGGAGGGGGCTGATTCACCTCGTAAAGGATTGTTTTAGAGCCTCCTGGCTCAAGAAAATTATTTAAAAATATGAAAAGTTACTTAGTTTACCTTTAAAGTGCACATGTCTCTGATTTTGTAATTTACTCATCAGTAAAAAATAGACACAAACACAACAAAATATGTTTACACAGCTGATTAGTGATTCTCAGACTTGTTGAAACTTACACAAAACTTTCTAGAAATCTCAAATGTAAAATGCATCCACCACCTGAGCCTGAGTTACCAGACAAACAAATTACTTTAGGAAATCGGAAATACAAAATAAAAATAAAATAAATAACATGTTTAGATTAAACACTGAACATGAAGCCTTTTGCAGGTAAATCCTAAATAATTTTTGGGTCCGTTGTCTTATATTAAGACATTTATTCAGATGGATTCTGCTAGTGTTTATATTTAAGACACCTAATAAAACAAAACAAATCTCAGAGAACTTTTGATCTCATTCTGACTTTTTTTCTGAAGACTTTTAATCGATTAGTTGTCGGTCAAACCTGATTTACATTTTCAATTTCTCCTGACAGTGAGTGCTGCTGCCACCTTTCAGGAATATAAATAATGCAATTATTTCTTTTCTGACCACGTGTATTTTGGACATCGGCCAAACTTATATTGAAATGAAGTGTCTAAAGTATAGTATCCCCTCCCTCCTTTCCACACGCAGTTTGACATTCAATCAAATGTTTATGCAAAGAGTCAGCAGCAAGTGATGTATGATCTCTCTCACCTTCTGTGGTCCCGATGTTTTGATCTTTCTGCTGCCTGACTGCATTAGCCCCCCAGCAGATTTCCTTTTATTCTCTCAGTACAGCTCTGCACCAACCACTCAGCATAGCCACAGTTCTGATCACTGTGCTTCAATGAGCCTCAAGTTTTTTTCCCCATTTTTGAAAAATATTAAACTGTGTCAGCTCACAGAGCCCCATGCTGTGATTGAGGCGAGTGTTTCATTTACTAGACTGGGCTTTGCCACTTTAGTGGACATTTTTATGAGAGCAGTCCTTGAAATCAGCAGCCAAAAATGTTTACAACAATAAGATTTCTTTTACGACAGGAAAACAAGACATTGATTTAATGCAAATATTCTATTTTCCATATGAAAAAAAAAACATTTGATTGCTATTTCAGGCTTGATTTTTCTTTGTTATTCATTAAAAAAATCAAATAGACATTCAAAATGTAATTGTAATGCTTTTTCAACCATGCTACTATTTCATATTTTTGAAATAATTTTCTTGAGCCAGTATGTGCTAAAATGACCCTTTACAGGGTTAATGAAATGTTACTCAGACCCCCACCACCCTCTGTGGCCAGAATACTGCATTTGCAACTTCAGAGTGGTGGTCCGCATCCTGCTGGACTTATAAAAAGGAGCTGACATGCTTGGTGCTGCAGTCTGCTTCCAGCATGTTTTAGATCATGAACACAGCTGATTTGTTTGTTTTAGTGTCAGTGATGAACCGCTCCTGTAGACACTAATGAAGGCTGAGTAGACATTTCAGGAGTTAGATTAAGGTGTTAAAAATACAAACGCACAACGAGGAGATAAGTTTTACTTTCACTTTCGCTAACAAACACTAGGGGGTGCTGAGAACAAGCCAAAACTGCCAAGTGTTACTTTAATTAGCAACCAACTGTAAGGTGTCAGTTTACTCTACGCGTAACCCTATTGCTTGCAAATACAAACAATAAAATTTTAATGTTCAAACATGAGGGATGTGAATAAAGTCACATTGTACAAAAACTGAAGAGAATGTTTTAGAAATCCAAATTAAGAAAATGCCCGCACATTTTGAAAAATTCAGAGCACAGCTCCAATGAAAACCCTCAAAAGCAGAAGAAAAAGGACAGAAATATCACCTCCAAGAAAGCCTTTTAAATCATGCTAGAAAGAGAATAAAGAAAGAAAATCAGTTTTTGACTTACATTCAGTTTTGTGCATATGTGACAAAAATATTTTTAAAACATTCCAGATAAAGCTGAAATGAAAGAAAGAAAAACACCTAAAGTGTGTGTCACTGTGACTCATTTATTTTGTTCATCACTGTTACAGAAGGAAAGAGTCTTTTGTTACCAATTCAGCAGAAACATGATTTTTCTTCTCTGTGACCAAATGTTATAAATCAGCTATTTTCTTTCAGAGGGGAAAATGATTTTCTAAAAAGAGAGAGAGAAAGTATCTTTGCTTCCTCTTTCATGGTGTGTTACTCTCAGCTAAATCACCACCATCAGGTTATAGCCTTTAGTCCCAGATCACCACCTGAAGTCACCTATCCAACCCACTGTGCAGAGTTAGGACATCTTACAGACGTGGTCAAGGCCGACGCACTCAATATAGACATGATCTGCACGTCCATGCGACATTGACTGTTTGCAGGGAGGTGAATCAATTCCCAACCATTTAAATCTGTTTGCCTTTTAGAATTACTTTAAAAAGTTTTATATTACCCGTCTGCACATGAGACAGTTTATTTATTTGATATTGTTTTATTTGCGTTCATTTTTGGTATTTCATGATGATAAGTTCTCTCTTCACTTCTTAACCCTTACGTGACTTTATTTTGAAATGTCACAAGGAACCATGATTTATTCTATCATTCTTATTTCCTTGAAATTTATTATTTAACATTTATAGAGCTAAAATGGTGACAGCACACTAAAAAAACAAGAAATGTCAGAAAACAGAAGTAATGATCTGCAAAACAGACGTAATATGGTCTGAATCATAGTATGGTAAAGATCCTTCTTAAAGCTGTATAAAAACACAGTGGTAGAAAGAAAAATGTGTTTGTGTGAAGCAGATTAATGCTTGTGTCTGTGGCTTATTATTTTTTATCAAAAAAAACATGATCATATTTTAATAGAGAGAATATGAAAACCATCAGGTCTCTGTAATAAAGAAAAAGAGAACATCAATTGAGAACACTACTAAGCATTAGCCTCGATAGTAGTCGTGTCTTCTTCGTTGTGTATCAGAACCTCCTCATCAAGCTCAACCAGCAGCAGCATGAGTGCTCCCCGCCCGCGGCTGGGTGGAGGTCCGCCTCCCAGATGATCCAAGACCCTTTTTATAAGACACACCGGGCCGGCAAATCAGCTTAATATTACCGCAATGGTGTGTCTTATGAATGCGCTATGGCGACAAGCGATGTGGGGATTTTGCGCTATTCGTGCCGCCACACTTGGTAGTAATGTTGCAGTAATATTGCAGTAATATTGCAGTAATATTGCAGTAATATTGCAGTAATATTGCAGTAATATTGCAGTAATATTGCGGCTTCGCCAGTCTTATAAACACACATTAAGCCTTGGTGCAACAGAGGGAGGTGTCATGATCACGTGATGAATTAATGCCGAGCTCTGGCCGGGAACTATATTGAAAATGAAAGTAAACACGGGCATAAGTTTCGTTTTGTAAACAGAATCAGCTGAGATGATAAACTGGAGCGATGCAGAGCGCCGGGAGCTTTTCTCCGTTAGAGCTGGAGCTCAGATCACCTGACAGTGACAGCACAGAGACCGGCCCCATACCCCCTTTATGCCACCATCTTTCATAAAAAGGATACGATTACCGCCACGGTCTGAGCTCTTATAAACAACCTAAGGCTCACACCGCATCCCCGCCACCGCTCCTCAGATCCACGCGTCCCTTGGACTCCGCCTTCTTCCGAACTCCCAAATCCTTGTTCCCCGCTACGCTTTGCTCAGCAGAGCCGAAACATATTTTTATATTTTGAATATATCCCTCCACTGCATACTGTAACCCTTTTTGCCTCAATCTGGATGAAATTGCTCTAAAAAATGTCACTGACACGCATCTGTCTACTTCTTTCCATCACGGCAATCTGCCGAGCTGGTCAGTGTTTGACCCACTTGTTTGTCATACTTAGCAACAGTAAATAAGGGGGGCGGGGCTCGGTGAAAGGTCAATTGTATTTGCTGCATTCCACTTTTACTGCTGGGTTTCTATAAATCAGTCATTTTACTAAATGGAATGCAGCCTTTGTTAATACACCTGTTATTTCTTCACATTTCAGTTAAAACTAGATTTTTGGCTAACTTTTTTAAAGCTTCAGAAATAAAACTTTGATCAACAAGTCTGTTGAAGCAACAGATCATGATCAAAGACCAATCAGAATGTTTATGCCTTGTTTAAATTCAAATCTGTTGTTTTGGGTTGTCAGAAAACAGCAAGGGTTGCTACCATGAATAGAATTCTTTTATACAGCTTTTGTCTAAATATTATAAATTAGGGATGCACCAATACCGGTATCGGGTATCGGCCTCGATACCACATTTTCTAAAGTACTCATACTCGTTAAAAGTCCTTCGATACCGGGGACCGATACCACGGTCTGAGAAATGTCTGTTTGAGCGGCGTGTAAGGGGTTAATCACAGGCGCCGAGGGCCCGCCCCCAAGGCCCCAGCTGCAGCTCAGAGCAGGGAGAAGTTTTCATTTTAAATAAATGTTCTTAATTCCAAACAAGTGCCTTGTTTTTTTTGTTAAAGTATACAACTAAAGCTGTTATCTGTAAATTAAAATCATGTTTTTATTAAGTACTCGGTATCGGTATCGGTGAGTACTGAAATGCAAGTACTCGTACTCGTACTCGTTTTCCAAAAAAGTGGTATCGGTGCATCCCTATTATAAATTAATAAATAAATTAAGTAGGCTCCTTTTGAGTTCTTCTGAGGCACTAAAACAAGAGCGATGATCTAAAATCAGCCATGAAACTACATTTATGATCACCCTGGATTTAGCAGAGCAAGAGGTTATCAGTAAAACTGAAATTATATGGCAGAATTGTAGACAGACATAACTCTCTTTCAGGCACTGGACTCAACAAGATAAGGCCCGTAAGACCTGAGTGCCATTAGCGTTCAGGAGGACATTTTCTTTTACATCATTATCTTCCTTTTTGCTCCATTGAAACAAAAGCTATCTCATCTGTTTGGTACATTTTGGAATCATTCTTGCTTTCTTGTCAGCCACATTCTATAATTTACACAACAACATAAAAAAAGAGTCTTTCATATATCTTGAGTGCACAACAGGACCTGTAAACAGAAACTCTGATCACAGATTTTCTCTTGTACTTCTTGTATTTTAAAGTAATATAGATGTGAAATAGGAGAAAGGAGTGGGTCTATTAGGGTTAAAAAAAAGACATGAGGAAAAGATTAATTACTGGTGTTAAACCAAAACACATGCTTTTACAGCAAAAGAACAAATACTTCCTTTTTCTAAATAAAGGACTAAGTACCTCTATCTGCTCTTGACTCAAAGAAAAGCCCAAGTCTAAAAGTTGATGCCAAAGCCGTTTCAAATGAGCCGCTGCCATCTTTGTTTGTTTGTTTTTTTTTGCTCCATCGCAGTAACATCCCGCCCACCAAACTGATAGAGCGCTGTGATTGGCAAGGCACAAGTCCGTTCAGGCCTGCTGGGCTCTAATGGAGCGTGGCTAGACCGACCTACAGAGCAAAATCCTTTTGCCCTCTTCTACGGTCTGTCTAGATATCTAGGCTTATTGCACCAACTATGGATGATGTGTGGAATTTTTCCAGAAAAATGTCCTCACGCGAGAGCAGTAAACCTCGGGGGTTCAAGCGAGTTCACCGATAACAGCTATGTAAATAGAGAGGAGTGGGTAAACAAAATCCATACTTGTCTCCTCGAACTATCAAACACTGTGAAATGGTATCGCTGTCATTATTAATAAAAAATAATAAAGTCGGGAAAGAAATGCTACACAGATTTTATTTTGGAATTTTCCAGTTGCACCTCACTGAACCACGCCTCACTTCCTGTCTAGATCATGCCATTTCTTAACTTCATGAAAATCCACATGCAGCGTCTGGAAAATATAAACTCCTAATGGAAAATTTCCAGAGCTCCGTATCATCTGCACTGCACCACATCAAGTGTGAATGCTCTGTTTGGATTCAATGATTTTTGGTCTTTGCGGAAGCTGTATGGAAATCAGACCGCCTCTGTTCCACACTCACTGTAAATGAGAGGTCAGCCGGCTGGGTGGTTACCAGTTATTTTCCTTTGAAAAAGATCAAAGAGGGACGTAGTCAGTGGCCAAATCCCAATACTTGCACTTGCACCCTTGCGCCCTTCATTTGCGCGTTCCCGGCCAAGGGTGCAAGTGCGTAGGGTGTCCCAATTCCCAAGTGCGGAAGTTGACCACGCCCATTTTGCACCCTTAATCTGCACTTCGCACAAGTCCGCAGCGATGCGGACTTCGGGCAAGGGTATTACCCACAATCCATTGCTGCGTGGGAATTTTGAGAAGAAGGCGGCGCAATGGCTCAAGTTCCTTTTCTGAAAACATGTATTTTCAAGTGAAAGAAGTTCATTCTAAGACGATTAATGATATTTATTCATGCTCTGAATGTTTTAGACTAAGATATAAATGTGGACAGCAATTAATTTAAATTTAGTCAAATAATTGTTTGTTTGCTTGTTTGTTTGTTTGTTTGTTTGTTTGTTTGTTTGAAAGCTGTTAATAAAGATTTCTAAAAAAGCATAAACAGCGACCGGTGTCGGTACCAGATCTGCTCGGGTGCCAGATTGGCTCGGGGTCCTGCGCCTGCCGATGATGTCAAACTACGGCAAATCCACTCGGCTTTCACCTCTTATATATTCAGTCTTTGGCTTTCACACATAAGTTTTGGAAAGAGTTTAGCAGTTTTGTTAATAAATTCTTGTTTCTTACCGCCTAAATTTTTGCTTTATAGCTGTTTTTGTTAATAACACACCATATTGTCGTAGTTTTGTAAAGAATGTGAAACTACATAAAGCCAACACCAGACTTCCAAAAAGCACAACAGTTTTTTTATGTGAAAAATTGTAAATGTATTTACAGAATTAGCAGCCATTTCTGTTTTTATGTGGAATTCTGTATATTTTGTTAGTTCTTAAATCCATTCATTCATTCAAAATGTTGCTTGCTATTTGTTCAATAGTTATTTTATTTTTATTTTGCCCCTTTTCATCAAAATCAAGAGCTGATGAGGATGTCTGTTGATATTTTTGCTTTAATTTTACGTTTCCTTTGGCAAAACAAACATATTTTCTAGGGATGTGAATCTTACAACAACTCACGATTCGATTCGATTCCGATTCTTGGAGTGCCGATTCGATTCAGAATCGATTTTCGATTCTCGATTCAAATCGATTCACAATCAAAATTAACAAAGAGTGTCAGTTCCAGGTCTAACTACTTTCTTCTGCAAGTTAGAAAAAGCTATGGTAAATTGTTATTTTACTTAAAAGAAAACTGGTTATGTTTAAGAAAATGCAAAGTTACAAGGTAAAATAAAGTGATTCTAAAACTGTAAACAGAGGCAATCTTTTGATGAAAAGGCAACATTTATTTTTGCTTACCTTGTAAAATTTAACAAATCTTTACAGTTACCTAATAGTAGCTTTGAAAGTAATGCAGTCAAATACTTTTCAAGTATGTGTGGCAACAGAGTTTAACTTTATGAAGACTAACAGGCACTAATTAGTCTATGTTCACACTGCAGGCAAAAGCGCATCAAATCCGCATGTTGACCTGCCTGTGACCCTTATCTGATTTTTTTGTGACAGTCTGAACAGCACAGATCCGATTTTTCCTAATCCAATCCAGGTCATTTCAATATGTAGTAGGCTACTGATTGCGACACATATGCGCATTTTTTGAAAGCGACTGCAGTCTGAACGGTCATGTCGCATTAAATCCACCTCCTACGTCACTGCTCAGCGGAGGTGAGCGTCGTGTCAGGACCTTTCTGAGGAGGAGCGCTGAAGAGCAGTGCTGACAGAAGGATTCAGGGGTCTGTGGGACATCCAGTCAAGTTTTGGAATTAAAAATACAAGAAAGCTTGAGAGCGGGAGGTGCTGCTGGAGCGAAGCGCATCTCCGGTCTCGGTCTCCGTGAGAGCGGGGCGGGGGGGTTCCGTGAATGAACTTAATACCGAAACATTTTCAGGGAATACTAACTCGGGAAGACGGCGGGAATAAGGAGTAAAATAGTTTTTAAAATAGTTTCCACCCCAAAACGAGAGACTCAGGTGTGATCCTGTGTCTGAAATGTCTGTGAGGCGTTCACATCACAACTCCACCTCTCCTGGTTCTGACTGGGACTTCTTGTCTTCTGCGCATGCGGGTCGCTTTTGGGCTGTGAAGCGTTCACACTGGAGAGTGTTTGATGTCACATTTCAGTTATAATGTGAACAGTCACACAAAAAAATCGGATTTACTCAAAAAATCGGAATTGAGCATCAAGACCTGCAGTGTGAACGTAGCCTAAGTCTTAACAAGCATCAATAATGTACGGTGCACTCGGCATGAAACAACAGTCAAACTAAACAGGACAACACCATTTTAACATTATAAAACATAATGCAACTTACTTCTTGACTCATAAAACACACACAAGATAATAATAAAGGTAAGTCTCTGTCGTATTTCAGCAGATTGCGGCGTAGGAGCACACAGCAGAGCAACTACAGCTAGCGCCGGTGCGCCAGCGATGATGCGTTCAGGGACGCTCGGAAATACGGCAGTTTGCATAAAGACTTTCAGACAGAATCGATTCTGAACCTTTATGAATCGATTCTGAATCTTTATAAGTAAGAATCACGATTCGAATTCGAATCGATTTTTTCAGGCACCTCTAATATTTTCCCCGAAAAGTGTTTGTTTTTGGACTACAGGACTACAACCACAAGGATTACAACCGCAATTTTGTTCAAACCAATCAAAATCTTCATTGTCAACGTGCTACCGTAACTTTTATGAATGTGGTATCGTAACTTCTGTAAGTCTTACGTTCAGCCAATCATCTAGTGTGACGTCATCGGCAGGCGCAGGACCCTGAGCCGATCTGGCACCGATCCGGTACCGACACCGGCAATGGACCGGCATCCCAGCATGTGTCGCGGTCGATGATGCAATGCTCACTGTCCCAATTCAGCAATTATTTGCACACTTGTGTACTACCGGTACACACCCGAAGCCTTAATGCGCACTTCCTCTAAGCGCACTTCACAGAAGGGTGTAGGGCGCAGTGCGAGTATTGAAATTGGGCCAGTGTTTAAAATCTGTCCTGCCTCCATACTTACTTTTTCCAGAGCCAGTCATATGTGAGCCTGCAAGGTTGCCAAGTCTGCAGCAAACACTGCTGCACCAACATTTGTAATTTGACACCAGCCGGCAAAAAGCAGCATCATTGTGGACAGAATTGAAGCCAGTAAGAGAAGTGAACCAGAAGTCAAAGAAATAAACAAAAGAAAGTAAAACAATTTTTGTTTTACTCTAATATCAGGTAAAGAAGGCTAGAGGCTAACAGTGAGCTAAAAATGCTAACAGTAAATTAGAAAAAAAATAGTGGTTCTAAAATTATCTAAAGCTACTTTTTAAAATTAACAGCAACTTGACATTACAGTGAAATGTATTTATGTTCCTATCAACTTCAGTGGCGGCCGGTGACTTTTTTTTTGGGTGGGGCGCTAACCACATATCACCACTAGGGGACGCCAAATTACCATTGATTCTTAAGCATCAGCGTCACACAACTGACGGTCACAGTAGCGCTTCCGGCAACAAAGTTGTTCAAAAGCTTTTTGAATATATTAAGCATGTTTTTGACAAAAACATTCATCCATTCACCCATATATTACACAAACTGCACACACGCTTAAGGGGAGTAGGCTAAATCTAATCAATAGAATCCACTTTCTACAAACAGAACCCCCATAAGCTGTAAATAAACGTGAGGCCGTAAAATAGACGCTACACGTATCCAGAAAAACACACAGTGACACAACGCAAGATATTCACAGAAGCAGCCGGCGTTTAGATTAAAGCCCAGACTCACAAACAAGAAGAACCACTCTTAGTTCAAACCGTATGGAGCGGTGCTAGCCGCTAACGAGGCAGCATGCTGTTTCCTGAAGCCAAAAGCTAAAATGAGGCTTACCTGCAGGTTATGGCCATAATCCGTGTGGTGTAGTAAAAATAATCCACTCGGTTCGTGAAATTCTACATCCCAACGTAAAAGCTTAGCTGATCAGACTGTTTGCTGGCATTGTTTTGCCAAAGACTATATAAGTGTTTTGCCCGCTCGAGTGTTTGATGCATTCATAATTTTCCTGTTTACGTGCATTCTCTCCCTGTGATTGGTTAACACGAAAGCCAGCCAGCTGAAAAAAACTCAACAACAAGCAATTTGATTGGCTCAGGTTTCCACCGATGTCTGAACCTACTAGTAGCGTTTGCTACGTCAGGTTTTGTAGCAATTAACTTTATTTGTCACTGATGATTTCACAATTATAGCAAAGATGGCTAAAAGGTTGGACAACAAAAAAATATTCAGTGGAAGTAGTGTGTTGCTGCCGTGACAAATTGGCACAGATGGAGCCACACTGTGCCAGCCTGTGGAAAGTTTTCCCCTCAGGGCGGGGTGAACAACCTGACCAATCAGCGATCTCCTCCCCCTGGTCTGAGCAGAATTCACCCGGTGAGGCGGCGACGATCGCTAAAAGATGCGACCAACCGCTCTCCTATTCTTTCACGTTGTGGACGGTTTGGGGAACCACTGCACATGCGCCAGTTAGCCCATATTAAGTCAATGGTAAAGATTGCTGCGCCCGTGAGAGGACACGTGACAAGTACGTCGACGATTCGGCCGTGTTAAAAGTAAAAAAAACATTATTAAACACAGATTACACACAGCACTTAGTCCATATGGTGTGTATAGATCGTTTAGTTTACTTTTTATGTTTTTTTAAATATATTTTGTGATTCCTATCTTCTTCTTCTCCTTCCTGTGAGTGGTGGGGCGGCGCCCTAGCGCCCCCTATGGACGAGCCGCCACTGATCAACTTATTGTGTATGACTTGTCTTTTGGTGCTGAATGACAACAGTTGCTCAGAGTAGACGCGTTTGTTTTGATACATGGACTGTACTACCCATATTTGACCACAAGATGTCATTTTTACTTCATGCACCTTTAATTTCCACATAAACAGACATTAAACCTGACCTTTCACTCACGTTATTAACAGTGTGCTCTACACGTAGATTCATGGTTAATTCATCGATCGAGCTACGATCGAGCCCATAGGTGGCTGTCAGACATCAAACATGTCAGTTCATCTCAGCAACTCTTTCAAATAGTTCTTCTGTATTTTGTCAGATGCTAAGTGTGCACAATGTTCTTTCACTGAGATAATATCTAAATTATAAGTGAGACCACTTAGCAAAGTGAGTTAAAATACTGCTCCGGGTAAGAAGAAAAGGCTGAGACATTAACAAAAAGCTATATCTTAATGAACAGCTGTGTGTTAATGACATTTTTTGGTTCATTATAATGACCCCCCCCCCCCCCCAAAAAAAAAAAAAAAAAAAAAACTAACTGATGAGATTAAATGATGTGTCTTCCCCACTGAGGTCATATAGTTCTCTCGCTGCTGCAGGTTTTCTGGTGCTGGTGTTTTTGACAGTTTGTACCCAGTTTTCTAAATCTGAAATATTCAAGGGTGACAAGAAAACAAAAACAGAAGAACTCTATGAGTGGGTGGGTAAATACTTTCCCACCGCTGGGTAGTTGGGTCTACTGCTTGTTGGGTGATCATCCAGACTAAAGTTGTGGTGAAATAATCAATGCCTTAGAATAAACCAAAGAGAGGTTTATTTTAGTATTTTAGCCTGAATATATTTGAGGATTGTCCTGATAATTTCAGACGTTACAAAGCTTTTTTGTAACGTTTGTAAAACCCATGCTGTCTTCAGTAGAGAAAGACTCTGATATTTTATTTATTTTTTAAACTGTTAAGTCAGTAAAAGCAACAAATGGTCAGAAGCTATTGATCTCTTCTTAGAAGAGCCCCATTTTAATACAAGTGGGATTTGGAGGAAAAATATCTCTGCTTGTTTCAGGTTGCATGGTTTTCACACTTTTATACAGTATTGATGCAGCATGAAAGTTGCAAAAAGGCTATAGTTTGCCCCTTTTAGGCAATGTCAATGGGAAGACTCAGCTGCAGAAATCTTTGCAGACCTTATTTTTATGAGAAGATATTTAACAGTCAAGCTCTGATTTCTAATGTTTGTGATCTTGTTTTCCTGCAAGGCAAGAAGCCTGTAAAATAACTGCACAACTCATGGTTATTGCTGCAGAACCATTTCTTTTTATTTCTTCTTGGGTCTCTTTGCCATCAATTTGAGGTGGACCTGCAACTTAAGCTGTGTGGGTAAACATGGGGTGCAACAGAAATTCTTTCAGGTACCGCGGTTCCACAGCCTGCATGTTGGGGCGGGCAGACATCCAACAGCATTAGGTTTCAGTGCTGTCCTGCGCTCATCTAATCAGGATAATATATCCATCAGGACAGAGAGACAGCTTTTAGCAATATTATGGGCTGTAGCCCAGCCAAAATATTACTGCTATAGATTTAGCCCGTAAAAGAAAGGAAAATTTATGGCCCACAGGTCCAGTTTCCTGGTGTCTGAGTCAGCAATTCTGATTCAAGAAAAAGTCCAAGACGTCAAAAGACATTTTAGATTTGAGCCTATTAGTTGTCACTTCTTTGGTGATTTTATTTAATATCTTTTTTTTTAAAATCATATTTTTCTTTCCTGGGTATTTTTCAGGCAGCTGATTTGATGGCGGTACAGTAGACCACTAGCGCCCTCTTCAGAGGTTATGAGGGATTGCTCCACGTAGAGTGATTGTACATCTTTTCCTGAACAACCCTAAGTTTAAAATGTAATTAAATGAAAACATACGTACGTACATACATACATACAAACATACATACATGCATACCAACATACATACATGCATACAAACATACATGCATGCATACAAACATATATACATGCATACATACATACATACAAACATGCATACATACATACATACATACATACATACATACATACATGCATACATGCATGCATATGGAAAATAGTAAAATGTGCCATTGTTATGGGCATGGTAATTAAACCAGCAGGACAGAACAAGAGTAAAGATAATAATGATGGACCCTACCCATGCAGCTTAACTGTTCACCCTCCTTTCTTCAGGAAGAAAACTGACCAGCTTTAAAGCATGGACAGCAAGCTGATGAACAGCTTCTCCTCTGAGGCTGTAAGGAAAATGAACTCTGACCCTTACACCAGCAATCGAGTTTTCCCCCTTTCAGGATTTATATATATTTTAGAAAGTTGTAAAAGTGATAAGTCTTACCCTGTATTGTGATATAATGTAGAATACAGTTAGTACTAGGATAAATTATATTATTGCTATATACTATAGGAATTGAGATTGTTGAATAAATGTTAAAACAGCTTGCCATATAGGACGGGCTTAAGGTGCAATCCATTTGTCAAGTCTCAATGGTGCCCTCTGACAAAAAACGCCAGATTTCTGCTCCAAGCTGTCTTCTGCACTTTATTCACTACAACATGACTTTAAACATTTCTTAATGACTTCTGGCCATTTATTTATTTTAGGCTAGTCTAACACATTATGTTCTCCCAAATCTCTAATGACTTCTGAGTAAGTACCTCTAAATTGGAGTATGCTGGGATTTATGAAACAACTATCACTTTGTTTAAACTGACCATTCCTGCACTATATGATCTGTAAGTTTGAGAAGAAAAGGAGTTTAATCTAGAGGTCCACATGTTCCCCTCAAGTGAAATCCCTCCTGATTCAGTAAACCTTCAATAATATAATGCATCACTGAGGAAAATGTTTCTGTTGTCAGATTTTGGAAGTTTAAGGAATTTGTCACATAGGCTATCTGTAGCCTAGTGAACTAGACCAAATTCATGCCTTGCAAAGTTTATATTCACATATATAGGATGGCTTGCCAGGCTAACATATTTGACAAAAAATAAAATAAAAACTTCCATATTTGTCCCTCATACCCATGTCAGAACTTTTTATTCCACATAAAATCTTGACTGCTATAGCCCAAATTGTTGCAAAACAAATCTTACACACTAGTCTGATATGCAAAAACACTCAAACCTGGAGATGCGAGTTTTAAAACGTTTATTTAAAAAAATAGAAAACTTACAATAAAAAAACAAGATATACATCTAAATGTGACTCGTTTACACATTACAACCCACCCTTCATTACAGATACGAGCCGGGGATTTGATGAGCTGAAACAGTGACAAATCAGATTATCCTCAAAACGAGATGCTGAAAAAATGCCAGAAAAAAAAAAAAAAAAAAAAAGGGACAATGCCAAGACATCATGATCAGATTTGTAGTCACAATGACAAAACCTGAGTCTCCAAGTTTTGTTTGGGACTTTTAACTCTACCAAAAACATTCTTAAAAGTGGGAATTTACACATCTCCCCGAGCTCCAGACCTCTTGTGGTTTACTGTGTAAACATAGCTGCTGTAAAACCTTGTTTTTTTAAAAAATAAATGGCTTTAAATATGGGAGAGGATTTGGAATTTTGCTTTTGAAAAAACAAAAAAGAAAATGGACATTTTGAACTACCTTCTAGGAACCTGTACACTTGGCAGTGCCAACTCAATAAATAAATACAGAACAGTCGGGTTATGTACATGTAAAAAGGGCAGATTTGGTCAGTATAGAAAGGCAGTTAACATTTTGCTTAAATGATAAAAAAAGTATAAATATGGCAAAAAAAAAAAAACTATGCTGGTAAGAAGTAGCACCAACTAGATTTTAAATGGCATGTAAACACAGATAAACCAGTGCTTTCCCCTCATTACAGTCAAAGGGAAACTTCATAAACCCACTAGATGCTTAATGATAGGTTTAAAATGAGAAAATTATCTAAGACAGACAGTTGGCACAAATTCAAGTGATTCAAGAAAACAAACAAAAAAAACATACATGAGTAAAAGGTTGTAGTCAGGGGTGGTAGTGGGAGGGTTATGGCACATTTAATGTTACACCACAGCTCCCCCTTCTGGATAGTTGGAATGAGCCACCCACACACACATGCACACACTTCATCTAGGCCCATCAGTCCATCTATTGCACAGAACATTACAGTAAAAAAAAAAAAAAAAAAAAAAAAAAAAAAAAAAAAAAATCAAAAAACCCCCCCAAAATTAAAAGTGAAATAAATTAAATTAAAATTATTGCACAGAAATGCAACGAACATAAAATAAGGTGGCAATGTTTATAATACAGAAAAAAAAGAATAGTGTCGATGTGGAAAAAACCAAAAGAACAAAAAGTTTATGACAAGACTCAAAACAAAAAAGGACAACAAAACTGGTACATTCAAACCAGTCGTCACAGTGTAAGCACTTGAGACAACGTCCGTTTTGTGCCGTCACACCAAAAACATTGTCAGCATTGCGCTGCATAGGTAGAAAGGTAAAGTAGTGCTTTGCTTCAGTCGAGAGTAGTTTGTAGAAAATCCTCGAAACCTTTAAGAGCCGTGAAGAGATTACAGCTAAAGGAGACACATTCAGAAGACCAAACAAGCCTAAAAAAGCAGATAAGAAAGGTCCAAGAAGACTCCAAACAGCTTTGATGAACCTTATTGGTACTATGGCACATGATGTTCAAGTTGCATGGTCACTTAAGATGATATAGATGTGCAGATAACCAGCAGGTGGTGCTGCAGAGGAAGGCCCAGTGTCACCAGTTCATCCATCAAGTTTGTGCTGGTGTACATTCAGTTCAGAGGAAGGGCTGCTGACTTCAGACTGATGGGACAAAATCAGCACAGGTAAGAGCTGAAGCAGTTTCTGCAACAAGCAACGATTCTAAATGACTTGTGAGTTTTGGTACAATGTGTGAGTGTTAAAAACCCTTCAACAGAATGTGTCAAAGCACAAAGCAGAGGAGCGGCGATCTTTCAGCGGCTCTGGTTAAGACTGGGAGTACTGTCCTTTTTTCTGCGCCTCCATGTGTTGCAGGTGGACTGATGTTGGTTTCTGAAACCTGAAGTTGCGTTATGACTCTGGGAAACCAACCGGTGCTGGGGACTGAAGGTGCCGTGGAGGCCGCTGGCTTGGCTGTGCTTGAAGCCGAAATTCTGCGGCTCGATCGTGCTGTGGGACTTGGACCTCACAGTGTAAGCGTGGCTCTGGTGCCCTCCTACCTGAGAGTGGTGGAGGGGGCTGAGGAGAGGACTTGTTGGCTTGGTGTGTAGACAAACTTGTGCAGCTTGTGTTGCGTGACGGTGGACCGCGCTGATGGAAGGAGGATGCTCGTGGTAGAACTGGCAATCGGACAGAGAGGGAATGGAGACGTTTTCTGGGAGAGGTATCTGAACATGAAACAAAAGAGAAGTAAGAATCCTGCCAAAACTAATTTGTACATTTTTAATAAACACTTCAGTTGCAGATTTAGGAAGGACTGAAACAAATTCAGGTCTAACCTGATGTGCCGTGTGGATAAAGTTAGCTGACTGCGTAGCCCCCAGGAGCATTGAATGGATTGAAGCCAGGGTGAGGGGGTAGAGCTGAATGGCATTACTGTTGCTTTGTGGAGATTCAGACTCCTGGAAAGTATTTAAATGAACAATTTATTGATTGATTATCAGCTGGAATATCATTATTATAATTCATGTTTTCAAATAGTGTGATCCTTACAATGTCACTTCCAGAGGAAGAGGAAGAAAGCGAGCATGCAGAGGAGGATGAGGAGTGGTGTTGAGGGCTGGGGGGGAAGACGGGAGAAGGCGAGAGCGAGTCAGCGCTGAGAGGCGAGGACGAGTCTCTTTGATCCTCAACCAGCATCATTCTGGTGAGATCCTGCTCCAAGGTCTCCACGTCTAAAACACAGGACATTCGTTTTGAAAAATGCTTGCATGGCGTGACATGGCGAAATGACAAAAGTTAGAGCTCAAACTTACTGTGGTTTTCCTGCTTGGCACCCCACTTTTTGATTGTCCACTCCCTGTAGGCGAGCACCTCCGGACTAACTTTAATTATTCGACCCAAAGTGCTGTGTCAAAACACAAAAACCACACAAAGATGAATTCCACACAACACTTAAAGCACGTTTCCATGTGTGAGAAAGGAAAAGATCTTATGGAAGTTTACAGAAACAAAACACCAACCTGTCGTACTCTTTGTTGGGATACGCTCGTGCAGGATGAGAGACACCGTGATTCAGCACCATGTAGGCAAAGTCAAACACTTGTTTCACATGCAGGACTCCATATGAACTCCTGCCCACATCATTTCCTGTGAAGGTCAGCATATGGAGTTCACACACTGGATGAGTCGTAGCTTTAGCTTGAAAATAGCATGTCGATATAAAACCAGCCTGATTCTAATTCTAAATCAGTGTCAGGAAAAAAAAACCCAAAAAGTACTTAACTTTTGAAGAGTTATTAAAAAGAATTAAGCTCAAGTGATTAAATAAATGTCAAAAGCACGACAGTTAATCCTCAGAATTTCACACACTTCACATAATGACAACTAATCCCAGCATGAGAAGAACATTCTGGCTGATTTACAGAGCTAGTTTGCCTTTTTGTGCATTTAAAAGGGACGGGCCCAATGGCTTTATGTGGGTTTCTGTAAAGCGGTTATTCACATCTCACCTATAGTAGATAGCTTCTTGATAGCACTAGTTCAGACTGGATTGATGAGCTAACGGCCAGTTTTAGATATGATTTTATGTCATCTTAAAACTACCATTTCAAAAAATGGCGGCTAATTGCTGCGTAGTATGCTTTGCGGCACTTTCACGTCTGGTGGGAAAAAGAGGTTAGTTTCACATTATACGGTTACTCTGGCAAAAATAAAATTTAGCCCAGAATTGAGCAAGAAGTACAAGAGTTAATTAGCTCTGCTGATCATTTCTGCACCAAAAAAAAAAGACTTGACACAAATATTTTAGACTAGAAAAGTATATAAAATGGGGCTTGCTTGGACTGCATTTTTCTTATCCCACTGTGACTTCCTTTGTCTCCAGTCTAACCTGGCTGGATTGGATCCTCTATGCAGAGCATGGAAGGCCTGTTTCCAGTCCCCATGGCTTTTAGCACATCTTCTTTGGACAGGTAAGCTCCTCCGTTCTTCACCCGGATGCCCGTTTTCATGTAGTTGAAGTTGCGGCCATAAAGTTCAAAGAACTCTATAAGCAGGATGCCCAGGTTAATGTTGGTACGCCGCGTGTCAATCCGGGGGTGTAACTGGTTAACAGGACAGAAAGAAACCAAATTTTGAAAACTCAGTAAAAAAAATAAAAAACCTTTCCTGAGGGAAAACACAGCAACAAATGCATTACATGTGAAACTTGATTTAAATGTTAACTTCAGCATCTGTACCTAATAAACACTTCATCTCCTCCCGAGAACTACGCAAAACAACCTTCTAATAAAATAAAAAGGGAACGATGTCAAAGTTATTTATAGTAAATAATCCCCATAAACCTCAGTAGTTCAGCCATATTACTTGCTTCTGATAATCGTTGCAAAACACCTAAAGCTTTTTTCTCCTGTTTAAGACAAACCGTAGAGACCAGATTCTTTATCCACAAAACAAGTTCATACTTTTTCATATAATTCTCAAGCTGACGTGATCTGTTTTCTGTTTGTGATCTGTGTACCGGTTGTTGTAACCTTAGGATGTAGAAAAATGGCATAGTTGCTCACTCTGCACCGACTCCAGTTGGGTTTGGAGAGTGAGGGACCTTTCCAATATGGCGGCAACACTGTTGCGCTCTCCAGTGCCCAATGGGGTGTCTACATGTTTATGTCTATGGTTGCACCTATCCAAGTTGTTTCTGGCCAGCAGAGGGCTGCAGAGTGCTGTCCCATGTGAAGCTGCTAAAGTGTCTGGTTTAAGAAACACTGGAACAAGTTTCAAAGCAAAAGCTTACAGTGTTAAAACTCTTTAGTGTTGCTTTAACCCCAGATATTTTTAAAAAGTCTCTGTTTAAAAGAAAGAGCTTTTTAAATGTTATGAGTGCTTTTGAAATAATTGATCTAAACTGATCATTAGAGTTCTACCTTTATACAACAATAAGTTATTTTCATTTAGATGAGCATGTGATCTATTTATTCTAGAAGCTGAACTGGTGCCATAATACACTTGGCCAGCAAATGTCTAAACTTCAGATAACTAATAACTGATCCTTTTGCTAAATGATTTTATCAAGTCTGCTGATCAGGAAAAAAATATCTAATGTGCATAATGGATTATGATGTATAAAGAAAGTGCCACAGTGACACCTAGTGGTGTCAGACGTGATAGGTTTCACATTGATATTTGCTGCTTTGGGCATGTGAAACTCAACTACTCCGACTTAAAGGTGTGATTCACCTAAACTTTTTGTAAAAGAGTGCATTACTCATTTAATCAATACATTTGCAGTGGTCTCTAGTAGGAATGAATGCCTTGCAAATCGCTCTCGGGGGGGTTTAGGAATATACTGGTGCACCATTTCTTGATACCTAAAAGTTGCCCCCATCACAGCTGAGCTTCAGGCGGCAGGATTTGGAGTCTTATTTCCTGATATTTGGACATCTCGTCCCGGATTGGATAACAGCAACTCGACTCTACCACTGACTTGCAACGAGGATGTTTCATCTTCACAAATTACTCAAGCCAGGAGGAGTTCTGCTGTGTGGTGGTGTTGCTAATGCTAACGGTTAGCTTAAACTAGCCGAGACGCTCTCTGCCGTTTCCCAGACGTTAAAACAACTTTTCCCGTCGTGAGTCAAGATCAGCGAGTCCATGAATGCTAATTCACAGTGTGACGTAGATCTGTGAGGATTTTCTATCGGAAGCTAATGCAGGAGATAGGTGTAGGAGACTATTTTCATGTTCAGCCTGCATGAAAAAGTGACCAGTGATCAGAGTGACTGATCATAATCAGAAATAATCATTAAAAAATAGGTGTAGAGTCTTGACAACTCTGGGGGATGAATTTTTTTGTAACTCTTCCATTTAGGTGTAATTAAATGCTTGACTTTATGAATAATTAGATTTGATTGACAGGTAGCATGAGTGTCAGAGCTAGCTGTTAACGCTAGCTCTGATGCTCCGGGGAAGGCCTCGCCTAAATGTGTTGGGCTATTTTGATTCTCTAAAGTTTAGTTGTGTCCTCTGTGTGTTTAGATGTTATTCATGGAATTATTGGACAAAGAGGGCAAGCTGTGGTATTGATTGCACTAACAGACCATCCAAGAAGTATCTGCTTCATTTTTATTAGTAAGATTAGTAAAATTATATTGGTTGAATGGGGGAAAATGCTGTGTGTTTTACATAAGGCTGCTTGGTCATAAATGGGCTTAGCCATGGCGTGTTTGTAGGGATGGGTATCAAGACTCAGTAACATTTCCCTGGGTCGGAGCCGGTACAGAGACTACGAGACTTGTAGCTGGGAGACCATTACTCCCGGCTACAAGCTAACTGAGCGAATGGCGGTCTGCCTGTGCTTTTAGCCACAAAAACACAGTTGAGCGATTCTAACGTGAAGCATCAACTCAATGAGCTGCAGAGTTTCTGTGGTCTCCCTCTGAGAGCTCCACAAAACCCATATGCACAACCTCAGACTGCAACGATCGGAACCAGGCGCCCGCGTGAGCCCACCGTCATCGGGGAAAGGAGGGAGACATAGGGCCGGAATATACTTGCTTTTTAACCTCACGGTGGTGCAGGCAGCAGGTTGCGTCTGTGTTCACATACTTGCAGCAGCATGGCACTGCGTGTAGTACTAGAGTGCTCCACTAGGGGGCATATAAGCGTACTCAGGCTGGATAGAGAGACAGGTTTGTGGGTACAACCAAAACAAACATGGCATCAATAGAAGAGATCAGTAACTGGTTAATTTTGAGATCACAGCAGAAAAAAGACAGCAGCTGTATAGTAGTTAGTATGAAAAACCTCTTACCAGAGACGAAGTCACCATGGTGAGTGTGTCTTCCTTGTCTGGTTTGTCAACTCTGCCTGCCGGTTACTCATATACAACGTTCCATCGCGTTGCGTTAATTCCAGGGGACGCTCACAAATGACACTTCAAATCCACGCAAGGTACGCGTGGCAGCCATTTTAGAAACGCATATGTGTCGTTAAACAGCAAGTATATTCCGGCCCATAGAGTTTCGGCAGCAGCCCCACAGATCTCAGACCATAGACCAGCTCAGTGGACTAGTGGTATGAGTGTCCACCCTGGGATTGGGAGATCAGGGTTCAAAAAATCCCGGTCGGGTCATACCAAAGACTTTGAAAAATGGGACCCAATGCCTCCCTGCTTGACACTCAGCATTAAGGGGTTGGAGTGGGGGATTAAACCACCAAATGGTTCCCAAGCGCAGCTGTGTCTGCAGCTCACCGCTCTCCCAGGGGATGGGTCAAATGCGGAGAACAAATTTCACACACATTAGTGCAGGGGTGCCCAATCCTGGTCCTGGAGGGCCGGTATCCAGCACGTTTTAGTTCTAACTCTGTTTCAACACACCTGATTTCAATCAGCAGGTAATTAACAGGCTTCTGCAGAGCTTGATGAGCTGCTGCACAGGTGATTCAACCACTGAATCAAGTGTGCTGGAGCAGAGAAACCACTAAAATGTGCTGGATACCGGCCCTCCAGGACCAGGATTAGGCACCCCTGCATTAGTGTGTGTGACAACTAGTGGGACTTTAACTTCAACTTAACCACTGCGGACGAGCACACACATGACCTGGGCGCCCAGCTCGGATTGCTGCGGTCTGAGGAGGTTGTGTTTGTCACTTGTGGCGATCTCAGAGGTAAACCACAGAAACGCTGCAGCTTGGCGAGTTGATGTGTGCTTCACGTTAGAGTCGCTCAAACGCGGTTTTCTGGCTAAAAGCGCAGGCAAACCTCAGATAGCTTCAGTTAGCTTGTAGCTGTGTAGCTTGTAACTGTGGACAGCGGACAGATCCTCAGAGTTCTGCTCTCAGCTCCACCTCTTTGCCAATTTCTGTATTGTCTAGAGTGTCAAGACTTGTGACATGGCCAAGGTGGCGGTGAACGTAACCGTCCACTAGGCATCAAACTAGCACCCCAGAAACCTAAAGGTGATGTCACAGAGGGTTTGTCCAGTATGTTAACAGTCAATACTTTACATACATTTAAAAAAATCTGACTTCAGTCGACATTAGGCAATAGTTTGGTTTACTCATGCAGCATGTAACTAGCCTGGCAAGCCATCCTATATATGTGTATATATAGTCTGGCCACGAACCATTGACGGCTCTCAGTCATGAGGCGGGATCTACGGTTGTCTTTCAAAATGTCAGCACGCAATTGGATAGCGCTAGGACCAATCAGAGTGACGAACAACGTGACGTAATCACAGCGACGGAAAAGCGGGAGGCTTCAATGGCGTCTAACATCAATGATTTCTGTTGTTTTTGTATAAAAACATGTGAATATCAGGTGTACTGGGACATTGCACTACTTTATTTGATAAAAATAAGAAGCCGCTAAGTATAGCCGACAGACTTACGCACGTTGGAGTCTAAATAATCCAATGTTGATGACAAAGCCATTTCAAACGAACGTGTTTCCTGAGTTGCCGCCATATTGCTTGGTTTCGCAGCCGCAGCGCTGACGTCATCGGCTACTCCCGCTCTGTGACTGGCCCAAAATATAGAGCGCTGTGATTGGCCCAACCAAAACTATAGCGAGCTGTGATTGGATAGACACAGGCTGCGAGGGTTCCTATGAAGCGTGCCTAGACCAAACTCTGCAAAGCAAGAATTTGGTCTAGTTCACTAGGCTAGCATGCAACAGCACTGAATGAAAAAGCTCCACTCTGTTAATCTTTTATAGTATATTCCTCCTAGAGGGGTAATATTGCATAATCCTTGCATATGCGCACCTGCAGGAAGCTGATGGCCATCAGTATGAGGCTGTATGAGCTGATGCCTCCAGTAAAGACTTCATTAAGATCCCTTTGGAAAAGGAACTGCTTCAGAACAAAGATCAGGGGTGGAAGAACCGTGTACTTCTGCAAAACCAAAGAAAAAAAATAAACGTGAAGTAAACATTGTGTTTTCACCATTTAAAGCATTCAAGACTGACCTTTAGGTAGCTCTTGATGAACTGTGCTGCTCTGACTGCAGTCTCGACATTAAAGCTGATGTCCACTTTGACCTTGGTCTCACAGTCAGTGAGTTTAACAATCGGCACCTGATGACGTGGAATTCATTCTCAGGAACTGACATTAACTTTTTCTACTAGACAATTAAAAAGAACCTTCTTTCAACTCACTGTAGCTTTGTCGAGAACTTTGATGGGGAAGTTGCCGGCCACGTTACGTTTTTTCAGGGCTTGCTCGAGTTCCTGCAGCGGTGGATGGTCCCACTTTCCAAACACCACCAGATCAATGTCGCTGATGTCAGAAAAGTAAAAAGGGTTAAAAGCTTTATTTTCGTTTGCACTGTTTTGCTGACCACAGTGGACGTCAAAGAAAAATCAGGTATAAGAATAGATAAGGAAACATGCATAATGCAACGATCACAAATATAAGAAAGTACACCTGAAAGAAAATGCTAAACTCTTTCAGCCTGTTTGGGGCCAGGTCTACACCCAACATCTTAAGAAATCTGAGTTTGATCAACAACAGAAACCAATCAATATATTCCTGGTTCCGCCTGAATAAGATCAATTATAGTTTAAATTGTCTAGATGATCCAAAACTCACCTGGTAGGAAGATACAGTCCGGTGCTAAAGCTGCCAAATATCTCCACCTGCAAATAATAAAATAGCACAAAGCTGGATTGACTCATGACACATCCCTACCCTGAACAAAGGTTGGTGAAAATCAGAAAAACTAAGACTTCAGGTCAGGATGCCTAAAAAAATTTAAATCAACAGAATTCGTTCAGTTTGATTTGGCCAATGACAAACTGCAGGTGTGACCTCTGACCTACTTACCCGTGCTGTGGGCCACAAATCCTTGATGACCCCTTCTATCCTGTTCACAACATCCCTTCTCATGGCCTCCTCTTCAGGTCTTGGTGACATGAAGTTGAAAAAGTCCACTATTTCTTCATGAAGGCTGGAGAAGATGACAAATATAAAATCAGACACTGAATGGAAATGAGACAGATGCTGCACACAGGTGTGTTTCCTCACCCATTAATGCCCGGGCTGTAGCGCCTGGTCTTCCACAGGCTGCAGGACGAGTCCGCATGGTGCCCGCTGAAGGCGTAGGACAGCGGGTTGAAGCCGTGGAAGGTGTTGGCTCGGTTCAGGTGTCTCCTGCGGCCGGACGGGTGGGACTGGTAGTGGTGCTGTTTGTTCCCTTGCTGGGTCTTCATCCCGGTGGGAGTGTGGCCGACGGATTGTTGCACGCTGCGACAGTGTTGCTGAACGGCGTGAAAAGGCGGAGGGGGGTGCTGCGGTCGGAGATTGTTCTCGTTCAGTTTGCGCTCGCCGAGGTGTAAAAACTGCTCGGCGTCCTCCGCCACGTTCAAGTTGTCAACCTGAAACGAGGAGCCAGGGGTAGAGGAGCTGTCGGCCTCCGAGTCCAGTGATGACGAGGACGGTGACAACGAGCCTTTCCTCCGGACGCTCCCCCTCTCTCCGCCACCGTCTCGCCGCGGCAGTTTCCCGAACACAAACCCCGATGGCGGCGATACATGTCTGCAGCTCTCGCCGCAAGAGTCCGCGGAGTTTGCGTTCTGCATTGCAAAGTTGCGTTGGTGGTGAAGGTGGTTGTCAACGCCAAAATGTGTCCCAAATCCCTGCGTGGTCCCCCAAATATGCATCCACAGGGAATTGGCCGGTCCCTTCTGCTCCGGCTGGATCCAAGCGGTCCTAAGATCCATTGGACTCGAGTTAACAGAAAACCTTACCACGAACTGACGAAAAAAAGCGACTTCGCAAATTAACAATTTGCACCCGGGACCAAAAAAACGCAAGGTGCCAAATTACTCGTTGTCTTCGAAGTGCATCATGTTAGGAAACTGGTAAGATTTGTTACAGCGGCTTTCACCAACTCCACTCCCTGTAATACAGCCAGTATGGCGCACCCAGCATCAACGAGTGCGCATGTGCGAGGGATTTTAAATCTTTGAACACGCCCCTTTAGAGCCGGTTGAAGAATAAAGTTAGATATAAACAGCCTGAAATAACGGATGTTGATGTTTCACAATAAAACAAACAAGTTTTAGTGCATAAAATGAGATATGGGATATTTTTAACTCATCTAATCACTATTATTTGTTTTCATAGTTAAAATACAATTTGTGATTAAGTATTTTTTTCAAGTAAACTACAAAAAGTAACAATTTTTTGCAAAAATAAAATTTATAATAACCTCACTTTAAAAAGTACCTATAACTACAATTTTATCCACAGGGGGCACCGAGGCACCACCCTCCCTAACAAGGAGAAAGGAGGAGGCTTAAAAAGTAAATTAAAAAAAATGTGTACATAGGGCAGCATACTGGTGGAACTGAAAATTGCACTTTGAGGTGCACATGCTTTGAGCAGATGGTAAGTGGCATACTTGATATAGCGCCTTCTAGGATTCTAACCCCCAAAGGCGCTTTACAACTCAACCAGTTATTCACCCATGCACACACAAATTCACACACTATGGTGATGCAGCCACAGCTGCCCTCTGGTGAACTGACAGAAGCGATGCTGCCGAGCACTGGTGCCACCAGTCCCTTCGACCATCACCAGCAGGTCTTGCTCAAGAACATAAAAAATGCGATAGATGGGGCTCGTACCTGCAACCCTCCAATTACAGGGCGGACACCGTCGATCTATAAAGATACACAGGCTGTTGGAGACTGGAAACTCAAAGTGGAAAACAAACTAAGGTCAAAATAAAATGTGGATAAGACAATAATGGACATGGACTGCAGTTGCTCATGAATGTTTGAAAGACAGGTGCACATGGTATGCTTGTGTATTTATTTCACAATTATTACAATACATTTGAAAATAGACTCTGTGAAACTTGATTAGGAGAGTGGAAATGAATGATTGTAGTCATTTTCCAGCCTCAACAAATTTTTTTCACCAGCTGCCACTGATTATACAAAAATGTATCCAAACCTTTTTCAAAATTGTGACCCACATCGCAAGTAGTGGATGTACTGATTGTTTTTAAACACGTTTTATTTTGGTGGGTCAAACAGGAAGTAGTAATTGCAAATTTATTTAAAAGGGAATGAATCCATTCGACACAAATCTGATGTCAAGATATATCTAATAAACCTATTTTTGTAAAGCGTTGCTGTAACAGTTAACAGCGTTTTTTCTCTTCTGTGCCAAAATTATTTCTTTAAAAATGGAATTATAAATTTAAATCAATAGGTTTGTGATCATTTTTAAAATATCCCTCTCAGAAGCAAGATTACTGTATTGTACAAGGTGTACTATTTCCTAACATATTTATGTAATGTACATGAAAAGCTTCGATTGTGATAGAAAACAATTTTAGTCCAAAATCTTGCTTTTAGTCTCATAACTAGAGCCGTTTTCTTTACAACTGGACCTGACACAAAGCACAAAGGTCATCCCTAATGGATGTCAAGTTTGTGCTCATGAATCTTCAAAGATGTTCACGTTTTGTATAATTTAAGTAATATTCCTGCTACAGCATCCAGAAAATACAACCATATATTATTTTAAACTTGACTTAATATAAAAATAAATGCAAATATTTTTATTAGAAAAATAAAAGTCTTCCAAATTTCACAAAACAATTACATGCATATAGCTTTCATGAACACAAACACTGTTATGCTACATTTTTACAGTAAATTCAAAGTCACATTTGAACAGCTTTACAATATTTTACAGTTTACCTGAGAACAATAATGAGGCACAAGCTACATTCCTTGGGGGACATGGTTGAATAAAACTTTCAGAAAACAAATGCTTCTAAAAAAAATAAATGTGTAACAAATTTGGAGAATACAGATCATTATGAAGTATAAGTGCAAAAAAATCAGACATTTATAAAAGATCTGACAGTATCTGTAACAATTTAGGTCAAATAAAGACAATAAAACTAAAAATATTAAAACAGTTGCTGACTGAAATCCTAGTCAATGCTGATTTTTAATTTTTCAGCTATTGATCTGTCTGCAAATAGAGGCTATTTGATTAATGCAGCTAGTGACAGCAGGAGGGACCTTCTGGGTGGTTTCTCCTCTCCATTCAGCCAGGGCACTGAGGGCTTGTTTGGGATTGGAGGGAGACAGGTCATAGATGCAGTAGATGGCTGCTAATTGGACCTCCCATGGCACACCTGCAGCCACAATAAAAATGTAAGCTTTTATTTATAAACATGCCTGAAAAGGATAAATGAGATCACAATTACATAAAAGTCTCATTCACTCATTATTTCAATAAATCTTCTGTGGTCTCTAGTATGAAAAAATGTCTTGTGAGTAATTTTCTGAGAAAAAAAAGCTCTTGAGTTCCTGTTTCAGAAAGTAGAAGTCAGTCGGAGGAGTGGTGGCAGAAAACGATAGGATTTGGAGTCTAAAGCCTAATTTATGCTTCTATGTCTGCGTCGGTACGGAGACATGCAGCGCCATTATCCGTCGTTGAGAGGGCTATCCAGCATGCTCGCAAGGACAGACGGAATCAAGCTCTCTTTTCTAAACATCCGTCCAACGAGACGGAGAGCACAAGCTTGTGATTGGCCAGGACGCCGCTTCCTTTAAATACGTCTCCAGCACCGCCATTGCCACCTCAAAAAGTAAAAAGAGAGCCAAAGATATCTAGCGGCAAACACAGAGCAGCTTGAAGAATACCTCACGGAAAAACTCCGAAAATGTGAACGTTTATTCACCCGTGACTGGAGGAGTATAAAGATGTGCAGCAAGCGTTTTTATTCGTGGACGAAAATGACGGGAAACACGAGTTTAGAGGTGGAGGAGAATGAGGGACAAGTTTGTCCGTGTTAAAAAGTCTCTGAAATACAAAAAACACAATATAAACTGCAAATATAATCTGTAAATGTACTATCTTGGCCCGGATACATGACAGGATACCCCAGAAAAGCGATATGCCATTTGTTGGCAGAAATGTTAGAAAATAGAAAACAAAAGGTCCATACATGAGAAAGCCAAACAGAATCTTATTTCTATATTAGCTACAGACAATTTCATACCTTCAGTTTGTCCATGCCTTCCAAATGTGTTGATGACGTTGGCTACAGTGACCACTGAGGTGACACAACTCTCCTTAAGGCCCAGCTGACAGAGACGTCCTATTAAAATAAATAAATCAATAAAAAAAAACTCTCCACTGTCCTTGTATTGTTGCAATGGCTCAATATATAAGGTTATGATTATCATTAAAGCAACACAACAACTGACCTATGAGTCGGAGCACAGTGGCAACGTTTACATCAGAGACAGACTCCTGTTGACCTCTTGGCTGTGTTACCCAAGAGTTCATTAATGGCCATAACTCATTGCTGTCGAAGCAAAATGAAATTGGTAATCAGATAAAAACAGATTCTAAGCAAATGTTTTCTTAAGTCTAATTAAAGGTCTGGATCACATCAGAGTTGAGCTTTAGAAGTCAGTATTTGGAGTCTTATTTCCTGATATTTGCACATATCTCCTCTGATTGGCTAACAGCAACGTGACTCTACCACTGACTCTGTTTGCTCTGCAACGTTGATGTTTTATCTCCACAAATAACACAAGCCTGGAGGAGTTCTGCTGTGTGGTGGAGTTGCTAATGCTAACGGTTAGCTTCCACTAGCTGAGTTGTTCTCTACTGTTTCCTGGACGCTAAACCAACAACAGCCTTCCCCGCCGTGAGTCAAGATGGGTGAGTCCATGAATGTTAAGTGACAGTGTGACGTAGATCTGTCAGGATTTTCTAATCCTAGAGTTTCACCGTCTATTTTCTATCAGCAGCTAATGCAGGAGATAGGTGTAGGAGACTATTTACATGTTCAGCCTGCATGAAAAACTCAGAATGAACGATTATAATCAGAAATAATAATTAAAAACATTTTTTTTCAGTGTTCGACACTTTTAAAGACAAGAAAAATAAAACATACCCCAGTATATGTTCATATGTCCATTTCCACTTTTTGTAGGAACACAGGAGGTGCAGTGTGTAGATCTGTTCCCAAGCTTCATTTCCTAGGTCTTCTCCGTAGCGACTGTGCTTGGAGAAAGACTGTTTAGACCCCAAACGAAGCTCAGATAGTGTTCTTGAGATCAGCTGGTCAATGTCACAGGGAGGATTCTGCAAAATCAGCAGAAAAGGTTTCAAAAGTGAAGAGATAATAATTTAACAATATCAATCCATCTTAACCCATTAAAATTCAACATAAGAAAGCACATCTCTTCAAATCTAGATCTAAATATACTTTTTTAACTTTTTTGTTACCATATGGTTTTTATTTGGAAGTTGTTTCATGAACATTACTGCAAATATTACCCAAAAATTTGGGTATGGGCGATGATGGCAGAGGAGTTAAGTGGTCGCTCAGTCTGTCGCTGTCGTTGTGTCCTTGGGCAAGACACTTAACCCACATTGCCTGCTGGTGGTGGTCGGAGGGACTGGTGGCGCCAGTGTATGGCAGGCCTCGCCTCTGTCAGTGCGCCCCAGGGCAGCTGCAGCTACAATGTAGCTCATCATCACCAGTGTGTGAATGGGTGGATGACTGATTGTGTTGTGAAGCGCCTTGGGGGGTTGTAGAACCCTAAGAAGCCGCTATACAAATACAGGCCATTTACCATTTACCATAACCTCTGGAAAAGCTTTCTGTCATACTTACAGGCCAGTGAAAAATGAGTGATGTCTTTTGAACACCAGTTTATATATTTTATATGTATTAAAATGTATGTATAAGATGCACATTTCAAACAATGTTGCAGTTTTAGATCATTTTAAGTTGCTCTAAGTCGCCTCCGTCAGCGCGCCCCAGGGCAGCTGTGGCTACATCGTAGCTCATCCCCACCAGCGTATGAATGTGTGTGTGAATGGGTGGATGACTGATTGTGTTGTGAAGCGCCTTGGGGGGTTGTAGAACCCTAAGAAGGCACTATACAAATACAGGCCATTTTACCATTTAAAGTTTGAAATTATTTCCTATGAACACACTTTATATTACAAATAGTCATTTCATATCAAGACAGTGTGAGAAAACTCAGATGTTTAAGTTTTATATCATGCTGCAAGTGACAAATATTGGACCTAATTAAAAGTACCTTCTCCCAACCAAGGAACTTTGAAAGGCAGCTGAGAAGCCCCTCTGGTGCTTTCAGTTTAGTGATGGTATGAATGGCCTGGCACAGTAAACTCCCGTTTGACAGAACGTTCGGCCACGTTGTCACTATGAATAAAACCAGCTTGGCAGAATCTGGGAAATCTAAAAAAGAAAAGAACAATAATTATATAAGAAATAAGTTTTAGTCAGAATTTATAATGTAGCTCATGTGCTGCATGTGTCGAACTTAAAAAGACAGAACATCTGCACTTTATTAATGTGTGTGACAAAGAGGATTATGTGGCCAACCTTCAATCAGGATGCTGTAAGCCAGGATGCGAGCCTTCTCCCAGTATCTCTTCTGTCTACAGATCCCTGTGTACACTCTACAGAGGGCCTGTATGTAGTTTGGGCAGAGGACACTTTTTTCACCCTTCAGCTTGTTCAGGATGGACAACATCAAGTCTTCTATTTGGGGCTGAGAAGAAATAAGACAAGAATTAAAATGTGCATAAAATGTAGACTTAATCCTTCAACAGTTACTTGGCCGTGACACAGAGCAAAAACAGATTCTGTTATAAGTTTGTACAATATGATTTTGTAGGCTTAGTATAGTTTTACTTTATGCCTTGTTAATATAAATGCTTTTTCAACATTAGGAATATTGTGAAGAGAAAACCCCTCGAATTGGGAGGTAGCAGAATTCTACCCAAGTAAACAACATATTGTGTTGCTTTAAGGTTACAACCAGTGTTTTTTGCATGAGGAAAATGAAGTATACTAACCGAGCCAGGCTTGCAAATGTCAGAGATGACGTCCTTCTCTTCATCTCTCAGGACTGGCTTTTTAGGCAGATTCCCAACATAGAGGTGGCTCTGGAGAACAGGCAGCAGATCGAAGCACTGGTTCCTAATTTTCTCCAAAGAGTTAACTATAATGTCTTGCTCAGCTGTTTCTTCAGCTTCTGGAGAAACTGTTTTGAACTGGTCGACCCTCTGAGTGCAGGGTGAGGTGGTGTCTTCTTCACCGCTTGGGGTCAAGGAACGCATCTCCTTTTCATCATCAGCAGAACTGACCCCAAGTTTTGGGCATTTGCTCTTTGTAGGCAGAGACAAACATTCAGCTGGCCTTTTCTCTCTCCTTGACTCAGTCTTTGTGAAGGCCGTTGGCGTAGAGCTGATGGCTTTGAAGCTTGATACCTGACCATCAGATGTTGTGGGTAACGTTCCGCTTTCTGATGAACACATACTGAGGCTTACATTACCTCTCAGGATGCTCAGAGTCCGGGCACGAGCAGACAGCTCAGGATACATTGTATCAAGAATCTTCATCGAGTTTTCCTGGGGTGGACTAGCAGAAGCTGAAGGGGAAGAATTTTTTGCTTTACTGGGCAAGCGTCCAGGAACAGGTAAGGCATGTTTGGGGGTGGCAGAGCCGAACTGCAAAGGTGATGATAGGACTCCATGTGGAGGCGTTGGACTGTTCAAGGAGGAGGAACATAACTGACTGTTAGGTAATAACTGGGCCTCGACGGGAGTGGTAGGGGAAGCTACGCCACCCATGGGTGAAGGAAATGAAAGTTTTTCTATTGCATTCCTGGGGTTGATTGATTTTCCTGCCTTTGGGGGTGTGGTCAGGGGAGTGAGGACAGGTGGAAGAGGGGGACCCATTTCAGAGAGGACGTGACTGATAAACTCTGGCGGTTGGGCAGAAGTTGGAGTTCCTATTGAGCTACCTTTTCTGTCAACAATTCCATGTGAACTCTGATTTCCATGCATTGCTTCACATGTCTCCAAACATTCATTCTGTCCCTTTGCAGAAAATGTATCCTTAATTAGTGAGACAGTACAACCTGCATCTGCGCTGTTCTGAGAAAACTCTCCAACAGCAACTTGTTTGATGCCCTCTGCGTCTCTGCTTAAAGTGGGACTGACTCTATTTTCTGTGCTTTGGTCCATCACTACAGCCTCCAGTTTTATAGAAGGTAGAATACAGGTAGGACTTAATCGTCTACAAACAGAATGTCTGTTTTTTTCCAAAGACTTACAATCAACAGCTACTTTTTCTGGGGAGTCTGAATACAAAAGTGCAGATTTAACCATTACTTCAACATTTTTTGTCTCAGTGTCATCATCCTTTTGTGATGAAGTTTTAGAATTCAATTCACCATGCTCCTGGTCAGAATGTCGCTTGTTATCTTCTTCCTTCAGCACTAGAGTCACAGGTGTTTTATCAGGATTTGACTCGGAGGGTGAGGTGGTACGGTCAATCCCTCCAGTTTCCAGTGCAGCATTCCCATTATTGTCCATACAAAGATGGGCACCGTCCCTTTCCATCTTTTCTTTGAGGTTTATATTTGAGACACAACTGATGCCGTCACTGCTCCTAGATGTATAGTCAGGCGTTTCTGAGCTTACACACTCTGAACTCTCCAGGATTTTAAATGCAGTGGAATCTAAACTGCTCCGACAAGAATCCTGATGGAGCTTTTCAACTTCTGATCCATTTTCCATCACATCAGTGCCTTTCAAAGACTCACAGCTTTCTAGAACAGCAACAGGTTGTTTTTCTTCAGGGTGTACAACTACATCATCGTCTCTGAGCAGCTTTTCACTATTAGCAGTGATCGCTGTTGCATCAAGAACGTTAGTCAAGCTTGGGTCAACGTCCATTTCTGTAACACTGTCCAAATAATCTTTAGTCTCTTCCAAAACGTTTTTCGTTTCAGACATGCTGTCAGCACAACTGTTGGGATTCTCTCTACGAGAATCTTCTCGAGTTTTAGTTGTTAATGGAAGAACATCAACAAAAACATTACCACCTGATTTGGAAGAGGATAATGATGCCATCTCCTCCTCTGGCAACATGTCAATTTCAGCATGATCTTCTTCACAGTCTTCAATGAGCTCATTATTCACATTAGCAACAGCACACAATCCACTTTGTCCCAAGTCTTCTTCTTTGGAAATGTTTTGATATTCCTGTGTTGTGACCTCCGACAAATCTTCATTCTCCTCTTTCTGAGATGTAGAAAATCCTGGACTCTTGTGGAGTGATGCTGATGTGATATTTAAGAGATTTTCTTGCTTTGGAACAGAAAAATCATCTGAGCGTTCAGGATGGCCTTTTTGTCCCTCCTTCATCTTCACTGATTCTCTCTTGCTTTCCTGAGAGAAATGAATAATAGCAATGAATGAGTACATGTCTTACTGTCGATATTTGTGAAATAAAAATACATAATTAGTAGGAATTTAAAACCCTTAAAATAACATCAAATATTCTCACCAAGTCAGGGAGTGGAGATATGCAGGGGAGCATCGGTCTAAACAGTTCCAATATTTCCTCAACAGAAACTTTGAGTCTGCTTCTGCTGGGAGACTGCTCATCTGGTTTGTGTTGTTTGGGCACTTGTGTTTTGTTTTTGCAATCACCTGCTTGCTTCCTTTCACTCAAGCGCTGAGGAGATGCCTGGCACTTGGTGTCATTCTGTGACCGAGGAGACGGTTTTAACTGCATGTTGATGGCTTTGGTCTGAATGAGATAACCGTTAGATTCACTGATCTGAGAAGCAGAAGGCGACATTTGACTTTGCTTAGACTTGGGTTTGGTTTGGGGGGATGAGGGAAGAATTTGCCTGCAGCTAGACTCTGAAACAAAAAATAAAGAGAAAACTGTGTTACTGAAACTTTGTGAGAAAAAATCCTAACAAAAACCTTAAAGTGACAATGTGTAGTTTTTACCATTAATCTCTAGAAATATCCATCGAAATGTTGTTAAAAATGAATAAAATTATATCCAGTCGTTTAAAAATATTGGCGGGTCTAAAATACATAGGGTGCGGGTCTAATGGTGCGTTCACACCGGCCTTGACGTATGCGTCAAACAGCGCATACTTCATGCCGTTTTTGACGCCTATATATTTTTGACATTGACGCAGCTTGCGTTGACGCAGCTTGCGTTGGCGCAGCTTGCGTTGGCGCAGCTTGCTTTGACGGTTGCGTCGGCCCCACGGGGAGGGGAAGGGAGGAAAGACCGCGTGCGCGGCTCTCTGTTGCCGGATGTTTGTAACAATGGCGGATCGTTAACGTTGAAAAAACACTCACCCGACACGCCAAATTCTCCAGCAACCTTCCTCCAAGCAAGGTCCTTTTTATTCCGATCTCGGTAGGCGTAGCAGGTCGGGTCATACAGTTCACGCTGGTTACAAACAGCTACGATCAGTTTGTCCTCCATAGCTGAATGAATTCGCCTTCTTCCCTCGCTCTGCTGTGACGTATCAACTCGCGCTCTGATTGGTTGACGCTTGTAAAGCGACGCAGAAAGTTCAGCTAGCTGAACTTGCTTTGACGTTTGCGTTGCAAGCTTTGACGCTTGCGTCAAAGCTTGAAAAGCGTGAAAAGTATCAAGCTTTGACGCGCCCAACGCTCAAAAAGCGACACAGGGACGTTGACACAGCTCTGACGCGCCTTACCATAGACTTAACATTGAAACTTGACGCTGGCGACGCATACTTTATGGCCGGTGTGAACGCAGCATAAGTCTCTGGGGGACACCATATTAGATGCTAGTGTTGTCAAAAGACCGGTACCGGTAGTATCGAGGACCCGTCTAAACCCGGATCCTTGATGCGCATGATTCGCGCATTTACTGGGCGCGTGCAGTCGCTTCTAAAGCAACACCGCAGTACGCAGAGTGACGGCGAGCGGTGGACCAGCTGATGTGGTAAATAAAGTTCATTCACGGAGAACCCCCGCCCCGCTGTCACGGAGACCGAGACCGGAGAGACGCTTCGTTCCAGCAGCTACTCCCGTTCTCATGCTTTCTTGTATTTTTAATTCCAAAACTTGACAGGATGTCCAGACAGACCCCTGAATCCCTCTGTCAGCGCTCCTCCTCAGGAACGTCCTGACACGACGCTCACCTCCGCTGATCAGTGACGTAGGAGGCGGATTTAATGCGACATGACCGTTCAGACTAGTTGCTTTCAAAAATTTGCATATGTGTCAGAATCAGTACTACATAGTGTGGTGTGAATACACCATCGTCTTTATTAACTATTTAAATCTCCTATATGTTTAATTAGGGTAACAAACAAACAAACAGTATGACATAAAGGCGTTGACTGCTCACAGACCGGAGTTTTTCTTTTTTTAATGATTGTAATGTGTATCCAAAAGATGAACAACAATGTATGGCTCAGTCAGTGTTTATGTCCTGAAAATCAGTTTGTCAATAAAGCTGTTCTAACTAGATGTTCTTGTCTGGATAACTAGCAGTTTTACAAAAATATATGAACAAAAACACATTTTGATTAAATAAAAGTGCATTAAAAACATGTTATGATAGTAGTACAATAGTAATTCAATTAATTTTCTCAAAGCACTTTACAGGAAAATTAATGTTTTTATTGGTAAATTTAGTCTAAATTAAATTTTTGTTTGGTACCGAAATTGGTCACGAGAACCATGGATTTTCACTGGTACCGGTACTGAATACTGAAATTTTGGTACCGTGACAACACTATTAGATGCCATGTTTCTTTCTGCGTGAGCCGGCTCGGGGTCCTGCGCCTGCCGATGACATCACACTAGATGATTGGCTGGATGTATGACTTACGGAAGTTGCGTTACCACGTTCGAAAACATTTAGACAGTAAGAAACATGAATTTAATAACAAAACTGCTAAACTCTTTCCAGAATCTAGGTGAAAGAACAGAATCAAAAAAGCAATGCACTATAATTTGGTCAAATGGTATTGCCATAGTGTGACATCATCAGCAGGCGCAGGACCTCGAGCAGATCCGGAACCTACACCGCCAGAAAACTAGCATCAGCATTGCATTCTCGCGATGGAATTAACTGAAGGACTATCAAAGTCTGAGGAGTCACGCCGAGGTCGCATGCTTTCTGCTCGACAGGTAACATTTACCATAATGTTTTTTTTTTTAAACTAGTGACAGTCACAGCGATATGGTGTAAAACTACCCTGAAATGTATGTACTGCCCCATATCGCCAGGAAACTACACACTGTCACTTTAACAATTTGAATTCTGTTGATAACAAGAGTGAAATATACATTAGAGTTTAATAATAACTAACCTGGCAGGTGCAACAGGCTTTCTGACTGCCCCTCCTCTGGTTCGACACATGCCCACAAACTCTGCAGCAACATCCGTACTTTTTCTGAAGGGTTCATCCCAAAAAATAAGAAAATAAATTAAGAAAAATATAGTTTTAATTTGTGACTTGTAATGGTTAATACATGTGCATATCAAACAGGAATTTAAATGTGTAACCAACACATACCTTTGTCCAGTTTTGGCTCAGTAGGTGCACTTGCTTGAGTTGCTGCACTTTTAAATTCTTGTTGAGAAATAATTCAAATGTTATTTATATCGCAAACATGTCTGATATAAAAATAAAAGTTAATTTTCTAAAGTTTGCTGGGATTTGCCCTCTTAATATTTAACCAAAAAAACAAAGAGCATTTTTACCTTTACATCGCTCTCTTTCCTGTTTCATCAGTCTCACCTACAAAATAATAGCAAATATAAATAATCAGTTCCAAGCTATTACAACACCCGACCTGAATATTTCAAAGCCCTCATTATACCTGAAGGTCATTAATATTTATTTCTATCATTTTCTTCTCTGTGGTCAGCTGGGAGATTTGATGATTCTGTTTGCAAATTGACTCTGAAATAATGTGAAAGAAAACAATTACAATGTTTCACACATTTTATCTAAGGATCGTGTTTGAGATCGCATAATGTCTAAAACTCACCTTCAAACTGTCGAACGTTCTTTTCAAGATCATCTCTCCTACAAACAAAATTGTTATGAAAATAAACCACATAATTTTCCTATTCAAATACATACAAAACGCAAAAAATATGTTTAAAAAACAGTTTCTAAAGGTTTAAAAGAGTAAGAACTTACAAGTTTATCAGTGAAGCATTCTCTTTCTTTAATTTTTCAGTTCTATCTGCTTCTGCCTGGCATTTCTTTAAAGATTCCTGCAGGGTAAAAAAAAGTTTTTAATGGCATAAATTGTATCAATAAATCAAAATGAAATGAGCCAAATAATTGTAGCTTTTTTTATTTACCTGAGTTTGTAACAAATCATTTTCTACTGCAGCCTTTTCTCTCTTCAGCTGTGCACTTTCCAGTGACTGTTCTTCTGTTGAAAAAGATTTAATACATAAATAAACAAACAGTAAACTCTTCTTTATAACTTTGCAAAGTCTCTCAATAAACATTCACAGCATGCGAGTGCAAATTACCTTTCACACACTTCAACTGATCTTCAAGATTCTTATTTCTGAGAGAAAGGAAAACAAATATTTTAACTGCTTGCTTTAGTTATGAATACATTTCTAGTCTGCACCGGCTCAACTCTAATAGTGAAATTTACTTACTCAGCTACAGTTTTACTGTTTTCCTGCTTCAGTTGTTCCATCTTTTCTGACAGCTGTTCATAAGCCTTCAGTGCACCCTAAACCGGGTAAATAAATAAATAAAAGGATAGTAGTGAGTAAAGTAAGTAAAGTAAACTTTATTTGTATAGCACTTATCACAGAAAAAGAATCACAAAAAACAACAAAACAAAAGATAAAGCCATCATAAAATGATCTTAAAACAAAACAACAGAATACCATAAAATCATTAAAATCAGAAAAAAGAATGTCATAAAATTATAAAATGATAAAACAAATGAGAGATGATAATAAATTTGAATTAAAAACGGAATAAAACACAAAAAGTTTAAGTAAAAGCAGTTTTAAATAAAAGGGTCTTCAGATGCTTTTTAAAGGTGACCAGACTGTCAATAACACGTAAGGATAAAGGAAGTTCATTCCAAAGTCGGGGCGCAACAGCCTGGAAAGAGTGATCACCACGACTTTTATATCTGGTCTTTGGTTCAAAAAGAAGAAAAAACACCACTCATCTGTGTGAAGGTGCTGGATAGGGTATTAAAACTATCAAAAAGGAAAAAAATCCACACACTTCTATCTGCAGTAGAAAAGTTTTAATCAACCTTTCGGTCAAAAGACCTTCATCAAGAGTATGTGGTCTTTGGAACTTCTAGGAGGTTCTGGTTTGTGGACCTGAGGGCTCGGGTTGGAGCATAAGGCTTTAACAGTTCAGTAACATAAGGAGGAGCTTGACCATGTAGAGCCCTGAAAGTTATAGTCAGGATTCTAAAATGAATTCTAAAGTTAATGGGTAACCAGTGCAGAGACATCAGAATAGGAGTGATGTGAGCTCTTCTGTTTGCTCCAGTTAGGAGCCTCTCTGCAGAGTTCTGGACCAGTATACATTCAAGTAATAAGATAGGAACTGGGTAAATTTGTACCAAAGCACTAGCATAAAGAAACATCAGTACACCAACATCGCTTTTTCTAAAAAGAACAAACATACCTTTTTTTGTTCCAGCTCTGCCTGCAAAGACTCATAATCTGCCGTCTTTTTCTCCAGAGCGACCAACCGGATCTGGAGTTCTTCCAGCTGCTGTTGAAGCCTGATTGTGTCACTGCACAAGTCAAAGTGTGATAAAACAAGAATGTGTCATCATTTGCAAGCAAAAAGCATAGTAATACCAAAGTTGTCTGCAAATAGGTGTGTTTTCAAATTTTCTTAGTTCGCAGCAAAATAAAATTGATGGTGATTACTTCCATTTCCAATTCATAACACCCATATAAACATTAGCCTCTCTACCTGTAATCTGTATATATTTATGTCCTCACAGATTTCCTCAAAGTAGCGACACAGTAGGGCAACTTGAGAGTTCCTGTGATAAATGATGTGTGTCATTTAAAAATATATTTTCTGAATGAAATAAGTTAAATGGGCCTTTTTCTCTACTGTTCAGTAACCTGGATATATTTTAATGCATCAGATCTAATTTATACCTAAATTCAATCATCTCGTGATCAATATAATCATAAAAATGCAAAAGCTAAAACTTTTACAATTTATAAATTCAATCAATGTGTAAGAGTTTTGTTTACTAAGTGCTGCACCCTCATCTGATTTCTATTATCTAATTACGACTACTTTTCATTAATTATAATTGATGATAAACGGGTTACCATGACAACACTCACTCAGAAACTGTGATCTTCTGTTTCAGTGCCAGAAATGACGACACATATTCTGTCAGGCTCTGAAAGATGAGAAAACAACACAAACACTTTTTTGTAACTATGAATATGCTAATTCAACTTATTTTATGAAAACATACTAAAACGTCCTTAGACTAGTGATGTAGTAGAAGACAAGGCAGTTTTCCACTAGCCTTTCTGACCTGGTGTAAAACAGAGCAGTTTTGACAGTGTCCCACTGTCGCGTCCGCGGCAATTGCAGCCGTCTTCGACTGGCTGTCTCCCGGCATCATGGCAGAAAGCTTCTATCCACGGAAACTCGACGTTTCTCATTCAATAGCGCCAACTCGGAACACCGTTTCTCGGTGTCACAGGTTGTAGAAACGTTCAAAACAACATCACATTTTCGTGTGTCCCACGTTGATCAAGGAACACAAGCAGGACCCCAAAAGGGACGTTTCTTACAATGCCTGTTTAGAAACACGTAAAAGAAAGCGTTGTTTTGACTTTCTTGAAATGTGAAAGTCGAGCGTTTATGTGAATAAATCATTGGTCTAAATGTACAGTTATTTTGTTTTTCTCAGACAAAAAGATGCATTTTTAGACGATTGCAAAAATCAGGCACCACGACAGATAACCACGCTGCAGCGTTCATAAAGCTAAACAAGACATAACTCAGTAGCACTTCCTGTACATTCCTTCAAAATAAAACATACATCTTAAAATTACTACGATTTTTAAATTAGTATGGTTAGTCTAACGAGAAAGCCAGAACGTCTTATCCTAAAACTACTAAACTCAATAAATCTATCTTAGTTATCTGTGTTCAAGATTAAATCAACGAGCTACAGTAGAAGACACCAGCAGCTAGCTACGTGTCTGGTTTGTAGTGCTGTAGCCACGGACATCTTATTATATTGCTATAAACATATGGTATGATCATACGCCCTCTGGCGGCCACAGGGTAAAACTAAATAGGGTATACTCAGTTAAGTTTATAAAAAATAATAGAAAATACTTATATTTAATTGCAAAATTTTATCAGTATGTAATAAATTTCCTGCAGCCTGTTCCATGCAGAAGGAGCAGAGTGAACAAAAGCCCTTTTGCCCAGTTCAGTGCGAACACACGGAACACAGAGTAACAACTGATCGTTTGCACGCAGACTGTGAGAAGTTACACTTCTCTGTAATTAAAATATATTTATTGTGTAGTAGTAATCAAGTAGATTGTACAGGTGAAAACGTTCTGGCTTTCGTATTATTTAGACTAACTGTGCTGTTATTGCTAATATAAAAACTGTAGTAAATTTTAAGCGGTGTGTTTTATTTTGAAGGAATCTACAGGAAGTGCTAATGAGTTATGTCTTGTTTAGCTTTATGTGAATGCTGTAGTAACAGTTTCGGTCCGCCAGAGGGCAGAACAATCCTTACTCTCAAAAGCCAGACACTAAATGAACTAAATGAGTGAGTTTTCTGTTTCCATCCAGTTGATCTAGATCAGGGGTTCCCAATTTTTTTTCTTTGAGGACCCCCTTTCCCGTGCCCAAGACAAGCCAGGACCCCCATCTCCTACACACATAAACACATTAAATGTGATCATTTACTAACTTTATACAGATATGCAGAGTTAAAACTTTTATATGGAGTTCTGATTATACTGTAGGGTGTGTTATTGAGATTTTATAAATGTAATTTTTACAAATAAAATCTTGCTAACCTCAGCAAAGACAAAATTGTGGGGACCCCCTGCAATCTTGTGGGGACCCCCTTGGGGGTCCCGACCCCCAATTTGGGAACCCCTGATCTAGATAATACATATACATTCCTCAGAGTATGTGGCCATCAATCAAATCAAACGACTGATTAAAAGTAATTAAATTAAAAGTTTTATCGAGACAAAACAAACACAAATATTAAAAAAAACACTGCATCTCTACTTTCTACATTACTATTGTCTTTTTTGTTTGTTTTTATTAGAGTAATTTATATGATTTTTATCTTGAGAGGCGCTATATAAAAAATAATTTCTTCTATATATCCATCACTCCCTCAACTTGCAGCTGTATTAAGTGATGTGTGTTCTTATAACTGGGCATGCAAACTACATCTAACATTTCCCCACACCCCTGGTGGTCTAGTGGTTAGGATTCAGCACTCTCATCGCCACAGCCCACGTTTGATTCCCAGTAAGGGAACAACTATTTTTTATTTTAAAACTGTTTTATTTCAGAAATCAAACTGCATAAATGAATCAGGTGATCTCTCCATTATTTGTAGCATCATAATGTGCTATGCTCCATCACTAGCGGGTGGCGTTGGACTTGTAACACCTCCCTCTATAACCCCTTTTTCTGCACTTGTCATCCACACACAAGCACATATGAACACAAACCTATTTCTGTTTGGCCTGAAAATGAAGACCTCAAACGATACAGTCAGAGATGCAAACAGAAATCGTCACACACAAATAATAACATTAGGTTTATGACCACTATAAATATCATTCATTTACCCTTTTGCAAATTTTGTGGAACCAAACCATTCCTACACTTGATCTTTGTTTTTTTATGATCAAGTCCAGCCAATCTCTGCAGCAGCCCATTCATAAATATTAGAAATTGTTCTCGTCGTTACAGAAAACCCAAAGCTATGAGCTGTGCTTGAGCTCACACTAACTATGACATCTGAACAAACTGAGATGGTTTCCACCAAACCTGTATTTTAACAAAAGGATCAAAATAATCCACTGCATTAAGCCAGTTATGTCCCACTTTTGAAATTGCATATTTAATACATTTTTACACTGAGAAACTTTAAAAGCTATTGAAGAGGGTTTGTTCCCTTTAGTCAGCTTTTAGTTGTGCTAATTTCTGTGGCATGAGGTTTAGATCCCAGCAGCTGAGTGGAAAGTCTGTAGGTGCATCTCCCTGATGGAATGATAATAGGCCTGTAACTTCAGATGAACCTTTGTTAGTGTCGCCTTGAGGCTAAAGCACCACCTCTCTCCAAACAGATGCAGTGAGAGATAGCCTAGCTCCTTTAAAGTTGGAAAGGTAAGTGCTGTGTAAGCCTCCCCTCTTCCCCTCATAGATTATCTGTTGTGTGTTAGCAGACAAGAGAAAAGTAACAATTTTGGATGTGGCCAGATTTGTATCTGCCACCTTTGTTATCTACAGGAAGCCCTTTGTCTGATCACTATCTTTGAATAAACTAAACGTTAGTGCCTTTTTTCTTCTGCGGTGGTTAGAGATTTTTCTTCTGTTAGACAATATTATCCATAACTTTTCCAATTAGGATGTGGGGAAGTTTAGTTTTGTCCATTCACTAAAACGCCGTCTTTTAATTTGCCCATTTGAAAACTAAAAGCACTTTTCCATTACAGCATGCTCTACAGTGCAGCACAGCTCATACTCTTTGGTTTTCCAGTATGGGTTGCACCATGTAACTGACACCAGGAAAGTGTGTCTGGTGTGTTTCTGCAGGATCTGGGTGAAGGAGTAATCTGATTACGTGAGTGGTGCTTTTGTCTGCAAACTGGCAGTACAAATCTTAGAAAACCTTGCAGACCTTTACAAGTTGAAGGTTTTGGACAACTGATTTCATTGCTGAATAGTGATCAAGAAAGATAAACAGGTTTTTCTCACTGTAAACTTCTCCTCTTGGTGTATTCACACTCATCTATGCACCGCCATGTAAATCATTTTCTCCCTGAAACTTGGCCCTCAGGATTTCGACAATAGTTATTTTGCTTTGTGCATGTGTGTCTCCTTAGTCGGTAATGAGATAACTAAAGCGCGAAGTCTAAATGTGTAATATCACAAGTGGGATTATGAGTCACGAGCTTTGGGTAGTGACCGAAAGAACGAGATCGCGGATACAAGCGGCCGAAATGAGTTTTCTTCGCAGGGTGGCTGGGCTCTCCCTTAGAGATAGGGTGAGGAGCTCGGTCATCCGGGAGGGGCTCGGAGTAGACCCGCTGCTCCTCCACATCGAGAGGAGCCAGTTGAGGTGGCTCGGGCATCTGATTAGGATGCCTCCTGGACGCCTCCCTGGTGAGGTTTTCCGGGCACGTCCAACCGGGAGGAGACCCAAAGGAAGACCCAGGACACGCTGGAGAGATTATGTCTCTCGGCTGGCCTGGGAACGCCTTGGGATTCCCCCGGAGGAGCTGGCCCAAGTGGCTGGGGAGAGGGAGGTCTGGGCTTCCCTCCTTAGGCTGTTGCCCCCGCGACCCGACTCCGGATAAGCGGGAGAAAATGGATGGATGGATGGATTATGAGTTTACTTTTCCTGCACACTGAAACCTGGATTTTAACATTAAGTTACATTTTGTTAAATACATTTTAATATGTGCCTCCGTTTGACTGGCTTAATTTAATTTCTGTTAACTTTTTTCCTGCACTACAACAGTCATGCAAGTTATTATATCATCAAAGTAAAGCTAATTGTTTAGCAGTTCCTTCTTTGTGTGACAGCAAAAAAGTCACAACCTTTTTCAGAACCTCCTTTGTTGTTTCTTTTTATATGATTTAATAATTGAACTGTCGATTCAAACGGGCAAATATCCAGTTTCTGCTCTGCAGGGCTGTGAGGCACACAGGAGGATAATGATCCCGTTTCTGCTTCAAGGTGCCAATATTAAAAACTTTAAAGCTGCAATGGCAAATTTGGAAAACATGTTTTTCATGCCTTTTAACGTTCTAACATAGTATAGCTATAAATATGTTGTGGAGATAAAAAAAAACCCATTGCCAATAATGCTGCTCGGATCGACAGCAACATCCGTTTGTCGGTCTCACCAAGCTGCTACACTTCCCTGGGTCCTCCACTCATCACACACTCACGTGTTTATCACCAGAACACCACTGGTGTGAGAGGTTCTCCACTCAATAACATCAGAGGAGAAACAGCCGGCTGCTACCACTTCAACTTTAGGACAAACTACCAGAGTCCCAAAAAGAAAAACACCATTTGAAGTCACGGACAACAAAAGACATTTGGACCTAGAAAACGGCGACTGGTGTTTAGCGCTATCTCGTTTCCTCCAGCTTCACGAGTTTCTGGTACCGGCAGAAGCGTCTCAGGAAAGATACCCGACGGGAGGGGTGAGTGTTCCGTGACCGTGTTTGCGTTCAAAACCTAGCTTGTTTGCAGATTTGCTGTAGCAGCTTTAATTCATACATTTAGATAGGGATTTATGGGGAAAAGTAATGAAAACTAATGAGTGCCTTAATCTAACAATTATTTATCATTACCTGTTGTAAATAGGTCCTTCAACAACCTCAGTTTAGAGAAACTGAGATTATTTCCAATTGGCTCGATGAGCACACAGCCATCTCAAGACAACTCCAAACTCAAAATGGCCATAGCTGTTTGTGCAAACAATTTTATAAACCTTTACACAACTGTAAATGATGCAGTACACAGTTATTTACATAAAACATTTATGGTTGTTTTACAGCAGAAAATATGCAATCATTTCTGGTTTAACACTCGTGGCAAAGATTCGTTCCTGATTAATATCAGGGAGGGTTTTAATGCAAAGTCCAACAGAGTAATACAAGGAGAACAAGACTAGAGTTAGGGCATGTTTAAATTTACAAACTTGCACTACAGCTGTTAACCCCCCAACTTGCAAAGCCAAGGATTAAAATGACTGACCCAAAACAACAGACTATCCCTATGATGAAGCTGAAAGTGTGGAACAACAACGATCATGATACTAATAACATGTGGAAAGACAAGCATGTCATCAGGGCACAATGGAAGCACCTTGTCCAGCTAAACTCATCATTCTAAGACCCAAGAGGATCATATTTCCACCCCTGAGCCTTTTTCTGGTTTGTATGTTTCTGTTTAAAAGTTGAGTCTGCCTGGAAGATTAAAGTCATCCATGCCTAAAGCCAAACAAAGTTCCATCAGGACTCATACGACAGCTTTCATGACATATTTGTTAAGGTTTCATTTATATTGCAAAAATAACAGCAATCATCACCTGTCAGTGCTTTGAAACGCTGCTTTAGTGACTGTCAGTAAAACGTTCTAACCAGTGATTTTAACCAGCATGCACCGGGGTTAACAGTAAAATGTCATTGTAACAGTTGCTTTTTCAGTCAAATACAGTTTTTGTCAAATAAGCATGATGCAAAACACTCAGGTTTAGGACTTTAGGCACTAAAAAAAAGAAATTATTTAGGATGATTATTAATGCAGTCTTCCTGCAATGTGGTAAATAAATAAAACAAACAACGCTGTACACAAATGAACACAGTTCATTCCTGAATATCACACTGCATTCTGTAAAAACAAAGTGACGAGTTGTAGCACCTAAATATGAACACTTAGCTCTCACGTCGGGTAGTGTTCCATTTCTGCTGGTATGCTGCACTTCATGACGGCCAGCTTGACTGGTTCATTTTGGTTCCCATTTTAAAGTTTAGGGCAGGTTTACTAGTCTTAGATCCATTTGTAAAACATCCCTTTTCAACACCAGACTTCACATTTCCATTATAACCAGCAAAGATCTGAGAATAACACTTGCTGCGTAGCATCCACAGCTGCTCGGACATTAGTAGTTGCTGTTTTGACATACCAGTCCCATAATCTTTGATCAAGCTTGCATTTTTCCTTCCTTTCCATAATTTTCTTCTCGTTTTTTGCTTTCCTCCATCCTGTTTCTTCTGTCTGATCAGAGTCTTGTATCCAGACTTCCAGTATGGCAGGACACTGCAACACTCTTGCACATCTATAGAAATGTACTTTTTTCAGTGCTTGCCACATGCTCAGAATGAAAACATATCTTTTCAAGCATGGACATCAAAAATAGTCTCTTGACTATCTAAGCTACAATTGTGCAGCCTGCATCAGTCAGTTTCTGTCATTATAGGTTTGAATTCGAACAGGAGTGACAGCACTGCTTGCCGTAGAACTTGTGGTTGCATACTCCATGTTGGGGCACCAGATAGCACCAGTTGAAGTAATCCCTACAAGCAAGGTCTGTGGGGGAAAACAAGAAAGAAACATAATTATTTACAGAAGAGTTACAGAGCTCTCCAATTGTACTTTGAGGTCCTCTTTAACCTACCACAATAAAGATTTCTTTATGAAGATCAGTCAGAACATGGATGTTTTAAAGGTTACAGCTCAAAATGAGAACACAGCAGGGCGCGTATTTAAAGTGGTAAAGCATGATAGGGTTACAACAATTTTAAGTATGCATAAAACATCCCTAGCAAGACTGTGGTGGTTTATCATTCTGGAAGCATGGCCTCAGTAGAGCATGGTGGCATCGGTGGTAGAACAAAACCCAAACAACATGGTTTGGTTGTCAAAAATCTGAAGTAGGAATTATAGTGATGGTTTTATGTTTGAGCTACAAACCCCATTATGCCATGAGCATGGTGGTGGCATGATTTTCTAGGGTGTAGCTGCACCCTGACGCACCCCCAGGTATGTCTAGACAGGGTCTAGGGCAATGGTTCTAAATTCTGGTCCTGGAGGGCCAGTATCCAGCATGTTTTAGTTTTAACCCTGCTTCAACACACCTGATTTTAATTAGCAGGTGATTAACAAGCTTCTGCAGAGCCTGATGAGCTGCTGCACAGGTGATTCATCCACTGAATCAAGTGTGCTGGAGCAGAGGAACAATGAAAACAAGCTGGATACTGGCCCTCGAGGACCAGGGTTGAGAACCACTGGTCTAGGGTTTGGTGTGATTGTGGACTTACATGATAACATTGCTATGGAAACAAGACACTGATATATAGAAGGTAGTGAGGATGCAGTAGAGCATCTTAGGACTTGTTGAAATTGTTTAAAAGTGTCACAAGTCCCAAGGGCAGCAGTAAATCAGGAATTAGAGCGGGTTGTCCAGCAATTGGAAGGTTGTAGTAGAGGGCTGCATTGGGATTGGGTCCCGTGGGACCCAACACAAATTTCGCGGGAGCGGGCGGCTAAAAGAAACAGTGCGGGATCGGGATGAGCATGTATGGCGAGTGATTTCTGCCACGGTTCTGCCAAAGAAGACCCTCGTCTAACATTAAGCTCTGCAGCGTGTTGACAGTGCAGACGTTCACACGGCGAAGTCACCTTCAGCTGCGCCTTCTCCAGAGTCTGGTTATTAGGTTATTTTAGGCTTAGTCGTGGCAGGAATCACTCGCCATAGAGTATAGAGACTCTGATCACATGCACTGTGGCGTCACCTGGTGACTGATGTTTAAGGGTTAAAAACTAAATGAAAACAAAGGGCGCTAATCTTGACCAATGTGTGAAAAGACATGCAGGCCTGAGAAACGAAACAAAGAGATTCCTGGTGTTTCTGTGTTAATAGCCTATAAAATGACATGTTTTTTCCTGCAGGAACAGAGAGGACACAAAATAAATGCATCTCTTTTATTGTGCGGGAATAATTTCTCCCAGGTTTGTGGGTGCGGGCGGGAGTGTAACACACACGATGCAGGTGCAGGCGGTAATGGCCAGAAATTCAGCGGGAGCGGGATGAAGAAAACAGTCCCGCGCAGGGCTCTAGGTTGTAGGATCGATCCCGGCTCCCGGCAGATAACTCTGTTGTTGTGTCCTTGGGCAAAACACTTCAACCACAACCAACCCACTTTGCCTGGTTGTGCTTGACAGGACTGATGGTGCGTGTGCTCGGAAGCCTCACCCCTGCAGTGCTCTGACAGATTTGTAGTTTAAAGGTGGGGTAGGAGATGATTTTCTGGAGAATATTTGCCCACATTGCTTGAGATGCTCTTCACATGCTGATGGCAACTAATAAATTAAATGTTTTGTCAAAAAAAGAATAATTTTAATTTTGAAACATACAATCCTGGAAAAACCTCATCCAATCAATATGAACGTCCTGTTCTCAACGACTGGATCATAATCCATCCACCAAACTGTCCTCTGTTCTCTATGAAATATGGTCTGTCCTCAATGGGCTCTATGCACGCTCCAACTTCCGCATTCCACATAAGACCGCACTCCAATGCCCGGTTTCCATAGTGGTCAGCGAAGCTGTGACATGGCTGAGAGTTTGGAGTTCACCCGGTGCTTCCTGGAGGTTAGTTGCTTATGGCTTTTTGGTCGGACGTGTTATTGGTAGACGTTTTTTTTTTTAAATTCGAGAGAACCACTTTATTCTTTTTTTTTCATCTAAACAAAGAGAAAATTTTCATTACATCATTGATTGTAACTTTTGGTAACTCCAGTAAGCACCGGGTGAACTCCAAACTCTCAGCCATGTCACAGCTTCACCGACGACTATGACAACCAGATAGGAGTGCGGTCTTATGTGGAATGCGGAAGTTGGAGCGTGCATAGAGCCCATTGGTCGAGCTGTGTGTGTGTGTGTGTGTGTGTGTGTGAGCCAGTGTTGTGTTTTTGCACTACTTAGATGAGACTGTCCTTATGCTTACAAAAAGTAACTAATTAACTTTTACTTTGAGTACATTTTATTTAAGATACTTTTACTTGAGTAAACACTTAGGCAAATTGCTTGTACTTGAGTACATCAAAGAATTTGGTACTTTTACTTAAGTATAAGCAGGGTTGTTTAGGACAGTTGTAATTCCACATTTAACCAGTGGGAGGGAGAAGCGGGAAACTTATTAAATGTTGCTTTAAACCAGAGTGAAGGGTCTTAAGAAGGTATCATGAAAGGCACCTTTCTTTTCTGGTTGTGGGCAGAAGTTGGTGTTGCAGGCCTGAGACGTTGGGGGTTTTAGATAGAGGTCACAGCCAGAGGAAGGCTGTCCCTGAACCTGACATCGGGCTGTCCTGGCCTGCACTCCTCCTCCACACGTCACTGAGCACTGCACAAAGAAAACTTGTCTCAATTAACACTTCAAAAACTCACCACTTATGAAACTTTCAGTGCCCTCTTTCCTGTCAAGCACCAAGAGTTGATCCACTCCTATGACTGGTCAGCCGTTGAGTCCCACTTTATCTGAACTTACCTGAGACCAAGGAGATGATAGCCACTCTGGTGAAGGGTGAGGGAGCGGCTGAGGTGGATAGGAGCGAGGGGGTGTCCTCCATCGATGGACTGGTGGAGTTGTGCGAGTGGGACACTCAGCCAGCAAGCATTGCCTCTGGAGGTCAACTGTGGGTTTGGGAACATGGTAGCACTTCTTGGCAGCAAGCTCTCTGTATTTCCCTGCAGTGTCCTTTAGTATCAAAGTCAGAAACTCAGTCAAGGATACAAGAAACACCTGAAGACTTTAATAGTGTCTCAGCATGTGTGACAGACTAACGTAAAGGCATGAATTACATACCTTCTCTGCACACTTGATGAAGCGTGCTTGATAGCCATGACCACATGTTGCTGAACACTGAACATAAAAACACAACATGGAGAGAAATCAGCTGCACGAACACAAAAACTAAACACTCATCTTACACAAATACTGCTTAATTTCACAATCTTTGTCAGTGTCTGTCATCACAGCTGAAGTACCTCTTGCCACGTGGAGACAAACCACTGGACCTTGCGCTGTTTCTGGCAGCGTTTGAGGAAGCAGGATTCTTGAGTGGCAGGTTTCTGCAGGCCTGCACACTCACTGTCTGGCAACGTGCGAAGCTGAGCACCTGCATTGTTGCTGGTACACAGAACTGTCCTTTTCTTCAAACCATTGCCACACTTATGTGAACACTGTCCAAAAAATAGAAACAAGATCAACTTTACATATTCTACAAATGCAAACATTAAAGTTGAACTTAATTACCTTTTTTTTATTTGAAAACTTGCACTTAAAAAATAATCTATCTCTACACGAGTAAAATGGTTTGTTTTACACAGCAGACACATTGCTTTACCTGTGACCATGGCCCAGCTGTCCAAACTGGTGGACAGCTGTGTGTATTGCAGGCCTGCCTTCTAACTGGGGCTAACTGGGCACAGTGAGAGTCAGCCAGGACGTCTGCATCGCTCTGACTGGTTTTCTGGACACACTGGACTATACGGGCCTGTTCCCCTCCTCCGCAGCCACGGCTGCACACCCCCCACTCTCCTACAGACCAGCTGGGACAACACAACACAAGCCTGGTGAGTAAACATTCACAGCTCTTCAATCACTTCATTCAGACAAGCCTGAAGGACTCCATGAATGGCAGCATGATAACTGTACAACAATAGCTGTTGCAGAAGACCCCCCGTGTTACTTCTAAGTGGACTTCTTTTGTGATCTGTGTGCATGTCTTAAATAAAGTGACTATAATTTATTCAGCTTTATTCTGAATTTCAGTCTTCTTGCATGTCAGCTTCAGGCCCAGTGGAGCACTGTAGGCCTAACTCCACAGGGTTCTACCCAAACTAAACCCTTTTAACCACTAAAACCTAACATCAGCACATCATTCTTGTATTACTTTCATTTTATACGCAGAGCAAATGTACACAGAAGTGAAAATTATTCTCTGTTTGTCTTCAGACTTCAGGCATTGCAGATTATCTTACTTCTTTTCCAACACCGTGCCTCTATAGAATATCATAAATCAACTAATCCCCAAGCTTTCTTGCAAGTTTATTTAAAGTTTGTTGCATCCATTCAAACTCATGTTTCATGCATCTTAATCCCTCATCAAATACACTCCTCTATCTACATTCTTCCTGATGTACGTTCACGGCTTCACATCAACCCTAAACACCATGGCTGTCAGCACACAGTGCTGTAGATTTAACAGCCTAAACCATTATTGCCGTAATTTAAAACTGGAATGGTATATAAGATGGATAAGATAAGCTAAGCTAAGCTCTAAAAGGCATAATAAATGTACTATTTTCAGAGAAAATCTACCTGGTCTTAGTGATGTTCGGGCTTGTCAGTATAAGGTTTCTAAGAATGATTTTAAGGAGGATAAGTACAAAGTAGAGATTTAAACTCTTGGTGTATTTTATGCAGCTTACCATGTACTCACGGTGGTATGTTGCCATGATGTTTTTGAGCCTGGAAAGGGGTTCACCTCTAATGGTGATAGTAATAAATAAATGCAATCAGCTCTGTATTTCATGAGTTAACTCATATTCAGGCACAATAAGTTTTCACATTTGTTTTCCCAAGAAAGGAAATCTGATTCAGGAAATGTAATGGCGTAACCCAAGTCTCTGGTGGTTAACTGATATTATGGATTCAATGTGGAAGAACGCCCACCCACCAGCTACAGCGTGACATCATATTAATAAACTTCCTGACATTTAGTTTGGGGTCTTTCACAAGACTCAGACCTCACTTTCTGCATCAAATGTAAAATATAGCCACTGAACCCAAGGAACAAAAGAAGGACTCACACTATCAATAGCTCACCAAAAGTTAAAGTAAATGAGAATGTACAGTAATACCTTTCAATTGGTAAATATTTAATTTGATGTTTTAATATAAAAAAATACTCGTGCAATGGATTTAAAGCTGTAATCATGACGGTGTTGTTTTACACTGTAAAGCCATATCATCACGGGTAGTTTTGTGATCCTGGCTGTGTCAAGAAATGTTAATGGTTAGCATCACACTCGCTGGACAGAGGCCCAAGGGTCAGATGTCCCTGTAAAGATAGACACCAAAGGCATTAATAACCTCTGACCAGTGTTTATAGCTTTACTCCTGTGTGTATGCTTGAACTATCACGTGTGTACGCCAGTGTGCCGTGTTTATTTGCCAACTTTAGCGTACGCTTAAGCACTGAAATGAAATGATATTGCGTTATAATTAAAAGCAGGGACTTGAAACCATTTTCCATGATGTAATGCATGTTTAGGCCAAATCACAGGTGCAGACATAGCAAAATAAATAGATGCAAGGCCTCAGAAATAGTATGATGTGCAGAGATGGAGTGGCTGCAGCCAGCTCGTCTAGACTGTATGTTTTGGTCAGCCCAGAATATGTTTCGACTTAGAGCACAGTTTGTACACGGAATGGTTCCACAGATTGTGGAAACTTGATGCACTTTAAAGGGATATTCCACCCCTAAGTGGAATTTTGTCTATTTCCGTATTCTCCACAGTTAGATAAGTGAAAAAAAAGCATTTTGTAACCAGCGCAGTGATTCACCTGATCTGGCAGCAGTCCGTCTGCTTTAGCTTAGCATAAACAATGGAAGTGCATGGCAGGTGCTAGCATTTTGTGTGCAAAGTGATTAAAATTACTCAATAATGATACCAATTGTTCCTGGTGAGCTCAATAATCATGTCGACTGCAAATAAAAAGTAAGAAGTAACACGAAGGTTTTGCAGGAGCCGATTTAGACTTGGGACTACATTACGACAAAGCACCACTGCATGGCGCCGCTGAATGGTGCATGGATATAACACAGTGGTCTACAATAACATGCAAATGCACAGTATTTCTTTCTGTAGTTTTATGTACAGGTGGAATACAAGAAAATGCCTGTTACCTGTGTAGCAAAGGGATGTGAAAACAAGCCGAAGACATACAGTAACAGGATATTTCACGTTATTCCTACAGATGTTTGTTTATGGAAGTCAGACTGCTGTGTTATATCCATGCGCCATGCAGCGGCGTGTGCTGCTTCTGGGACACGTCTGAAAACCTGAAAACCCTAACCCTAACCCTGCGGCTGGTTTTAAAAAACCCCACATACTATAATGGATTCTATTTGAAGCAGTGACGTTGCGCTGCCGTTCCACCCCGCTGATGCTTCCCAGTGTGAAGTAGGGTCAGTCACTGACACACATTAGGGCAGGAAGTGTGAGACGACTATGGCTATTATCCTCACTGTGGTGGCTAAAGGATATCACAACTAAACTTAATGATAACTTAGCAAATATGGCAAGATCCTTTATTCTCAGTAAAACTTATGGGCTATCTCTTCCTGGGAGTAATTTCAAATTAAAAGTGTTTTTTCATACAGGAGTGTCCGTTTTTTCCCTCTATCCAACAGAAAGGCACATATGCAATCAGATACGCCTGGCTTTCCCCAGCGTAATAAAAAAAAAGTTCCAGAGGAAGAAATACACAAGTAGTCAAAGAATAAGAAGACAGGTCACTCTCATGAGAATATCAATACACTGTATCTTCATACAGAAAATGTTCAAAATAGCAATTTTACATGTAAATCTCTTAAGCCTGACTGAAAAAATCCCCATACCAAAGTTGTTCTGAATTAGGATGACACATTCTCCCAAATAAGAAATAAGAAGAAGATTGACATCTTCCTTTTGAGCTAAAAATGCAGACAAGCGAGCTGTGGCTTTTAGGGCTCCTAATTGAATCTGAGAGCTCCTTTTACGCTGGCATATTTAACCACAAACTTTAGTACGTAATGCAGTTGAGTGTTGCTCTTCTTTTCTAAATAATGATCTAAGCTATCACTTAAAACGCATGACCTCAAAAGTCATACGCTGACAGTGTGTAGATGAAATAACAACACAAGTGTTTACATGCACAGAAACCTAAACACTGATGCATGTGCAAACATACCTAAGCGCCTAAAGCTGTTGATAATGAAGGAGATAATGCCCAAAATATTAGTGTAAACAGTTGTGGGATTACTTGACAGGCACCAACACGGCTTCCTGGAGTCAATGTAAACACATAAATCCGTTAGTGGGTAGATGCTGATAGGAGGGATGCTTCTACATTTGTTAATGGTGATGTGTGTTTGAGAGAAGAGGGAAGAAATATCATGGAAGGATATCAAAGATAGACATGAGTGAAAAGAAAAGCAGCTGTGTTGTGTGAAAATGGGGAGTGGGAATCTGAATAGATTACTTTAAAAGGAATAGAGAAGCCAACTAAGATTGTTTGTAATAAAGCCAAAACGCCTCTAATCCCTGCTGAGAGATTAGAAGAGCTGCAACATGAGCACAACTTAGGTCGAATGACAGTTAGCCTTGGCTGAGTCCTGAGTTTTGTCAGTATGTGTGTGTGTGTGCGTGCATGCATGCATCTGTGTGTGTGTGTGTGTGTGTGAACACAGCTGGACAGGTCACAAAGAAAAAAAAGACAAAACATCAAAGGATCAGAGCCATTAGACATATGTTTACAACTGAGCCTTAAACCACCCAGGTAATGGACAGTGGGGTCAGCAGTGTGTGTGTGTGTGTGTGTTGGTATGGGTGGGACATGTCACCCAGCAGACCTCAAAGGCGTCTCTTGTGACTCCGTATGTGAGATAGTGACAGAGAAAACCACAAAATGGATTTGTGTGCTCTCGTCTCCTGAAACGTTTCGTTTCGCGTCTCCACAGCGATCCATTTACCAACAAGAGCCTAATTACATTTTCCAGTGTGAGCAAGGCACAGAAACATAATACATTACAACAAAATCATTTTGCGTGCATACAGCTTTACGTAGCAACATGTCAGGTTGCATTATCCGATCCATGCCAATCAATCTAAGGGTGTAACTGACCAACATCTTGAGACGATTCAATCCAAACCTTTTTTGAACACTTTGCTTTTAAAAGATTGAATTAAATGATGAGGTCCTGCCTCAAGTGGAGGAGTTTAAGCATCTCTGGGTCTTGTTCACAAGTGAGGGAAAGATGGAGATTGATAGGCGGATTGGTGCTGCATCTACAGTACTGTGGGTGTTGTACCGGTCTGTTGTGGTGAAGAGAGAGCTGAGCAGGAAGGTGAAGCTCTTGATTCACCGGTCGATCTACATTCCTACCCTCACCTATGGTCACGAGCTTTGGGTAGTGACCGAAAGAAAATACAAGCGGCCGAAATGAGTTTTCTCCATAGGGTGGCTGGGCTCTCCCTTAGAGATAGGGTGAGAAGCTCGGTCATCCGGGAGGGGCTCAGAGTAGATCTGCTGCTCCTCCACATTGAGAGGAGCCAGTTGAGGTGGCTCGGGCATCTGATTAGGATGCCTCCTGGACGCCTCCCTGTTGAGGATTTCCGGGCACAACCAGGAGGAGACCTAAAGGAAGACCCAGGACATGCTGGATGGGTCTTTGTTTCTCTGTTGGCCAGGGAACGCCTTGGGATTCCCCTGGAAGAGCTGGCCCAAGTGGCTAGGGAGAAGGAGGTCTGGGCCTCTCTGCTTAGGCTGCTGCCCCCACGACCCGACCCCGGAAAAGCGGATGAAAATGGATGGATGGATAAATGGTCATAAAGGATACATTGAAAGAACATCCTGGATACAAGTAAAGAGTTTCATCAGTATGGTGGTCAGGTTTAATAGATGTAGGGTAGGGTTGGGAAACCCTGGTCCTCGAGGGCCGCTATCCTGCATGTTTTAGTTGTTTCCCTGCTCCAATACTCCTGTGTCAGTGGTTGAATCACCTGCTGATTAAAATCAGGTCAGTTGAAGCAGGGGAAACAACAAGAACATGCAGGATATCGGCCATCGAGCGACCAGGATTCCCCACCCCCGGTATAGGGGGAGGTGCTCCAGCATAAAGAAGATTAGGATGTTTTCTGGTCTCCTCACTTGGGAGGTTTTCCAGGTACATGTCATAGGGAGGAGACCCCAGAGCAGAGGGAATCTTTTCTAGCCCGATAACATCTTGAGATCTCTTTGTTACTGAGAAGAGGGATAACCAGATTCCCCATCTGGACCTGCTACCTCTGTAACTTGAGTTTGGCTGAAAAGAATAAAATAAACAAATTACTGAATGAATGCATGGGCTTTTACTATTAAAGTATAAGTTAAAGCAAACATTACTGTCTCGTTCCCCTTATCTGGCTGGACGTTGCATTATAAGCAAAACAAAATGAAAATAAAAACGTGTATAGTCCAACGTCTACATGAAAAGTTTCTCCGCATTCTGCCTTGGAGCTTGTTTTTTTCCTACCCTACAGTTAAGTGCCTGTGGGTTAAAACATCTTTTGGCTAAACATGTTTTCATTAAAGAGCCTCATAAAGCAAGTCAAATGTTTGTGTGTATATGAAAAAAGTCCTTGGAAACAGCCATTACACACTCTTACAGTTAATCATGTAGGCTGCAGATGGATCATAGTGGTAGGCATCCTAACATAACATTTGGCAAACATTTTCTACCAAAGAGCCCTGACATCTTTCCTCTGGGTGGGAATCATCTCAACAGCTGGCACAAGTTTCTCTTAATTGTAACGATGAAAACAAACTGTTGATGACCACATGCTTTACAACATATTACTACACGTGATGATACAATAAACCACAAACCTGCCATCAGCACTTAAAATGTCCAAGCTAACAAATCTCTGGGGGACAGCATGGCCGTAATTTCTGAGTACCTATAGTTACATCCTCTTTCAGCATGAGCACTATCACACGGCTCTGTGGTCATGCAGATTTTTCCTAAGACACTTATTCCAAAATGGAGACTCACACTAAAATGGAAATATTCAGCTAGTCTCAGTGATGTGCAGAGGATAGAAATCCCCTTTTTCAACAGCTGCTAGTTACTATAAAACAAACAGCAAATGCTAGTCTAACTATTTGAAACTGCAGCCTTCAGAACATATTCCCTAAATATTATTTGAAACAGCTCTTTTTAAACAGGTGTTGGGACACAAATGGCAGGATATATCAGGAATGCCATTGGGTCATGAGCAAAATAGAGAATTCTTAAAAAGAAAAAGTGAGTTTGTGCTTGAGTAAGAAACAAGACAGTGCATGTAACATCATAAAACGATTGCAGGATATTCACGGTCTTGATTTTGCAGGATTGCAGTAAGAGAGTATGTGTAGAACTAACACTTGGAGTAACTGGAGTCCACCATTGTTCATCTACCCTGCTCCTCCTTTTCTATAAGTCTCACAAAGAAGCTGCTGGCAAATCTTTTACCTTTTGTAACATTAGTGGTATAACTAATTAGTAAGTGTTGCATTAAAAAAAGGAAATAAAAACATTTTACATTTCTTCTTCTAATATGCCTTCATGTGTAATCGTGTTATTTCATTTTGTACAACTAACAACAATTAACACCTAAACTATCTAATTAGTGATTACACGTCAGATACTTCCCTCCAGTAAAACCAAAAAACTGAATTCGTGTACTTATAGAGCGTGTGGACAAATCGACATTTGGACAGAAAAGCACAGAATTTTCTGGACATGCACATGGTGCACCGACTGAGATGAGGTCAGTGTCTCAGCTGAACCACTCTCTGCTCGTAAATCAAGGCACAACTTGTCAGCAGTGTCCTTTTCATTTGCAAGAAGTTGGCTGATATTTCATACCATTGCTAAGGGTGTATGTGGGATTACTTAGAATAGAGGTTAGGTCTCTGCAACAGCTGTCAAAAGCTTTCAGACAAATCCTTTTTATTTCTTTAAAGAGTGGCTTCTACATATGGATGCAAATGCCACGCCAGTTGCAGCTCTCATACAGAAAATGAGTTTAGTTGCACGGAAAATATGCATTTAGGTGGTGTAGGCCATTTATATCAAAGTATAAGACAGGTCAAAGTTTAGTTTTCAGCTTCAGTCAAGAAAAAATACCTGCAGTGAGGAAGGGGTCAAATTCTTGAGTGAGGATTGGTGAGCAGTGATGAGAGAAGTGAATTTTAGAGGTAATTTTATCTTAAACAAAACTATCTACCAACCCCGCCTGTCAAAATATAAAACAATACAGCAAATGGTTTTCAGTGTATGTTACCTCATGGGAAAAAGGCTCCAGGATTCTGATCTCAGCTGGACCTTTCTGTCTTTGTGCCAACATGAGATTTCTCTGGTTTCCTCCCACACTCCAAAGACATGCACGTGAGCTTATTTGGTTATTCTAAATTGTCCATAAACATGAATTTAAGCATGCTGGGTTGTCCTCTGATGGACTTGGCCTCTGACAGTCAGGATAAAAACCAGCCTCCCACAGTCCTGACCAAGATAAAGCACTTGTAGAAAATGGATGAATCGTGCATACACTCAAGAGACTTATCCATCATCCACCTTTACCATGTGTTACACTCTACGTGAGTACCTCAGGTCCAACAGATTGGGTCTGTGTCATATCTTAGAAATGATTACTCCAGCTACTAATGCACTGGGGGGTGTAATGCCCTAAACAATACATCTGTTTCACAAATGGCTCGCTACATCAAAGCTGCTGCCAGTAAGCTGTTGTTAAAGCTATAAATGTGCAAAACATCAAAAATAATCATTTTATGAAACCATTTTATTATCAACAAAAAGCTCAAATTTCCTCCTCATTAGGATCATTATTATCCCAAGAGTTTCCTCCTCAGATATGCTTTCTGTTCATGACTTTCCTCCACATGAAACTGTCCAGAGCTGCAGAGACAAGGGAGGATCATTCTTCTTGTGTAAGTTTGTACGTGTGCTAATTTATTTCCTGTCACACCACTCCCAACAACGTCTCCACATCATCAAACCCACACTGACTCATCCGCATCCTGGGTCCCATGGGTGTCAGGGATAAACAGACAGTGGCCAAAATTAAAGTTTTTCACCAAAATCCACCAGAACCACGCCCTGAACACACGATCATTAGTAGGCCACGCGCCCGCTCCTGCTGTCATGTATCACCATTCATCAAAGAGACACAGTAAAACCGTCACACACTTGTGACATTTTACAACATTGTGGAACACTTGCTTCTCCAAAGTTAAGCCAGAAAGCTAGAGCTTTATAAGCTTGCAGCTCAGTGTGATGCACCAAGAGACTAGAGTTAAAGTATGCTGCTTTAAACAAAAGCTGAAACTAACTATTGCTGACAGTTGGCAAGGTACCATATTGAAATGAATGAATGTTTTCTACCTTTCATTTGTCTCACTTTGGTCAAAATGTAATTTATTGCTTCAATGTGAGAGGATGATGATGTAATCAAAGAACAGGTGCTTTGTTTGGAGAGCTAGAAAAAGGGCGGAGAATAGAATCAGTTCTGTGTGACACCTTTAATTTGTTTCACTATCAGGGGATGGTATGGAATGATGTGTCGCGTAATTACAGATTTGTTGATATTGCATGTTCATAACACACACCAGTGAGAAGGGATGGGTAAGGAAGAAAGTGCAAAAGAATATAAAACAATACAATTTAGAAAAGTAGTTAAAGGTTGAATATGGAGCAATTTAATAAAAAAAATAGTACCTCCACGGGGCGTTTAGAGGTGTCCAGAATGAAGGTACTGTATTTCTTTTAAAAGCTATATTTTAACTAAAGAATAATCAAATATTTATTTTGACAGGCACGGCACTGGGTTTATGTTTACATCTACCAGCCACTAGAGGGCACTGTTGCGGGTGGCAAACAGTCCGCTCGGCGCAGCGAAGCTGGCTCTGTGGAAACGGCCAACTCTGCAAGTCAAGCAGCTGCTTCTGAGTCCAGGAGATGTTCTAACGGTAAAAACTGTTGTAAAATAAACGTATTAGTAGAAATTAGTCCTTACCCTGTACGATTCATCACTGGACATGGTGCTGGCTGCTCACTTCATAGCGAACCTGAAATCCCCACAGCTGGAAACCTGGTTCTATTGTTGCAACCTCCACACACTAGATGTCGCTATGGTGTTCATATTCCATATTCAACCTTTAAAATGTTGTCCCCAATATACACATCTCAACTAATTAGCAAGAGAAGAAAACAGCTTCTGAGGATGAATTTGCATGTTCACATTACTGAACTGATTCAAATGTGGTTGTCTTATATAAAACATTAAAGAATGAATCTACAGGAACCAAATATATCGTCTTCCATCCAAAAACGTGTTTCTGGAAAATGTGATGACATGTCAGCACAGCTCAATTACTATTTTCAGTGATGTTTGACTGAGCACAGAAGTTAAACACTGATGAAACCATTCAAACATTTTAATAAGTTGTGAAACTTTAATTGTATAAAACACCTATAGCCATACTGTCATGTTTATTTAGAAAATGTTCATTCTTGTGCACTTATTATTGCGTTTCTATTTCCTTTGCAATTACTTGAATATTATCACTGATACAGCTATTTGATGTCTGGGAACGGTTCTCTACAATGACTCTGCTCTCATCAATCACCTTAAAGAGCCGTTCAAAAGATTTGTTTCGTTCGTGAACGTCACTTCACTAGTGGTGACCAAGTTTGCCATCTCTCCAGTCCACAAATACTGAAGTACAAAGACTGAGGCATTTCAGATTAGATGAGTTGAGATGAGATAAATCTTTATTGTCATTGTCCCTTTTGACAAATGGACAACAAAACGGAAATTTGCTAATTGAAGGCTAAACATCTCTTGAAAATAACTGGGATCACTCCATTCATCTTATTTTGAAGAATTATAGAGATAAAAGTCTCATTCAATTGTTCTTCCCAATGATTTTTTGAGGTGGTCTCAGAATTTACACTATAATATTTGTATTCTGTGGAAAAAAGCTCTCACGCTCCGATTTCAGGTAAGGTGACCAGATCCCGTAGGAAAAAGTGAAATTCCAATGTGACGAGATAAAATAAAACAACAACATTCATGATCTTATCCAATAATACAAGATTTACTGTGACCTGTTAGCCCTCTGTATTTGTGTTATGAATGACGCTCAGCTAAAACCACATCAAATGTGAGTTAAACAGCTGTAAAACTGACTGAGTTTTAACCATTTTTGCATTTTCTAACCTCAGTTGACTGAACTGGTTTGATTCTAAAGGTTTATCATGTGCATTTCCAATGATTACATCCTGACAGTTTCATTAAAATCAATATGGTGGTTCATGAAATTTTCTGCAAACACCACAGACAAACAAACATACATGGGTAAAATCATACTGACTTTTCAGCGGTGGGCAATAATATTCAGTCATTGAGTAGATGTTGAGTAATCTATCTTTTTGCTAGTAAAACTATTCAAACACTTACAAAGATCAACTGAGATGTCCCGGGTCGCCTGATATTTTAATGTTAGAAATAAATCCTCTGATTTGTAAAAGGAGAGGTAAGCTCTCTGTGTAGTGGCACTTGTATAAATTAGATCTCATCAGATTTCCTAATCAGTTTTTTTGCAGGGCCTTTTGTTGCATTCTCAGTCTTAGCATTAGTCTTTGTTGTCCCCGTGCCTGTGGAGAGTTCATCTGCCCTCACTGAGCCTGCCAGGTGCCCTACAGCTCAGGTTTCCAGCCTTCTGTGACTCTAAGTAGCTTACAGCGAGTTTCTGCCTTCAACACTGGTGTATGGTTCAATCTGTTTAGCTAGATTCTGTTTGGCTCTGGCCTCTTCAACAATCTCTCCTGTCTTTTTAACTTTGTGGCAAGATCTCTCAGCAAAATACCTTCAATGTATCTTAAGTATCCTAAATAGCATACAGAAAGTGAATGTGAGAAATGCCAGAATTCAAGCATGAAATTCAAGTTTTTGAATTCTTCATTCTTCCCAAATAGCTATATTCTATTCTGGGGTTGTGGGGAGTTGGTGCCTATCTACAGAAGTCACTAGGCATGACACAGGGTACACCCTGAACAGGTGGTCTATCACAGACAGCCACACCAACACAAACACTCACTCGTAGGGTCAATTTAGCATGCATGCAAGACTATGTAAACTCCAGATAGAAAGGGTCTTTGGGAACAGAATTCCATGGCTTCTAGTTGGTGATCCTGCAAAGTTTCATGCATATAAGCACATGAGCAATACAGCACAGGGCCATCAAGGTTTGTCATATGTATTTTAGATCTTGAAAAACCTGTCTTTCTTTTGCCAATAGGATACCACCAACATTTTAAAAGGATTTGAATTCTTAGTTTTCATCAACATACAGTTTGACTGTAGCTTTACTAATGCCTGTGAGATGGTATATATTGTATTAATAACTTGATAGAAGAGAACCTGCTTAGACATTTTTATTTGAATATAATGGATGAGTCATAAAGAAAACACTGACCTGGCAGGACATGGTTGTGTGTTGCAAGGTATTGCTCCAGAAGTTGGCTTAGATCTGGGATTGCAGTATGATGTGTTCACCTGCACTCGCAAATCTTTATAGCATGCTGACTTGGTATTCATGTGACCTGTTTAGGAGCAAAGATCATTAAGTACAGCATCATTGTAAAAGAAAATATGACCTCAGCATGTACATTTAAGGAAACTACAGGTTCATACAGAATTCCTGCAGACTTTGTAAACAGCAGCTTTAGGAAATAAAAAAATGGAATGCTGTTAAATCTTCAACAATCTTGTACATGTGTATCCATGAGAATATAAAACACTTCTTTAGTAATGTGAAAGCAAAATGTCTGACTCTAAAACATCACCCTTAAGAAAAAGAGACACAGAAAAGAAGATTGAAAGATATTAAAACAGATGTGATTTTTCATCACACTTCCCTGGACAAACACTTCATGAAAAGACAGGACATAGACAAGACGTGGTAAAATGTTCTGCAAATGTTACATGAATCTTATCCCAGAGTTTGGTTTGTTTTTGGCTTAAGACGAGGTCAGTATACACATCTTCTTTCAGACAAGTCAGCTAGTCATTCACACTCTTTAATAAAGCCCCCTTCCTCCCCCATCCGATCACAGTCCCCAATTAGGACACAAAGAGATGGAGGTGGTTAGGGGTGGACTGCAGCAGGTCAGGCCAGAGTAGGAAACTTCAACCTACAGGGTCAATCAGTAGGAACTCTACACTGGGGGCTTTGTTCACAATGATTAAGTCAAGAAATAGCACAGGCACATATACACCTGTATGTGCACTCAGTGTGCATGAGCTGCAACACCACACACCTTTGTCCTTTAACCTCCTGCCACAAAGTACCTTCCTCGAGCAACGACAGGAGACTTTGCATTTGTTTTTGTGTGCGTTTGGGTACAATACTAAGTCTCAGGAAAGACAAAGGACTGATCGCAGAGGTACGTGTGTGTGCATGCTTGCTGTTGTGTGTCTAATTGAGGGTCTTCGAGACAACAATGGGAGGTCCCCTCCTCTCATGTCCCCTTGGTAATGACGGGAATGCTCTCCTCTCCAATGAAGCTGCATCTAGAAGCCTTATTACAGGTCGGTGAAGCCCGACCAAGTTTAAGTGCTCCTTTCCTGATCTACAACTGTGCCCTTCATTTTCTGTCTGACCCAGATCAGGGTTAGAAGCAAGACCCCCCTTTTATCTACTACAGACACTCAAATATCTTTAAACAGTTGAATATAAATTTTGTTTTACTGTTTTCCCATACCTCCACCACATGTTGCTGAGCACTGTGAGCGTACGATGGCCCATGTGTAACTGGGTTTAATGTGATTCTTCACCATTTTCTCATCATTTCTCTTTAAAGTATATTCCCAACGTACTCCAGGATTCCAGCCCTGCAACAAAATCTAAAAAGAACATGATTTGTTAGTAAATAATGTGTTGAAGCAATAAATGATCAGTGAACAAAGGAAAAAAAATATTCACATTCACTGATCGCTTACTTCTATAACCAATGTCTCATTTGTCGGGCCAGCTGACATAAGACTTTCTGGTCTGTTGTATGGTCTCTTATACTCAAAAAGTGTTCCAGCAATGGGGTGTCGGCCAGGCCAATCCACTGTCCATAGCCCATTAAGGTAGTAGTGTCTCTGGGTGTCCCTGACAGCCAGGTAGGAGCTTGATGTATTTAGTTCCGTCACACGGATACTCCGAGCTCCAGCAGGAATTATTACCACACCATAGTACTCTACAGAACAAAGTACAGTCGTAGAATTATTGGTTACATTTTCAAAATCTTAAAGGTCAAGGTTAGTAATAGACCCAATGCCATTCCACGGGAAAAAAGAGAAAAAACAAACAGCAAACAATACAGTCAGCTTCATAGCCATGTCGTCAACAAAATCCGCCTCCGTATCCAGCAAAAACATCCCACAGAACATACCGTCAGGGCCTTATCGAATCAAAACAGTGTGTCATAATACAATCTGACCTGTGCATCCTGTGTACCGAAGCAGCAGCAGCAGCTCAAAAGTGTTCACTTATCCAATCTGACATTGTCTTCACATAATCCATGGCAGCTTCCGGGTCTTTCAATATTTTATCCTCTTCATTGTGGGTGACATGAAGCCTTGGAAAGAGCAGGCCATACCTCATATCCCGCCGACCTCGAAGGATCCTCCTTTACTTCAGCAAACACAGCTCTGACCCTGGCCACCTTTGCAGTGTAATCAGGGAAGACCGCAACCAATAATCCACTGTAGCAAAGCTGGCCACAGGAACAATGCGCAAGTTAAAATCTCCACGCAGTCTTGATAATAATGCTGCCTAGCCACAATAACTCATGGCCTATTATTCATCTGTTGGCCTGCTCGATGAGATCAGTCTATCTTCGGTTCTTTCTCCAGCTGCAAAATCTCCCTCAACATTTTAGCCACTGCTGTGGTCAAGCTGGTTTCCGGACCCTCAGGAATTCCAGGAATCTGAAAACATCTCCTCGACCACCCTTCCAGATCTTCACATTTCACCTGCAGCTTGGAAAGTTCCTTTCTTAGGTTACCCACTGTGTTCCGTAGAGGGACCACCTCATCAAACAGGGCAGACGAACCACCCTCCACCTCCGTCACGGTCGATCCAACCCGCTCTGTGCGAAGTGCCACAGTCGTGTTCTGCAACTTTGCCTTCATTGCCTTCCACTAGGGCTTCCTTCATTTCAGATCTGAACAACGCTGCCAAGTCAGATTTCAGTGCCAGAAGCATTTTCAGCCCTGACATGTCCGCGTCACTAGGGCCAGTGGGTGAGGTCGCAGCTCCTGCAATGACCAGTTTCTTCCGGCTTGAGGTGGCTCCAGGATCAGAGTCTGCAGCTCGAGTATTTCTGCTCTTTTTAGTATTCGCTGCCATCTTTCAGAACCTTCATGCAGAGTGTACTACTTACCACTAGGGGTCAGTGTGGGAAAACCCTTGGAAGGAGGTTTACGTCCAGTGAGATGAGAGGTTTGCATTTGAGGATGTTCATGACGCTATGCACGTAACTCACTGTTCGACTTGTATCTGTAAGATTGTACACCTTTTTACACATCCGTTAAGCTGTTGATGCATTGTTAGATGTTGTTAGTATGCACGTTATGCCGCGCTGCATCAGGTTATGTTTGTTAGCTTTAGCCCGTATGTTGTTTCACGTTGCTACTAGCTTTAGCTCATGTAGCTTTAGCTCATGTAGCTTTTACATGTCGCCGCAGGGCTCCGTCATCATTGTCAATAAAGTGATCTGACATCGAGGAGTGTGTTTCTTCACTTCAGAGACAACAAAGCCTGCTGGTTTCACAGCAAAGCGTTAGGCATCGAGTTCTGGATTGAAAGTTAAACAAATAACACTTTTAAGTAAACACTACGCTGAGAGCCTCTTCACGCATGTCCTACTCCCTCGCCACCATCTCTCCTCCCATGTTTAAAAATATCTACACTTCAGCAGTATACTTTGTAAAAGCAAACTTCACTGTTCTAGAAATAAATACACAGTTTTTCAAGAAGTTGTGTTCTATTCTTTTCATTTTTTCAGAATATCATTAGGGAATCCTTTGGTCTGCTAACCTGCTACTTGCCGTCGCATGCCCAGCAGATAGCGTTATGTGTGTCTTTTATATTAAGTTAACTGAAATAGCCAAAATTGGGGAATAGGTCAGTTTGAGTAAGTATGACTTACGGTTGGTAAAATGTTGCTTGGTGTATTGTCCTTTGTAGATCTTACAGGTGGAGTTGTCTCCTTTACACACACCACAAACATCAAGCACTGCTGTGGAGCCCAAAACATGATCACAGCCCACTTTCTGTGGAAGAAAGGCATTGTTACACTTTATGGCTGATGAATTTTGTACAAAAGTTGAAATATTACTAACACATGGCAGCTGAAACATTTACTATTATAGATTATTTGATGGAAATGAAACATGTAGTGAGACATCACCACAAGTCGACACTGAAGACTCTACTCATGAGAGCACAGCTCAAATGAAATTCAACCTCTATAACTTAAAATCCAATTTCTGCTTTCACAATTCAACGTATTACCTCACACAGTCCATCAATGCAGACATTGGAGCTGTCCTTGGAACAGAGTGTCCCATCCTTAACTTTGCTTGCCAGGGCAAAGAAGAAATCATAACCTTCAGCTAAGCAGTAAAGCTTGCAAGCATCTTGATCTAGAAGGAAATGCATTAAACTAGTTTGTTGCTCAAGTGTTTCTCAAATGTTCATATACTTATTATTATCTTGAGTAACTTTGAACATGAATACAACAGTCTCACCATCAACTCTTGTGTATGGCTTCCAGGTGTAGTACCATCCTCTGAACTGCTTTTTGTTAAATTCAGCACACTGTTGAGCTCTGTAATCAGCAGTGTTGGTGGGGCAGTCCTGAGTGTTACAGAGTCTATATGACCTGGAGGAGCCCTCGCAGAACTTGCCTCCATTTGCAGGTCTGTCAAGATGGATAGAAAACAAACTGCTTGTAGCCAAGTTTTGAAGAGTACAGAGCCTGTTCGCACATGTTTAATGTTCAGTATTTTATTGATTTTTTTATGAGCTGGAATGTGTGTGTTGACAAGAAATTGGTTACAGAATATTTTCATATTTCTAAAAATGAGGAATAAACTAAGTCGCTTTTTATTTGCAGGGTAAGCAAAATGTGACTGAGGAATTTGACAAAGCACACGCATTTTTATAGACCTGTCATGACTAGTACCTGTGTGTGTGTGTGTGTGTGTGTGCGCGCGTGCGTAGATGTATGTGTGTGTGTATCTGTGTAAATGTACTTTTGTGAGGGCTTCTTACACAGGTGTATTTCCTTGGGCTACTTTAAAAAAATACCTTCCACAGTACTATTACACATTCTATCAGCCTTAAAATTGCATTGTCACATATCTCTCTTAAGTTTTATCCTTATCTTTACATTCCATCTTTTACCTTTTAATCCCTTTCTGACATCTCACCTTACTTACCCCTTCTCTGTGTCTTAGTCTAGTTTCCTATTGTTCTCATACCTCTCTCTCTTCTATATCTTTAATCATCATCATTTTCATCTGGATAAAGTCTAAACCACCTGTCACAAATGTAGGATGATAAGAAGGTGGTCCTGACATTTTGGACCAACTGATATTATTTAAATGTATGTATTTCAGTCTAAACCCTTGTGTGTGATGCACATATGCACTAATAGAAATAATTTAGTACAAAGGACCCAGGTATTTGTCACCATGATAATAAACTGCAATAACTATGCTACAGTACCTTGCATGCCCAAAACATAACCTACAACACTCTGTCATAATGGGCAGCTGACTGTGTTCCTAATACATGAAGACCTCACCAAGACAAAGATATCCACATTCTGGCTGACTTTTAATTGTTTATTCTTCCTCCTGGGGGGGAGGGCATTTCATTAGATGGGTTATAGCTGTGATCATTTGGAAAAACCTTACTATAATATTTAGTTTCATGATTTTATCTTGCAATAACAATTTATTCAAACAATTGATAATGCACATCATTAATAGACATGACTTCTAAATCACAATAAAATTGTTCATTGATTTTCAGAAATCAAAACAGTCATACTAACAAGTCAATATCTTGCTTATCTCAAGATAAAAAAAATGTTAACTTGATCTTGAAAAACAAACTTCATGGTTGTTCACATCTTCCATACACAACTGACAAGACAGTGGATTACACTGCCAGGCTTACTTTGTACAACGCTGGGGGAAAACAAACATGCCCTGAACTCATGAGTTCATTTAAAGGTGTGGAGCATCGAAAAACCATTTATTATTTATTCTTTCTGATTATAATGGGTCACTCTGAGTTTTTCATGCAGGCTGAACATGAAAATAGTCTCCTCCACCTATCTCCTGCATTAGCTTCTGGTAGAAAATAGACGGTGAAACTCTAGGATTAGAAAATCCTGACAGATCTACGTCACACTGTCACTTAACACTCATGGACTCACCCATCTTGACTCACGACGGGGAAGGCTGTTGTTGGTTTAGCGTCCAGGAAACAGCAGAGAACGTCTCGGCTAGTAAAAGCTAACCGTTAGCGTTAGCAACTCCACAACATGACAGAACTCATCCAGGCTTGTGTTATTTGTGGAGATAAATCATCAATGTTGCAAAGCAAACTGAGTCAGTGGTAGAGTCACATTGCTGTTATTCAACTCGAGGTGAGATGTCCAAATATCAGTAAATAAGACTCAGAATCCTGTCGTCTGAAGCTCAAGAGAGTGACCAGCTCAGTGGCCTAGTGGTATGAGTGTCTACCCTCAAACTGGGCGATCATGGGTTATATCCACGGTCGGGTCATACCAAAGACTTTAAAAATGGGACCCCACTTGACACTCAGCATTAAGGGGTTCAATTGGAGGGTTAAACCACCAAATGGTTCCCGAGCGCCACTGTGTCTGCAGCTCAACGCTCCCCCAGGGAATGGGTCAAATGGGGAGAGCAAATTTCACACACCAGTGTGACAACTAACGGGACTTTAGCTTTGAAGTGACTCACTTCTATTTCCTGAAAATGGTACACCAGGGTTTTTTTTTACTCCCAAGTACGACTTACAAGGCATTCATTCCTAGTAGAGACCACTGCAAATGTACTGATTCAACGAGTGTTCCATACCTTGAACTGCTTGCATTACTTTGTAAAAAGCTAGGGGGAAAATCAAGCAAGCAGGCCCTTATGTACCTTGTGTACTCATTTTATATAAAACCGGATACTCAACATGAAGTACCTGTTACTAAGACCTAGTTAACATGGCAATATCATAATTTTTGATCTGATTCTCCCTATATGACGATCTTACTGACGCATCCAATTGCTCAAGGATAATCTTATCAGATATTCCTGCCATGTGTGGTATGTCAAGAGTGCTCAGGTCAGCTCAGAAACATGTTGGAACTGCTCTATTCAACATGTTGGGTTGTCCTGGCCTAATATTGCAGCATTTGTGGGGTGCCCCAAGGACAAATGAGCGAGCAGCGTGATAAATTTGACTTGCAGCCAATCAAAAGTTGAGGTGATGAAAACACGCTGCAAAGAGCAAAGGGATTCCAAATCCTCCTCCGTCATGTTTGTTTAATCTGAAGTCAAATTTGACCTTGAGAGGTTTTGTGAGATTTCCAGTCTAATCTGGGAATGGTCGTGAGTGAAACAGTTTCGTGTGGTGTGTAGTTTTCACTATGTGGCTGGACACCACACACAGTAGAATCAAAACGTTAATATATGTGATTTTTATCGCCACGTGTGGTCTCTCATGTTCTGAAAATCCTACCGTGTGAACCGGGCCTACACTGATTAGAAAAAATCAGTTAACCTTCATTATCTCCAATCAGTTTAATCATTATTACTACCAATAGTTACATTTGGATGAGAAGGGACAAAACATAATTCAAACGTACTCAAAGGTAAACATTCATACCTATAAGTGTTTCTAACCAAGAACTTTGATATGTAGCGTTCACAGCAGACACTTACTGTGAATTAGATAAACATGTTTGTGTTTGTCTCACAAACACTCAAATATGTCCGCTATGAAACATCTCTGGTTTACCTGGGGTCGTTGCACTGCCTCTCTCGACATGTGACTCCGCTCTCGCAGCTTCGAGAGCACGTTGACCACGATGACCACTCTGACCAGTGACCATGCTGAGGCCTAGGGCCCTCATCGCCCTGCTTCACACACTGGCCCCTACGACACCACTGAGTGGAAAGAAAAAGGGATAATACACAGGTGGATGATGACTGCAGGTAAAAGGAAGCCCAAACTGCCACTTCACTCAATGAGCTTTTCAAGCTTGCCATGTACAATCAGTTCCTCATTGTCTGATCAGAGAGTTGTCTCAGGAAGAAAGCCTTTGATTTCTTGATTAAGCTAGTGTAAGGAACTGGTCGTCTTGGTGCATTGGCTTCCTGGTGTCTGAATTTGACGGCACCTGTCTCATGAAGCTTGGTCCTTAATTTGGAAATGGTATCAGGGCTGACAAAGAACATTGCTGTCCATGTGTTTACCCAGATGTTTAGCTGTGGTGCTCATTTCATAGATGCACACTTTTTAGAAGCTGCTCCTCATAGTAAATGGTAAATGGTCTGTATATGTATACTGCCTTCTTAGGGTTCCGGGCCTACAACACAATCAGTCATCCACCCACACAATGATGAGCTACAATGTAGCCACAGCTGCCCTGGGGTGCACTGACGGAAGCAAGGTTGCCAAGCATTGGCACCACCAGCAGGCAAGGTGGGTTGAGTGTCTTGCCAAGGACACAACAGCAGCATTCTCTAGCGGGAGCTGGGATTGAACCTGCAACCCGTTTTACCTCCTGAGCTACTGCTGCCAATTCATTCATACGGTTAAAGGGGAGAAATTATAGACTGAAATGTTTCCAAACATTTTTCACTTTATTTTCAAGCTGAAATTCTAAACTAAATTAATAAAATAAACACGATTCTGCCAAACACGCAACTTCTTAATGTAATACTGCTGAACACTTGCTCAGGAAGGCAATAGGGCATGACAAAAGAGGAATTTTATGCAAAATGGGCTGCATTAAATACTCCCACAGGAAAGAATGTGTCATACACACACTAAATATTTGACAGTAATGTGTTAAAAAAGGATGTGTCATTGACCAACTAACCAGTCACAAGTTCCACATTTAGCAGGGCTTCATTCCAAATGTTCCAGTCTGCTAACACACCCTCACAGAAATACACAGACAGAGCTCTCTAAATATTTTCCTTGTTCTCAGAACAAGGACAGCTGATTTCCCCTCAGGTTTTTCCTCTCCAGCAGAGTGTCACAAATTCCTATCTGATCCTGTCAAAGTTTGTGTTCAGCTAAATGAACCACCACTGTTATTATCTTCAGATAAAAGTGATGGGCTGTCAGGGGAGTGGGCCTTGGAGGAGAATCAACAAAGACAGTAACAAAAAAAAAGCTTAAATAAAAACTACATTTAGCTTTTTTGGCTCAAACCCTATTGGATTATTTCTGCCACATCAGCAAAACGCCAGCTGCTCCTTCAGGTGAAAACAAGAACAAGGAGAGGGTTCCTTCTGTGATTTCATTCACACTGAACTTGAACTCAAACATAACAGAGTAGAGCTGCTCAAAAATCTACTCGGCTTGCGTGTGGATTTCTGAGTTCAGAATGGTGTCACCAAGTTCAAGCCTTTTGTCCTCAAATAACACAACTCAGTGGAAGTACTTGCACCAAATAACCCTTAAAGGCTCAATAAATTTCTGCTTTTATTATAGGATCGATTTAGATTGTCCACGACATAAAATACTGTCGCTCTTTGCTTCGTGGAATTGACTGACTGAGAGGTCTGTGGTGTCCTTTAGAGGAAGAATGTGTTTGTCCCTGTAGAAGACATCACGTTTTACAAGCTACACAGCAGCACACTGACAAAAGGAAAACTTGTGTCTCCAAAATAAAATTTACTCTTGAATGAGCCGAGTCAATTAATGCTGAGTAGAGACCTTTAAAACTGTCACTTGAGATGTGCTTGTTTGATTGGTGTTGCACTGATGGAAGACTCCTTCCTTTTAACAAAAACCACAAGGCACTGTTTGTTAGACGCTCTTGTTTGGTGACATTTATGAGAGGATTTATTTGGTGAGATGTTGCCAGGCAACGGTGGACCAATCCCAGTAAAAAAAAGACAAGAAAAAGTTAAAACAGAAGATCAAAGGTGATCTTAACCCCTGGAAAAAAGTGAATCGTTTTCAAAAAAGGATGAATGACGTTCTGAAAATGTCTAACAGAAGAAATCTGTAGAAGGAGCAAATACTTTGTCACTGGATTGTTTTTGGTTTAAAAAGCCTGCGAGTTTATAATTGATGCAAACAAACTAACGGGTGTTTAGTCACCATATTGGGGCCACAGGCAGAGCCCTCAGCAGCTGGCATGAACTTGGTCTCACACTTCCTCCCAACACGGTGGCACCACAGAGCCTTGCAGATGTCCTGGAACGACATTAGAGAAAAATAAACAAAATGGAAAGACCAGGATCTTCCTCACAGCAGCCGGTAACAAAGCTACTGGAGGAACGATAATTCATGACACTGTTATTTTGCCTTTGGGGAGCAGTTAAGACATGTTGATGAAAGCTTGATGAAATGGAGATTGCCTGAATAATGAGGATTTGGCGAGCAATCTCAGTGCAGCAACTGAATATCTCCAAAATATTTATGCTTCTGTAGCTAGGATGAGAAAAAAATTCTTTTAATTTTATTTCTGTAGATGGGAGACAAATAATTTGGCCGTCTGGATGTTCGGTTGTCTCATCTTCATGTTACAAAAAGAGAAACGGCAACAAGATAACAGGGTCTTACCAGGCTTACATGATGTCATGCTTCTAAGCTTTGCTCAAAAAAATGAAAAAGGGAAATTTCCATGGGAGCGCCGGGTGGTTTCCCTGATTATGCTGCCTAAGTCTGCTACTTTTTAGCAAGTCCACTCTGTTACTGTCTGGATGACTAAATCAGATTTTGACAACTAAGTGCAGATGCTGACAAGCACCTCTGCCTCAGCAGATTGCAGCCAGGAGCCACCATGGAATTCTTTCCAGGCCTATTTGTCCAGCTTGCTCAGAACATTTCTAGCAGTGAAACTGGCTGATGAGGTTCATGATGGACTGAGTAAATGAGCAGAAATAGGGATTCATATTAGAACCTGAAAACACCTGCACATATTTGTATTTTGAGGGGGCAACCCATCTTCATCTAATTGCACACATTAAGGAAGGAATCATGGGTCTTCTATGGTATCTAATTGTGATTAGGCTTGTCAAATGGTTTCCTGAAATATGAATTTACAATGAGATACACAACTGAGCCTGTTTCTTGTATTTTTTAATCGTTATTTCTTAGCGTTATGAATGATTTTGGGATTTTTTTCATGCAATATGATTCTTGAGTCTGGCTTTTTCCAGTCTGCAGGTAACTTTGAGAGTATGCACATTGTAAAAATTTACAATTTTGAAAGATATTACAATTTGCATGGCTTTAAAGCCACATTCTGCAAATTTTACACCTTAAAATAATGTTTTTTGTAAAGTTTTGGTAGCATACTATCATCTATTATGTTCATTTTCGGAGCTGTGATGGTGTTAGGGGGTCCCACGTCTGTTTACCGCACTACCTACAGTTTTTCACCTGCGACCCGACACCGGTAGTACTGACTGTGTGTTTCTGTACAGCACTATATGACAAGTCAAAGGGGTGAAAAAAGCATGCGTTCTAAATGCCAAACACGCGTTTTGGCAGACACAACATGTGTTTAGAATGTGTGATTTTAAAACACGTGGTTTTTTTGCCTCCTTTGGCGTCAAAACGGGCGTTCAAGATGCGTGTTTGGTGCTTAGAACGCACACTTTTTTCACCCTTTTGGCTTGCCACAGTAGTATAATGTAGACCCACAGTTTAGAGACTTGAGCAGTGGCAGATCCACCAAAGAAAGCTAGAAATCCCTTATCAGAGGTATCTAGGAAAAAAAAAGAGAACGCGATATAGCAAGAACAAAGACCTGAGTTATTATTGAGCCGTCTTTTCCTCGCTGAACGGCATACGGACTCTGACCTAGCCATGCTGCTATAGGATAGGTAAGTAATACATTATTTCACTGGGGTTATTGTGTTTGGTCGGGCATAAAGTTGTTATACAGTCCTGATAAAATTATTTATTCAATGTGTGGAGGAAGAAAAAGTTTGTTTTTGTTGTTTTGCCTGACATTAGGAATGTAAACATGCCTCTTATGCCCGAGAGATTTGATTTTACGACAGTGACGTTACGCAGCAAGCCTTGAGAGGGCGACAGAGAACATATATCCGCAAAGTTCAGGAATGTGGCTTTAAGGAAGTTTTATATTTCTGATATAATGTAGGGCTGGGCAATATGGCCTAAAATCAGTATCACTGTATATCGAGGAGTTCACCTCAATAACGATAAATGGACAATAACTACATGTATGCACAAAACCAAAAGTAGTCCACTAGATGGGGCTGTCGCGTGTATTATGTTGAGTCATGTTGTCATGTGACTCGAGGTGGTACAGCTCATAAATATCATATATATCACTAGATGCCTTACCCGTGCAGGTCGTTAATTAGACGAACGTCCCTAACGCGGCGGCCATTTTGCTTCGGACAGCTGCACCCTTTCGTAACATTGGTGTGAATGGTGCATGTACTACTTAAACAACTCTAACTTGCTCAATTTTCAACTAAATTTCAAACGGTTTGATTTGTTATAAACGCCAGAGATGTGGCTGTAAAATATGACAGATTTGGCCTGTTAATTTAAAAATGTGTAAGTATGTCCTATCAAGCCTATGTGCTATAAGGATTGTAATAATGCAACCCGCTTGTAAATCCGTTAATATTTCATCGAGTTAAGAGTGTTTTTGTTTAAGTTGTTCACTCACCTTCCATCGGCTACCATTGAGAACGGAACGTAAACTGTTGATACTGTTTTGAGACATTTTATAACTGGTACAACTGTGACTAGCTGTTAGCTCATCTGTTTGACTAGAACTAATCTCTATCTCTCTCTCTGAAGTAGTTCAAAGAGCAACATTTCAGACATTCATTGATCATAATCATACAATCATAATTTCTAAGGATTTGAAGAATCAAAGACAATTCTTGTTAGGATCAATGATGGACAAAAATTGTACACTTATAAAATAAAATAAAGCTAATTTATTTTAGTTGCATTAGCAGAAGCTTTGTCTGATTTTACACCAACACATGGGTCAAGATGAGTGCACCAAGGACAAGGATGTAACATGGGAAACATTGTAGAAGAGCAATGCTGTAACGCCTCAGAAGTCATTACTAACATATACTGTTCATTCATCATGTGCACAAACTAATTATATCTATATATGATGAAAGTATGCACAGTGTGACTCACCTCAGACTTTCAAGATTCCTTCAATCTCCAGGGCCTAACGACATATGATACATAACTACTATGGTGTCACCAACTCCAGTCCTTGAGGGATACCATCCTGCTAATTTTCTGTTTCCTGCTCTCCTGAATGGAAGAATGTAATCATCTCCTTACCATGTTTAACTCTACACAGGCCTGTTAATTACTCATTCATTTCAATCAGGTGTGTAGGAGCAAAGAAACAGCTACCATGTGCAGGATGGTAGCCCTCAAGGACCGGAGTTGGTGACCCCTGGTTTAAAGAATAGCAAATATCCAATGACACCCTCCTCTGCAGAGGAAAGGCCATCTTTAGGTTTAAGGCACTGTATTATAGATCATGGAACAAGATTAGACAAATAACTGCGTTTGCACTGGTATTTAATTTCAAAACCAAATAAATTTTTTTGTAATATTTCCAACAGAGTAAAATAAACAGCAACGTCAGCAGAAAAGGACAATGGGGGAGCAACAAGGAGAAATTCCCATTGGCAATGTTCCAGAGTATATTTAAGCCATACCACAAGGGTAGCATTAGAAATCCTACTGTTTGTTTTGTGTGTGTGTGTGTGTGTGTGTGTGTGTGTGTGTGAGTGAGCCTATGCAAGTATGAACACGAGGATATGTAACTCTAACCAGTTTCTCTTTTTCTTCCTTTCCTCTTTCATGTTCATTTTTTCTGCCTCATTCATCCCATCTCACTTTCAAGTTCTTCCGACAAAACAATGTTGATTTTTTTTAACGAGTCAGCAAATCTCTAGATAACTGCAAACAAGTTAGTGGTTTTTAATTACAATTATCCTTACCTTTTTAAAAGTAAGGGTGCAGAGTTTGGCCTTCTCCCCAAACTGCCATTTACACTGGGTGTCCGCGTCGTACAACTCGCCCGGTAGCTTCTCTGGGTAGCTGTACTCTTTAACTGCTTTGGGTTCATCTGACAGGCACAAAGCCTGGGCAGTACTGGAGAGCAGGAGGTGGAAGAAATGAGGCAAACATAATCAAGAAATGTAAAAGATGTACAGCTGACATGTTCAAAGTGCAGCATTTGCCCTTTGTGTAGCCCTCAAATGCATTTCAAGAGTCATTTTATATGCCCAGCAGGCTGTTAACTTTTGTAACATTTCTAATTTTTACTAATTTTACACTTTTTTTGCCATATAAATATATTTCTTTGACATTTTCTTCTAATTCTCATTTTTATGGCCCACAACAACTTTTAATTTTGCCCTTGTCTCAGAAAGTCTGGACACCTCTGATTTAGAAGCATTTTATCACTAGAACTGCCACCGTTACTACTACAATGGTCTGCATTTAAATGTCAATTAATTCACCTTGTAAGTTTATAATCTCAGATAATATTTAATTTAATTAGCTAAATAATGTTTTTTCAAACAAAAATAACACTCACAGTTACAGAATCAGAACTGTCAATTTGATGAGTTTTTTAACATTCAACGGTCATTTTCTAAATGCCTCTGTGCCATTTTCTCTCTTCCTTTACATTTTAGTTATAAAAGACAAAAATAATAAAATTACGAGGAAGAGAAAAACTGATCAAATGCTAGAGATGCTCTTTGACTGTAAATTTCCCAATCTTGCCGTTCTATTTTTATCTTGCTCAGGGAAACAAACGAGAAAATGATTGGCAGTCAAAATGACTGCCTCGGACCAAAATAGGATTATACTTTGTCTGTCTTTTGCACAATGAACATGAAATCCATTTGTAATGAAAATTTACACTGTTTTAGGAATTCAGGGCCTAGCAAGGCTGCATGTTTTACTTTGATAAAGTAATTAAACATGCAAAACAGTCAGAATGACTGCCATGGCAGTTCTAGTGTTAATAAACAAACATGTGATTGTAGGTTGTGCCATCACATGAAATAAAAGCCTCACTGCTGGGTACGCTGAAATTCCTCCACAGCGAGCATCCACATGTTCCACTGCTGCTGACACTGGGGGCAACTGTGGAGTATTGCCATGGTAACATAATATCTTTCCAAAAACAAAAATCTGAGAGTGATGGTTTTCATGCAACACTCAATTACCATAGACATAAAAGGCCTGTGCTCATATCACTTGTATTCTAACACCTGCAAGAGGGTGGAGGGGGTGGGGGGTGTCTTAATGTTAACTGATATCAAGGGTTTCTTAAAGAAACGTTTTACAGCTCAAACATCGCAGTCGGGGGAATATAAAACAAAAATATGGTGGAAAGAGCTTGAAAAGGCAAATATGTTGGAATGGTACATTTTGTTAGCGAGTGGTCCTGATTGCTTTAACAGAATGTGTGTGTGTGTGTGTGTGTGTGTGTGTGTGTGTGTGTGTGTGTGTGTGTGTGCGTGTGTGTGTGTATGTGCTAGTCCAGCTCTTTATGAGTCCTGTGTGTCTACAGTGAACAATAACTGCCCTCTGCAAGTGTAACGTTCTAATATTCTACATCATTCACAATAAAGGGATTCTGAAAAATAGATTATGGTGTAATCAAACACATCTGTGGCTGCACAAGTATGGACTAGCTCTCAGTCACTTAAATTAACCCAAATCAGGAAAACAAACCTATTTTTGTTTCTTTTTGGGATCCCATGACAAAAACACATCATGTTGGTGCTGCTAAAGGCTGAAGACAAAATCTTTTCCTCAAAGTTTGGCTGTGGGCACACCACACGTTTGTCATGAGTTTAGACAAAAAAAAGAGTTACATTTTTTTCAAGGATTCACCACAGACTTACTGACTCATCTTTGCCAGATGAAAATTAGTGAGCTTTCATAGTTGGCTGGTGTAAAAAAAAAATATAATGCTGGCAGTCATGTAAAAAGGCAAATGAACAAAATAAAATGCACTAAAAACATGACTCCATAAAACAACTGTGCCTGGGACACACAGGAGACGGACGCGCTGCGCCACGGAAGCGCCGTGGTTTTGGGAAGTCAAATGGTCACACAGGAAGCGCCGCGCCGCTGAACGCTTCTTGGAAAGTCATGCGATAGTCACAACATCACGCGGGACTTGAGAACAGGAACAGCCACTCCACGGTGCGCCGCGGTGCTTGAAATAGAACTGGCGCCTATCTTCAGTGCCTCTGCGCGGACCGGCACTTCTGGGATGCGACGCTGCACTCCCCGTGTAGCCACTCTCATGGCTTCTAATGGCTTCTTTTTAAAATGATGGCGCGGGCGTGGCGCGGGCGTGGCGCGGGCGTGACGCGGCGCGGGCGTGACGCGGCGCGGGCGTGACGCGGCGCGGGCGTGATGCGGCGCGGGCGTGGCGCGGGTGTGGCGCGGCGCGGGCGTGACGCGGCGCGGGCGTGACGCGGCGCGGGCGTGACGCGGCGCGTCTGTCTCCTGTGTGTCCCAGGCTTAAGACTATTGAGAACCATAGTAATGATTCTACAGCAAAAATTTTACCTCCGTGAGCAGCTGATTAGTCCATCTAAGTTTAGCATAAATAACCGGGATAAACACCTTTATTCACCACATAAAGGAAAACACTGTAAAAAATCTGTTGTTCTAGATGCTACAGTTATTGGATCTTAAAGGTGTGGGACACTCGTCTAATCAATACATTTTCAGTGGTCTAGTAGGAATGAATGGCTTGCAAGTCGTACTTAGGGGGGAAAAAGCTAAGACGCACCTGTTTCAAGAACTAGCAGAATTCCACAACAGAAGGGAGCTGAACATGGCAGGATTTGGAGTCTTGATATTTGGACATCTTGCCTCTGATTGGCTAACAGCAACACGACTCTACCACTGACTCTGTTTGCTCTGCAACGTTGATGTTTTATCTCCACAAATAACACAAGCATGGAAGAGTTCTGCTGTGTGGTGGAGTTGCTAATGCTAACAGTTAGCTTCTACTAGTCGAGACGTTCTCTGCTGTTTCCTGGACGCTAAACCAACAACAGCCTTCCTCATCGTGAGTCAAGATGGGTGAGTCCATGAATGCTAAGTGACAGTGTGACGTAGATCTGTCAGGATGTTCTAATCCTAGAGTTTCACCGTCTATTTTCTATCAGAAGCTAATGCAGGAGATAGGTGTAGGAGACTATTTTCATGTTCAGCCTGCATGAAAAACTCAGAGTGACCGATTATAATCAGAAATAACCATTAAAAAATGTTTTTTCAGTATTCCACATTTTTAAGACTCAATAAATGAAGACTTCATTTCACTTTCAAAATGTGATATATTTTTTCACATTGCCCATGCCTTTTGTAACACTACACTAAACCAGCTTTAGCATTACAAAGTATTGAATGAAATTCTTTAACATGTTTCTGATAAAATCAAAGAAAACAAATTTCCACATTTCTAACCACCTCAGGCAGAGTTAGTTTACTTATTATAATAAATTCCACAACTGAATTATTATATTTGGTTTTACATTTTTAGCCAAAACAAACATCTAAACTTAAGAACCTGCTTTGATACACAGCACCGACGCGTGCCTCGGTCTTAAACTGGATGATGAAACTAGGATTTAAGCTGAGTGTAAGGCAGCCTATTGGCTGATGGGATGCTCGGTGGCACAGCACATTAAAAAATACTCAACTCAGTAAGATACAGTCAACCCATATAGTGTAAAGTGTAAGATTCTGTTGATTACAACACAGAGAATAATCTGCAACTCAGCATTTACACTATAGAAGATCCCGAGGTGCAGAGATCCGCTCCATCTGACCTTAAGAGGTGATGGAAGTTTAATATAAGGCTGACAGGCCTAACAAGGTTGAGGTCATCCCAGCTCTAATAACTCAGCGAGGAAATACACCGTCTGTCTCCACCACTTGGAGAGGGGAGACCTGACAGTTCAGTTAACACACTGGTAAATTTAGTGGAGGGCACTGACTCTGACCTATCTAGTTTCAAACACACACACACACACACACACACACACACACACACACACACACACACACACACACACACACACACACACACACACACCCTGGAGCACATTCACAGACACAGAAACACAGCCAGACATATGGACGCTGTTGCAGTGATGGTTGTTTTTCTGCTTGGGCGAGCAGACGGTGTGTTGGAAATGCAGTCGCTGCACAAAAACACTTTTTTATCTCTTGAAAACTTACACCAGCATGTGGCTGGGCACATAATAAATAGTCTCTCTATAAAACAGCACTTAAAGGCAAAAACTCTCACCATATACCAGTTTAACTAGTTGCTATTCAAACTTCATTCTGTTTCAGTCTCTCATAGTACCAGGCAACTGCTCTTCAGTATCATAAATGAAATACTGAACAAGTTCTACATCTCACCAATTATAAAACACTGAGTACTACAATCATAATGCATTACAAGCATGTCTATTACTAGTCTGATAAATTCAGTCTCAACTCTACAAGGCATCATGTTTGCTGCACATAACCAGTGCTGTAAAAGCTGATTTACTGGTGGCTCATCAACATGATGAATGTAGCTCCTATATCCTGAAAACTACTTTAGGAGGGTTGCCCTTAAATGTCTGTGTTACCAAGAGCTTCTTAAATCATGTATTTCAACACTGATGAAGAAAAGAACTACAAAGGAGCTTACTTGAGAAAGCGACTGAGATACTGGCGACTACAAGGAGACCAAGAAAAGACGCCATTGTGTCCGGCTAATGTGGGTGACATGATGTTGCCCTCTGACTTTTTGCAAACGTTCCCCTCGCCATCATGGACCATTCCGAAACTGGAAAAAAAAGAAGTGCACAAGAGAATTTCTTGTTAGTGCTCTGCTGGTTTTTATTTCATTGCAACAAAAGATGTGATCCAAAAAAGATGTATTCACCATGTGAAGCAGAAACCAAAACAATGCATTAATGAGGGTAAGAAGCCCATAATTAACTTGCAGATTTATGATAAATACTTAAAAACATCTTTTTCTGTTCAAATGTCAAATACCAGAGAATGCTCTTTACTTCTTCTGGATTATTACTTCTGAAACAATTTTTTTCTGCTCATTTTTGATCAGTTTCACATGAATGATACTGTATATGTATTTATTAGAACCAACACGGTATAAAAGCTCTTACTTGTGTCCAGATTCATGTGCGATGGTGAAAGCCAGACCTAGGCCAGTGTCTTCATTGACAGTACAACTTCGATACTTGCTGCACATCCCGCTAATTGGTGCAAAACCTGCAAAACCATTGTACATTTCCCAATAATTGATTTTACCTCAGAAAAAATACCATGCACTGTAAATGCAATAACTACTGAGAGTCTCTGCTGCTCAACTGGTTAAGAGAATGTCAGCTCTTTAATTCTAAAATCAAAGCAGTCTAAAATCATAAGCAGAAAGCTTGCACTAATTTAATCTGTCTGTGTCTGCATTAGTAAAAAAAAATCAAACGGAACATTGCACAGTAAAAATCCCTTCCATATGTTTGAGCTGACATTCCCAAACCCCTCTACTACTATTTAATTTACTTTTCAAAATATCCATCAACCCTGCTCCATTCTCGTATCTCTAATTCTCTATTGAAAATCCTTTTACCATACATATCCCTTTGAGTTTCGTGTCCCTGCTCTCGTAAAACACACACACACGCACACACACACACACACACACACACACACATACACGCACACACACACACACACACACACACACACACACACGAGAACGCTGGCTGTGAATCAAAAGGATAATACACATGGGGACCCTCCCTTCATTTTTTTGTCTCAATGTCTTGTGGAGAATTTTGTCTTGTGTTTTACTTAAGTTACGACTTTAATTCATTCCTCCCCCCACTCCCCAAGTGTAAATAACTAATGTGAGTAATAATATTAAACATAACCAGGGAGACTGACTGTGAGTACTACCATTCACTTCATTTTCTGTGCCTAGGAGGAGGCAGGTCATGTATTATGTAACAGTTTGAAATATGGGTGAAAACATTAAGGGATAGGGCTGTAATGGCAATGCAAATAAACAGTGTTATTTAATGACCAGTTGCACTAATGGCCATGTTATCTTGAACCTTCAGGAGCAGGAATTAGTCAGCAGTAACATTTTTATGAAGACAAATGGAGACATATGCACACAGACCTTTGAACTAGACCTTAATAGTAATGATTTGAGCTAATGCTAGCCTTCACACTTTGAAGTCTGTGGTGTTTCACTGTGAACGAGTCTGTTTCTTGTACACCAAGAGGAATCTTTTTCTTCAGAGTGAAGACAGCGACAGCAGGATCATCACTATGATCTATTACACCATGTTTGGATTGTTGCAAATTAGCTAAATCTCCTTCAGTGCAACGACAATAAAGATGCTGCTACACTCCGCGTTCTAAAGATGCTCTCCTGCTATCTTAACATGGTCTATACCTCAGCAATAAAGATCTTACAGCGATCAAGACGTTACCATGAATCAGGCCTCACGGTGGTACAACTCTCGTATACTGTCAGAAAGCAGTAATGCGCTATGAGATCACAGGATCAGTGTGACAAGTCAATCTTTTTTCAACTAAGACACGACCCTGGTGTGTACGCGGTTATACTGCCATCACGTTCCATAGGTCTGCGATGTGCTACAGCTGCGAAGATGAACCCTCATGATCTTGCTATGCAAATTTTGTGCAAGCTGAATTCCTCATAGGCATATTACAATCTATCACTCACATGTGGGTGCCCTTAATACACACCTGAAGACTTCACCAAGACCATGCAAAGGCAATCCATGTAAGAAGGGCTTCAGCCTGTGTTCTCTCAAACGTTTACATGATTTTATTATTGTATAAAACTGAAAATAAGCCTTAGATCTGTTCCTCTGCTTCTCAGTGTTTTTGCATGGGATGTTAAATTTCACATTATTCCATATGTCATCAGAGAAACATCGGGGAACGCTGCGGAAAAGGAAACCTGCAGATGGTTTAACATCTGTGGTGTCAGTTGAGGTCAAAACATAGGAAAAAAGCCTTTCCCAGACTGTGTCAGAGCAGATTTCCAACCAGCTCCACAGTGCACCATGCTATGTAAATCGACAATTTTCAATCCATGTACATTTTGTTTAACTACGATATTTGGAAAAAAAATCCATCCTGACAGAGTCTCAGCTGCTCCTTTCTTGCCTGTCAGTCTTCTCAACACAGGCAACACGTGTTTCCAATTGAAAAACTGTTTTTCAAAGCATTTGTTCAATGGAAAAACGCTCCTATTAAAAAGTCATTTCAACCAACAATAAAAGCAACTTATAATACTGTGATACAATGAAGCAATGATAGTTTTTGGGATGTTTTTTAAAATGTCCAACCCCTATGTTGCAATCCTTTCACTTCTTGTTATTTTAACGTCTTGCATTGGGTCAGCCAATCTGTCGAGATGTTTTATTTGATTTAGGAATTCCGGGTACTTGGTACTGGAGAATCTGCTCCACAGATTTGTGTATTCCAGCTATGAAAACCAATAAAGTTATACCAAGAGTATCACAGGGTTCGTTCTTCCAAGAGCAGATGTCGAGGCCCGTGAGGAAGATGGCATGGTCGTGGTGCCGACCCTCTCTGCCCCCAAGAGTTGACTGCCAGTGGCAGAAGCTGTTCAGTGTGTGATCAGCATGGTGGCTAATCATCAAACCATCCTATGAATGCAAAAAGAGGTAGAAAGTGTTATATTGCCCTATTTTTTCATATTACTTTCAAGAATTCTAAATGTATGCAAGATATAGGCCCAATTCCAATACTCGCACTTCCACCCTTGCGCCCTTTGATTGTGCGTTCCTGGCCAGGGGTGTGAATGCGTAGGGTGTCCTGATTCTCAAGTGCGGAAGGTGACCACGCCCCTTTTGCACCCTAAATCCGCATTTCGCCCAAGTTTGCATCGATGCGGACTTTGGGCAAGGGTATTACCCACAATCTATTGCTGCGTGTGAGATTTGAGAAGAAGGCGGAGCAATGGCTCAAGTGCCTTTTCTGAAAACATGTATTTTCAAATGAAAGAAGTTCATTTTAAGACGACTAATATTTATCCATGCTCTGAATGTTTTAGACTAAGATTTAATGTGGACAGCAATGAATGTAACTTTTGTTTGTTTGAAGTTGTTAATAAAGGTTTTTAAAAAAGTAGCACAAACAGCGACCGCATCCCAGCATGCGTCACGGTTGATCGTTGTGTACCAATTCAGTACACTTGTGTACTACGCACTCGAAGCCTTACTGCGCACCTCCTCTAAGTGCACTTCACAGAAGGGCGTAGGGCGCAGTGTGAGTATTGGGATTGGGCCGTAGTTACCAAGAAATCCAAATTTCCTTTTATAGCTCTATCTATCTATCTATCTATCTATCTATCTATCTATCTATCTATCTATCTATCTATCTATCTATCTATCTATCTATCTATCTATCTATCTATCTATCTATCTATCTATCTATCATCTATCTATCTATCTATCTATATATATATATATGTATATAAGCAAAATTAGTTTACACCCCAGGTTCCAAAGTGGAAGCACTTAGGAAACACTAACAAATAATTCCTATTTTAAAATACTACAAGTTTCATAATAGAGAAAGATAAAATAGGTGTTGCCATTGAAAGGCTTTTCAAATTTTCAAATTCCACATTTATTAAAAAGAAAAAAAAGAAAATTGTCATGGTTAAAATTAAGTTATGTAATTTAGTTGTGTAGATAGGCTATGTGTTTTTAATACTACCTAGCTTTTTTATTTACCATTTATATCCTGCTACGCCCACTCTTACTGATTTTTCTGTGGACATTACCCAGGCTCTTTAATGCTCACCTGTTCCTCATCCAAAAGGACAAGACCCACAATTACGATGTTGATATTCCCACCTATTGTGCCATCTTTGAACAAAGAGGAAACCTACAACAAGAGCACAAAAACAAACACTAAGTGCCACTGATGCTACTTATTTTGACATTCTTTCATTTATCAAACATTAGCAATACAGCAATGCTTGATATTAGCACTGATTCACAGGAGTGCTGAGAAAAAAACATTTGCATTCATTGACTTCTTGTTCTTGTTTTTTGTCACATTTATATGTTTCAAATCAGCAAATGTCAAACGTAGACAGATAGCATGAGTATATAAAAAAGTAATTTTCAAATGACATTTTAATTTATTAAGTGATAAAAACAATAACCAAGCTAACCAGGCCCTATGTGATTAAGTCATCCCCCCATCCCTCCCCCATTAAACTAGCTGTGATTAATCACATTGGTTGGAAGACTGAGTTCCATTTCACAGGTTGTTTTTAAAGGTTGAATATGGAACACGAACACCAAAGCGACATCTAGTGTGTGGAGGTTGTAGTTGCAACAACAGCTTACCTATCCATGAGAAAATTAGTTATTTCCGTGTGCGTTTTGATGCCATGAAAATTTTTTATTTGGGTCCATCTGTTGTAGGCTTCACCTAAACTCATCATGCCCGTCAAAATAAACATTTGATTATTCTTTAATTAAAATATAGCTTTTAAAGGAAAAGCTGTACCTTCATTCTGCACACCTCTAAACGCCCCGTGGAGGTATTATTTTTTTAAATATAGCTTTTTATTAAATTGTTCAATATTCAATAATAAAAAAAATCACTTTATCAGAACCTGTATGATAACATCAATAGGCTAGATCTCAAACAGTAACACACCATGCCATGTTCTAGGGCTGGGCGTTACGGTCCAAAATCAATATCACGGTATATTGAGGAGTTCACCTCGATAATGATAAATGGACAATAACTACATGTATGCGCCAAACCAAAATTTGTCCACTAGATGGGGCTGTCACGTGCATTATGTTGAGTCATGTTGTCATGTGACTCGAGGTGGTACAGCTTCTTAAAGGGACATGAACGTCGCCAACCTACACACATTTTTTCATTTTTTTTATTACTGAAGTTATTGACCTGTGAAAAATTATATCGATTAGAGTCAGATATTTGGATAACGAGAAATTTTTGATTTATCGCCCAACCCTTCCATGTTCTAAAATTATTCAGGCATAAAATAACAAGTTCAGGTCAGAGGTCATGATCAAACAAGGGTAGAGATGGGGCATGACTGGCATCATGGCAGAGGTACTGCTGACCAAAACTAACACAGAATACTAATGCATTTGCCAGAAAGCATCTCGATGATCCCTGAAAGAATTCTGGCAATAGATCCTCTGGACTGACAAAACGACGGTGGAACTTTCTTGAGGGTGTGTCTCCGTCTCGTTATATTTGGTGTAAAACTGACAAACAAAACAAAACATTAGGCCAAGATTGAAGGAATCTTGAAAGTTTGGCAAAAACATTCCTTCAGAGTGTTGTGAGAATCATTACCAGTTATTACGAATGATCGATGGTAAATCATTGAAAACATGTTTGTTTGGCTAAAATATTTAAAGTGACAAAAACAGGAGAAATCTTAAAGGGCGTGTATACTTTTCACATAAAGGTTCTGTTCCAGACACACCTTGACAGTCCTATAGAAATAACTCACAAGCTCTTTTTTCTGAGTCTTGACAACCACAACTGCTGTTTCCAATTCAGCTTCTTGTACGGACATCTGATAAGTCATAACAGTTTATGCTCTGATCTCATAATCTTTTGTTCATGTTTGCGATCACCCTTTCTCTCAGGACTTGTGAATACATCAGGTGCCACTCAAAGCATAGAAGTCTTTTTTCCTTCCTTTAATATTCTCATTCATTCCTTATGTTCGGTCTTCCTTTGCACTGACACACGAGAAGACACGGGGATGTTGAAAAGGTTCTGAGGTCAAAGAGGGAATCAAAGCTGCGCGCTTCAAGTTAAATGCACGCTGTTTGACAGAGTGTCAGATTTGCACATCCTGCTCTGATCAAAAGGGTTTTAGTGGATCACCATGTTTCTTCTGGGGTTTCCATAGAGGCGTGATGTTTTGATGTACAAAGTTCTATAGTATGTTTTTATAAACTGGTTATTGCAAATGTATTTTTATGCAACTTCACAAGTCTAGGGGAAAACATAAATCAATGTCAGCTTGTTTTATTTGATCACATTTTCAACAAATACCCCTTTTAGCTCCTCCAATCGCTGGCAGGTGGGTATTAAGGATTTGTGTATTGTCTGTGAAACCTTTAGATGACTCCTCTGTCTGTGGACAGCTGAGAAGATTCCGACTGGATTTCTGACAAGAAGGAACTCTGTTTTCAAAATAGACGGATTATCTTTGGATTTGTCAGTCAGTCATTAGTGAAACAGGCGTGACAGAATTTGCTCACAGGTCTTCCTGTGAGAACCGGCGGAAGTGTTTCACCCATGATCTCACTCACATATCAGATTCATGTTTTTAGATGGGCTCTTTCTGATAGCAGCCTAGGTCTTTTAGATAAGATCAACTTACTAAAGCCTGTGATGCACCTTAAACTGCAGCTTATGTTACATTAAAAGACACATTAGATGCTAACAGTGCTAATCCTCTATGTGCATTAACGCAAACAATTATGTTAATTTGATGATGTAATTTTATCCTTCTCTGATATGGTGCTAGTTTTTGTGTGCAGACTGTTTTAATGGCACTTTATTCTATTTAGTGCAACTTGATGTTAGCTTGGCAAGCCATATATGTAAATATATTGCCTGGCCACGATCCAGAGACAGAGCTCAGTCGTAGGGGAAGAATCTACAGTTGTCTTTCAAACGGTCTCTGCACACAATTGGACAGGACTAGGACCAATCAGAGAAATGAACAATGAGACATATTCATAGCGCCGGGAATCAACAGGGCTGTCCACTAGTGATGTGTCGGTTTGCGAACGAAATAGCTCTCAGAGCCGGCTCTTTGATGTGACCAATAGGAGCCGACTTCCTCTTGGAGAAGCTGGAGTGAGTGAGGCCCCCGAGCTGCTAAAAAACTGCAAAATGTGCGCACACACACACACACACGCACGCAGCGTGCCTCTGATTTCCATGAGACCGGGGGGTGGGGGGGTTGCAGCGCACCTCCGATCGCTGTGAAACCTGGGAGAGGAGTGATGCGCGCTGGGACAATTATTAACAAGACGGGACCTGACCTGTAAATATTGGTGGGGCCAAATCTGTAAAAGAGGAGGAAAGAGAAACAAACAGCGCTACAGAAAGGTGAGGAAATAAGTGAAAATAGGACAGGTACCGAGATTTGGACACATTTTAACTACAGTGGCAATTAAAAGGTAGAGTGTGGAATATGCGAAGGGAAAATATATCCAACAGGCTCTTATAGTTCAAATTTAATAAATATTTTACTTGCAGAGTTTATTTTTATCATTTAAAATGTGTTTTTATAGCTCTCTGCTTCATGTTGAATAAAATAAGTCATTTAAATAATAAGCATTTGATATCATGTGTATTGTAGATTAGTAATTCAGTGACCGTTGAGGGCTTTGTAGACAAAGGTCAAAACGGTAGTACACAGGGAGCCAGTGAAGATCTGCCAGGATGGGTGTGATGAGGAATCTGGCTGCTGCTCTCTGAACTTTCTGTAAACGACTGAGGGAGGATATGTTGACACTTATGAGGACTGAACTAGCATAATCAAGTTTTGACTCAGTAAGTCAAGAGAAACAATGTTTTTTTTATTGAACTTTTTGATGTTAATGCATCTGTAATAACAGTTAAGATCCAGCACATTAATAAAAAGCCAAATGATTTCAGTCCACACACACACACACGTTCCAGCAGGTGTTGTGTTTGTATCTCTCACCATGTTAAGGACAGTTAGAACATATGTGGTGATGTTCTCGTGGCCATGGTTGTCCATCATCTTTCTGTCCACCACCACGAGGGTCTCCACGATGAGCTTCTGGTTGGGCTGGTTCTTCATCAGAACCGCTCGTTTGCTCCTGGGGAGGAACTTGTACTCATCTGGAAGTATAAAGACATCCTCCTCAGGAGGTTTTGGCATATCTGTAAAAACAGGTCAAGATAGATGAGAGTAGGTAAAAATAAATACAAAGAAAGATTAAAAATAGTTTTAAAGACAAATAAAGTGTTAATGAAACAGTCTGCACTATTTCAAATAGGTTTCTGAAGTTTATTGGGGAAAATAACATTGCTATATTGTAAAATATTTTCTATTGATGTATAGCAAGGCATAAAATTATTGTGTTTCAGGCAAATAGTTGCTTTTACTCAGGTGATTTAGAACAGGGAAACAACTAGCTTTGTTGTTCAGGCTTTGAAGCAGCTCAATCTTCTGCTTGAGGAAATGAGGGTGGATAGGTGGGGTCTGCCATTAATTTAATCGCTCTGTTTCTGTCAGGGGTTAATTGATTCTTTTTTTTCTAACACAAGAATTTAATCAGAATATCTGCTCATGCATTTTATTTGTAAATTTGTTTTAAGAGAACTCAGGATATTGCAAAAATTTTTGTCATGCATCATGTAACCATTTTTTTCTCAAATGGGATTAAAAAATTAAAGCTTCTTTTCAGAATTATCAGCTCTTATTATTAAAGTAACCATGACACATATAAACTGTACATTACATCACTTCCATATTTGTACGTGTACAGAAATCTCTCTTTAAAAAGAGATCTTTCAAGCTCTAAATTCAATGCACTAAATATTCATTTCTGTGGTTTTAGGTGCTCAAAACATCACCGTTTTCTGCCTGACTGAGACTAAAAAAGCTGCTTATGTAGGCAAAAAGCAGTGCCTGTTAGACTACAACACCCGCACAGGTGTTCAGTTATGTCAGCTTTTGGAAATGTAAACAACAATATATCACAAGGGAGTAGGCACATTGAGTTCTGCAGGGTAAGAGCGGTACCATTCCTGACCCTGGCTGTGCTTGGACACAAGAAATGATGAATAATTTAGAAGCAATGTCCTGCAAAGTTTTGATATGGACTCACAGACTAAGTAGCAAATCAAGTGAAAAAGTGTTAAACCTAAAGAAAATTTTATTCTAAAAAAATGTAAAATATCTGGGTTGAATCTGGTAAGAAGGTCCACCCAAAACTTTACATAATTTAAAGAGCAAGTCACCCCCCTACCAGAGTCCTACTCCACCCTCACAAAAAGAGGCAGTGCCTGGCAGACTGAGAGAATGCCTCCCCCCTGCATCCTTGAAGTTTCTTCACTGGCGAAACAAGCAGCTAGCTAGCACACACAGGGAATCAGCAGCTCGCTTCATAGTCTGGACGATTTCTCGCCCCCTCCTTCAGAAGGCAGAGAGGAGGATGATTTTTTGGAGGAGGCCAGTGGCCCTGAGCTGTATCGTTTCGTATGGACTTGTAAGTGGCTGAGCCGGCCGGAAGTGTGGCCGAGTCTTGGCTGCAGTGCATTGCAATTCAGTCATATGCACATACATACACATAAATACATTCTCATATCTGGTGTTAGCTGTCACGGGTCCCGCTGCTGCCCCCACCTCTTCTACTCCCAGCAGTCCCCTCAGGCGCTCCACCGTCACCAGAACTCCACTTCCCAGCATCCCTCGTCGGCACCTCAGATCCACGTCATCGCCCCGAGACTATATACGGAAGTGATTCCGCCCGCTTCAGCACTCAGCCATCGCTCACCACGAACTTTGGATTAAGAGTTTACCAGGCTTACCAGCCACTATCCACGCCAGATCGGTCCACGTTCCAGACCAGTCTCGATTCCACGTCAGCCCACGTTCCAGACCCGCTGACGGACTGTCTTCTATCCGTAAGTCAGTCTTTTTCTTTTACCGGAACGCCCGCACTTCCTCGTTACTCCTCGAGTTACGTGCCGCGTTCCTAGATTAAAGCTGCGTGCTCAGTTCCTCCCGACGTCAGTTCACTCCGCGTCTGGGTTATTCTGACACGCCACATCCGAACTCCCGGTTCAGCCAGTCCAACCCGCGTCAAATGGACATGATTGACTCATTATTCACTTCACACACATTTCACTGTAATATCAAGTTTTTGGTAATTGAAAAAGTAGCTTGAGATACTTTTTGAGCCAACTATTTGCTTCTAATTCACTGTTAGCATTGTTAGCTCAACGTTAGCCTCTGGCCAGCTTCACCCGATATCAGAGAAAAACAATAGGACGCTGTGGCTTCATAGGGGTGCAAGAAATAATTTCTGGGTCGCTGCTGTTCTCTGGCTTTGGTAAACAACTCGGGCGCAACCTCACAAACACTGATTGTAAACAGTAACTACATCCATCTTTTATTTTTTTGGAAGGTAGAAAGCTGCCTGAGAATTAATTCTATTTCAATATAACCTTCAAACATGATTGAGACATTAGCCTGTTCTGAGATTATTTCCCTGTAGAATTCTTACATAGTGATCCTTTCAATAAGATGCATTAAAATGCCAAAAATAATGACTACACATGTTTGCAGCGCTATTAGACACTCATTTATACAGTTTATCAGCAAAACAAGTTGATTTGGGGGGTGACTTGCTCTTTAAAATCTCTCAGCATCTTATAAAACATCTATTTTAGAGCAGTTGCTCTACAGACTAACTTAAAACATGCATTGCTGTTTTCCTCCATAACAGAAAAGGTGATAACGACATGTTAACAGCGGCAGATTAACACACATTCTGCAACCTCTAATGCTGTCTGCAGGCGTGTTTTTGAACGTTTTCAGCCATCTCATAAAGTTATTTAAACTCACCAATAAATTTAAATGGGAACATATTTTATTAGGGGTGTGCAATGATTTTCTCTTTGCACCAAGCAAATGCAACCCCATAAGGCTGACTTCTAACTCAGTAAACACAAACAAAAAAGTTAATTCATGTGTTTTTTTTTCCTTTTGTGGGTTACATTTGAAGTGATGTGACACTTCTACAAGAGGCTTTAATTTAAATCAACAAATAGAACAAGCAATTTGAGAAGTACGCCTTAGAGGGAAAGCATGTAATGTCCTAATTTGGAGGAAAAAACTGAAATTGTGTTCATAAACTATTTCTATTAAAGTAAATGTAAACAAGTCTTTTGTGGAAGGTGTAGTAACATGCAGTTACATCTCTGTTTTAATGTTTTCCGTGTGAATAGGAATATGTTGAAGGAACGTTTAATGCATCCAAACATAATAAGGAATCTGAGTGCTGGAGGGGAATAAAATGAGAAATTGCCCTTACATACATTTCTTCCTTCTCCCACAGAAGTGTTGCCTCTGCTTCTCCCCGTGTATGTAACCACCACGATGATGGCCGCTTCTGTGATGCTTCAGTGGCTCATCGTGAATCGTGCTGTTTTGGGAGTGAACACTTTGTTGGCTTTGCAGTGGTCTGTACTGATCTTCATCATCTGCTCTGGAGGTGGAATCCGTCTTTGAGCGGAAACTTTTGCTCGAGTCTGTGGATCTCTCCTTAAGGGATCTGGGCTCACGATGCGTTTGCTTTGCCCAGGAGTTCCCGTCACTCTTGTAGAGAATGTGTGGTTGGTGACTGTCAGCGCCAGTGAAGTTCTCCATCTGGGCAAGGCTGCGTGATACTGGTCTCAGGAAGTAGTCTGCATCCTGTGTTCGAATCAAACCTGACTAGAGGCAAAACAAAACATCCACTTAGTTGTGTTGCATTTGCACGTAGGTTAATTTAAACTGAGCCAACCTGGTGAAGCACTTCAATCAATCAATCAATCAATCAATCAATCAATCAATCAATCAATCAATCAATCAATCAATCAATCAATCAGTCAATCAATCAAATTTTTGTTGTATAGCACATTCCACAACCTTAACGGAAGCCCAAGGTGCTGAACACTATAAAAACATTAGGTTTTTAAGTCTTAACATCAGCAGAGCATAGAAATATTGAATTTTCATGTTTTCCTACTGCAACAGCTGTCATAAAACAATAGGAGTTGGTGTAGTTTCTGTAGGCTGACAGTAGCCTAAAGGACTGCACGTACATAATGCCTAAACCTGCTCCAGCTATTTGTAGAGCTTCCTGCCTCTGTCAGCAATTACAAAGGACCTGACCTTTGGTCACTGCAATCCTGAACTCACTAAAAGTCTGTGCAGCTCAATTATGAGGCAGGTTTCATCACCCCTAACATCTGTTTTGCTGTTCAGGGTCAGCTGGCAGTCGTTATCCACTAAATCCATGCAGGATTTGGTCAAGCAGAAGGGGTTCAAAGGGCCAAGGGGCAATTCTTATAAACATTCTACTTTAATAAAAAATATTCTAAATAATATATTTTTCTTTTTTTTTCATGGATGTTGCAAGTCTTGTGTTCATTTAAGAGGGGGGGGGGGGGGGTCTATTTTCCTCTTAGTAAGTAAAGTTTACTTATATAGCACTTATCACAGAAAGAAAACTCACGTAGTGATTCACAAAAATCAAAAGTGGTGTCTTGACAAACTTGCTGCTATTAATCCTCATTATTATCCATCGTTGATCAAATTCATTCATTACACCCAGAGACCTGGAGAAATGTTTCATGGCTCTCTGACTCCGTTTTGGTTCTTTCAGTCTTTCCTAACATGCACCACATCTGAGCTGACAGTCAGCTGGTGTGGAAGGTTTGGACAGTTTCTGAAGATCTATTTAAAATACACTTAATCTAATGAAACATGCAGTTAGGTTGTGACACGTTCAAACGTGTGTGTCAGACAGTGGTTACATTAGATGTACATGTTTATAAGTTTAGCATGGAGAAAACAGGAAATAAAACAGAAAATCAGAGGTGTAAATGTCAGCAAGTTTATGTGTATGTGTGCCTTTACGGTCAAGAGCCTTGAGATGGTGACAGTGATGTTAGTAGAACATTTCTCAGCTGTAGCACATTTCACCATCAGCTACAAACCCTTGGTCTTGCCAGTAGATTAGATCACAAATGGAAAAGTGGGAAATACTGTGATTGTTCTAAGCATGAAAAGTAGAAAGCATGAAACCAGAAGACAGGAAGGATAAGTCATTGCAGATGTGTCGGCTTTGTCTGCAGTGGTGATTATGTGCTGATAAGTTTTCCACAGTAGTCAACCAGACTTTCTTTTCTCAAATGTTGTAACAGTGTGAGTATTAACACCTTGAAGAATTCAGACTTAAAGGTTTGTTTCACTCGTTTAGTCAATGCATTTGCAGTGGTCTCTAGTAGGAATGAATGCCTTATAAGTCGTACTCTGGGGAATAAAAGCCCAGGTGCGCCTCTTCCAGGAACTAGAGGTGAGCCACATCAGAGATGAGCTTCAGATGGCAGGATTTGGACACTTATTTCCTGATATTTGGACATCTCTCCTCTGATTGGCTAACAGCAACACGACTCTTCCACTGCCTCTGTTTGCTCTGCAACGTTGATGTTTTATCTCCACAAATAACACAAGCCTGGAGGAGTTCTGCTGTGTGATGGAGTTGCCAATGCTAATGGTTAGCTTGTGCTAGTCGAGATGTTCTCTGCTGTTTCCTGGACGCTAAACCAACAACAACCTTCCCCGTCGTGAGTCAAGATGGGTGAGTCCGTGAATGTTAAGTGACAGTGTGACGTAGATCTGACTCCAGCTGCACTCCACTCTTTGTGAATCTCCCCCACATTTTTGAATGGGTTTTGTTTCATAATCCTCTCCAGGGTGTAGTCATCCCTGTTGCTTGTACACTTGTTTCTACCACATCTTGTCCTTCCCTTCGCCTCTCTATTAGTATTCTTGGACACAGAGTTCTGTGAACAGCCAGCCTCTTTAGCAATGACCTTTTGCATCTTGCCCTCCTTGTGCAAGGTGTCAATAGTCGTGTTTTGGATGGCTGACAAGTCAGCAGTCTTCCCCATGATTGTGTAGCCTACAGAACTAGACTGAGAGATCATTTAAAGCAGGGTTAGAGAACCCTGGTCCTGGAGAGCTGCTATCCAGCACGTTTTAGATGTTTCCCTGCTTCAACACAGCTGATTCACCTGTTCAGCAGCTCGTCAGGCTCTGCAGAAGCCTGTTAATCACCTGCTGATTAAAATCAGGTGTGTTGAAGCAGGAAAATCTCTAAAATGTGCTGGATAGTGGCTCTCCAGGACCAATCAACAATCTAAAACAGAGCTTTGAGCCTCCAAAAAGCATAAGAACATTTTTTTGGCTTTCATCTGTCCCAGGATCCCTGATACAGACCATTCTAAACCCCCTTACTCAGGCCTTCAGTGAAAAGAGCTGTTGACCCCTCCCACTCGGCCAGGACATGCTGATTGGTTGGTTTCCCCAGAAGGCCTCAGACACATGCAGGTTTGAGGAGGCGCGGCTCCCCCTTAGGACGTGTTAAGGAAGGTTTTCTCAGAACAGGAGGTTTTCTCTCGCCTTTTTCAACTTTCTAATTTACATAAAAAGTAGGTCAAACACGGCTTTGATCTTTTTGGCATGCTGCTGTTGACCACCCAAGCTGTCTTATTCAACAACAAGGAAAATGTTGCTTTACATTCTAGGTCCCATTTAAAGGCTTTTGCAGGTGTTTTGAGTTAATTAGCAGATTAGAGTGTGGCACCAGGTGTCTTCAATATAGAACCTTTTCACAATATTCTAATATTCTGAGACACTGAATTTGGGACTTTTATTAGTTATCAGTTAGAAGCATCAACATTAAAATAAATAAACATTTGAAAAATATCAGTCAGTGTGTAATGAATGAATATACGTTTCTCTTTTTGAATGAAATAAATCAACTTTGTCATGATTTTCTAATTTTATGACCAGCACCTGCACATACTTGACTTTGTGTAAATCTACAGTATACAGTTTACATTCATGGTCAAAAGTGGGCGAATACCTCAAATCTAACTGTCAATTTTCATTCCCTTTTTTTACCACAAGCCGGAGGAGAGCAGTTGTTGTTTACAGGTGTTACTGTGTCAGATAATGATCATTTCCCACCATACAGTAAATGTAGTGTCAGACAAAAGATAACCACAGTCACACTGAAACATATCTGGAGACAAGTTTACTGCCAGGAATACAGTCAGCATCTACCAGGATGATTAACATGTTTTACAATCTCTAACATATACATAGGAGAGCTTGACAAGCTCAAACTGTGTTAAAACCTCTTCTTCACAGTCAAGAACAATGTTGAACAGCTGGGCCAGTACTCATCTTCCACCTTTTTTTTTTTTTTTTACCTTTTTGTCTAAAAATAAAACTGATTTTTGTGAAATGTGTACCATGTGGTCTTTACCCCAAATCAACACTCTTTCTGAGTGGGAATTATAGCAGATAACTCACTGAGTCTTTGTCTTCATTATGTTTATGAAATCTAGCAACTTCAATCTTTGCTCTTTAGTTAAAGTAAAACTGCTCTTTTATATCACGCTAGATGAGCTTTATTGGTTTAGGGCATTGTTTACACCTCACTACTATCCAGTTCAATGCTTGGAATTTATCAATTGAAGAAATGAATTGTTCTCTTAAATGAATTGTGGTTTTAAAAGTAACCCCACCAAAATGACTAGCCTATATATAGGCCCGTTTCTCAGAACTTCCGGGCTATTTTACTGGACCTTCGCGGCACGCACGTCTCCATTTCCATGGGCTGGCTCGAAAGGACACTTTTCTGGGCCATTTAAGGGACCAACTGAGTACCTGAACATGGGTATGTACTTGGAAAGGCCCAGTAGAGTCCCTGGGTGGGACTTGTGGTTAACTCATGCTGATTGGTTGTACCTCAGTTATATCGGCAGACATCGCCAAACAACCAGCATTTGTAAAACTGGAGGAGCTGTTGATGAAGCAGAATGGAAGAAAAAGAAAATAAGCAGCTTGTTTCTAAACTCCCAATGCTGAAAAATGTGGCCAAAATCCCCACACAGCGTCGTAATTTATGCTATTTTGTGGTCTTCTACATTTAAAAATGGCGCTTCTTCTGGTCATTGAACGCAGCTTTTTACGTCACACAGCCACTCCCCCTCCTCAGAATAGATTAAATTACCATCAAAACCTTTTTAATGTCATTAATATCCGTGGACACCTTTTGGAGCGGACCAGCGACGTCACTCACGGTCAAATCTGTATGAAGACACAACAGACGAGAGGACTGAGCCGTCGTATGTTCCCTGACACCTACCAACCTGCCAGATATTTTCCAGAACTCCCATTGTGGCTTATATATCACCTAAAAATTCCCTGGAAAACTGAAACAATGTGCCCTCAAGAAACTGTCTGCTTTTAAAACGATTTGTCAGTTCTTTAGTCCTGACCAGTCTCCCAGGTCCTGCCACTTCCCAAAGGATGATGCTCTAATCACAATTCTCTACTGTGGGAATAATCTTATTGGGTAGATTAGAAGCAATGAGTTTAATTTTGCCCCTTTCCTTTTCTTTCCTTTTAGATCACATTTTTCCCCTGGCTACCTTCACAAGTCCATCCTTGCCTCCTAAATGTACCTAATAAACAAACAACCCTGTATCTCTAATATGACTATGTGAAACTCCTTCAGGGTGGCTTTTGGTCTCTTTGAACCTTCTCTGATTAATTCCTCCTTGCTTATTCAGTCAGTATTGATGCAGGACTGTAGTGGTGCCACATTCGTTGCATTTTAACTGTACAAAATATATTTTTGTTACATTGGTTGTTGCAGACTTTCACAACAGGAGTACGTTTATGAAACCAAACAGGTTTTGGTTTTGGCAGAATTAATCCTAATTGTGGACTATTTACCTAATATGCATGCTTTTCAGTTGTTTTTAAAAATGTGTTTTTATGTTACTAACCAGGGTATGGGTGGAGGGTCAATTAATGAATTAGGAATTAGGAGGATTACAAACGCATTACCACATTCAGTTGTTGCTTTGCTGCCAATGGTCAAGAACTCCTCGAGCCAGCGTCATTACTCCAAATCACATGTGACAACTGGTGCATGATTCCACATGGCACCCGCCCCACCACTTTGCAATCATGGGCAATCGTCAACATTTGGTTCCAAGTCACGCTGAGGCCTGAGCAGAACAGTGCTGCTGTCAGCCTTTAGAACTTCACATGCTACGTGTTTAATCTGTCTGGGTGGTTTATAGGAGGTGGGGGCTGAGCACCTTTGGAGAAAAAGAATAAAAGAGAATTTTCCTTCTTATTTTCTTTTTGTCACAAGGGATTATCTTTGGTCAGGTCATAACAGCAGTGAAATGAGATGGAACAGACAAACAGAAAGGTCCGTTATTGCCTAAGACAGCCATGGGGCTCACACCTGCAGCCCTAGACACAAATATTTAGTGAAGAGTTGTCATATAAACTGTCATGTTCTGATATATGTTAAACAGTAGTTTGGAGTGCCCTGGGTAATCTGGCTAATTCTCTTTTAAGAAAACTGAGAGCATCTACAGAACTGTTTAACTTACAGTAAAAACAAAACGACTAGCGCTTCATTCCAAAAACATCACATTGCTTTAATTCAGCCTCACTATTCCACTTGAGGCACATCAACAAGCATGAACATCAATGTAATTTCAACTCAATATGACAACTTGACAAGGACTCACTGCTCAATTCTTTCAGCACTGCAGAAATGTGTTAACTCACTCTTTCTTTTCAGATATGGTTGTGCAGACCAAGAAATCAAAGAAAATTCTCACAAAAAGGTAAAAAATGTGTTTTCACTCCAGCTCAGGATGTACCTGACTAATGTTTGTACATTCTTGTGTATACTTTCACCATCCCGTGCTACAAACGGAACATTTTGGAAGCTACGTGGACGCTCAGTTTAGAATCACAAATGAACTTATTATGCATGCTTTTAGAGGGTGAGTGAAAGCCAGCATACCTGGAAATGACTGCTGCCAGCATAGAGAAAACAGGCCAGCTCTCAGAATAGACCAAGCCAAGATTCAAACCTGAAATCTTTATGTGGAGTGCAACAATGCAAACTACAGTATCATAGTACAGCCTGGACATCGTTATCGAGAGCTGAGTTTATTTGACTAATAATTAAGGTTATAAAAGGGTCAGTTAAGAACTCTTGGCTGTTAGAGACACTTTGCCTTTTCCAAATTAAACAAAGTTTGAAAATTGACATGACAGGACAATTTCTGTTTCTAGGAAATGTTGTTCAGAGAACAGAATTTAGATTGTCCAAAGTCTGTTATAAAGTTCTGTTTATTTTTTTAATCAGTTATTTTAAAGTCACAGGTTAGTATACAGCCTGGGGTCAAAGAACTTGTGTTGATTTTATTCTTGCATGCTAGCGGTCACAAAACAGAAAAAGATTAATGGGACCTGTGTTTTTTTAAGTGTCCTAAACTTCTGCAATGCTTTATATGTTGTGTTATATGGTGTGTTCAAGTCCTCCATCGCTAAATGAGAAGAAGTATCATCAACTTCAAAAACGGAATCAAGTATTTTGATTCATTTAAACTATTTTGTACTTCTTTGAATTTAAGGCCACGATAATCCAACATATAATTGTTGATACTGTAGAGGTAAGTTAAAACGTTTGTGCAGTGTCTTCACTTTAACTCATTCACTGCCATTAACGACTTTAGTCGTCATTTGACATCCAACCGCTCACTGCCATTGACGACTCTAGTCGTCATTTGCATTTTTTACGGGGCGGGCGTCAGAACGAGTCCCCGCACCATGAGAACAAACATCACGTGTCTAAAGCGGATCTTCATCCGTGTATGTCACACGTCACGTGATCAGGAAGCAGAAAATCAATGGATTACGAGTTTGTTTTGGGCCGCTGCTGTGAAAAAAACAATGCGCCGAACCGGAAATGCTTCTGCAGCAGCGCTTGGGCACCAGATTGTGAAAAAACAGATAATGCGAGAAATACGGCGATTCTTCCTGATGTAAGAATTGAGTCTACTCTTTCTTTTGGTAGTTTTGGCGTTTACATGATCATAGAGCACAATGTTCTGTGACTCTTCAAAAAACAGTAAAAACACTCAAAAACGCTGGCAGTTAATGAGTTAATTAAAGCCCTAGTTTGCAACTTTTTCACATTTTGTAATCATTTTCATGAGCCAGTATGTGCTAAAATGACCCTTTACAGGGTTAATGAAGTGTTACTCAGACCCCCACTGCCCTCTGTGGCCAGAATACCGCACTTGCCACTTCAGAGTGCCGGTCCGCTCCTTGTTGGACTTAGAAAAAGAAGCTGACATACCTGGTGACCAGGTCACGACATGCTTCCAGCACGTTTCCTGCATGTTCTAGATCATGAACACAGCTGATGTGTTTGATTTAGTGATGAACCGCTCCTGTAGACACTAATGAAGGCTGAGGAGACATTTCAGCTGTTAGATTAAGGTTTTAAAAAAACAAACGCACAGCGAGGAAATAAGTTTCACTTTTGCTTTTGCTAACGAACACTAGGGGGTGCTAAAAACAAGCCAAAACTGCCAAGTGTTCCTTTAAAATAAGAAAACACTGCTGATGTTCCTGTTGCTAAGGTCCGGTTTAATCAGAATAGCACCACCTTTTCAAGTTTCTGGTTTTGTGTTTTTAGAGACCTTGCCATGAATGTGCCATTCTGGGAAGTGTGGGCTAGTTATTTCCTTCTTTAAATGTTGACGTGCATTCATAGGATATTTTAAAGTGTGTAGTATATGGCATAACTGCTTGCCATAGGGCAGAATGTATATTTTTTTTCACTTATCAATTTTGAAACAAACATTTAAATCTTTTGGCGTCTGTATGTTTTTCTGCTGTTTGGTATAGAGAGCTTTAACTGCAATCATGTTGTTTCTTTTCTGTTGTGGCTGTTAGGAAATTAATCAAAACTATTTATTACATTTTATCTCCATACCTAGTTTTCTTTTAGGATTTAAATTTTCTCTTTGATAGCAGTTGACGACAGCAACCTATCACTATTAGCTAGTCTGTAAATACCCAAAATACAATTCACTGAGCGACTGACATCATGTATCACTCGTATTTGACTCAAAATGGTCAAACACCAATAAATATACAAATGTCTATTTTTATTTTTTACCAAATCATTATTCATGCTAGTCATTATTCAGGGATTAATAAATGCTTGTTTTAAGCATGCAGTAGATTGCGCATCTGAGGTTATTTGACAACAGACATGAGATCATACACTGCACTAAGAAGTACATAAAACATAAATGTTCCTTTCAAGGAATTTAATATACTTCTGTCAAACAAACAAAAGTTTACATGTGTCTTATAATGTCTGCAACTAATTATTTATATGCCTAGACTGTAAATACCTTTAATTTGCAGTGAGTCACATATAAAAACAAATATCAAATTCATGCATCATCCTTTTTTATGTTTATTAGCAAGTATGCAGGTCACTATGTTGGGAGATTAGGTCACACTGTTCCCCTTCCAAATTTCCAAGTCATCAGATTACACACTGTGCTGTACAAGGTGCAAATAGTAGTCATAAAATGCAGAAACACTACTTGGGGGGGCGCAAACAGCTGGACTCTGTGGAGTCAAGACTCATCCTGACAAGCAGCAACAGGAATGGGGTGGGCGTGTAAAAGAAGTGCAGCGGAAATGAAGGAGGCAGGAGGGGCGGGGGGCATTCAGTATCTTACAACTGAATATGTGTGGCTCTCCTATTTATTTTTCCAAGTTAATTGGGGATTTCCAAATAATCCTACATATGTTTCAGGAACATGAGATTGGGAAATTGTTCTTTGTTTACTTCAATTCTATTCACGTCAGTTTATTTATATACTGTAGCACAAAACCACAACAAGCGTCGTCTCAAGGCACTTTACAAAGTAAACATTTTAGCTGAACCTACTTATCAGTGCTGAGTTCAGTAGTCCTATGTACAAAAACCCAGCAGATTGCATCGAGTCACTGACTTGTATCAGAGACTTTACAACATATCCTCATACAGAGCAAGCATGTAGCGACAGTGGAGAGGAAAACTCCCCGCTAACAAGAAAGAAACCTTCAACAGAACCTGAGTATGAACCTCAGTATGAGCAGCCATCTGTCACAACTCACTGGGGATTTGAGAAGACAAGAGCAGAAACACACACACACACACACACACCACACACACGCACGCACGCACGCACGCACGCACACACACACACACTAACATTTTTTTCCAGATCTCTTGATTGAGCTAGAGCTACAAAACAAATAGTAAAAAGTAACAGTAACATGCCCGGACCACACTGTTAGCTCTTCAAAGCTCCAATCCATCAGTTCCTCATATAATATTGGAAATCCCAGAGGTGGAACAAGTGTGCAGCTTTCTATTATCACTACTACTCCAGGCCTCAGGGCAAGTTACACACTCATCCTGTTAAGAGGAACACACATTCCCTCCAACTGAGTTGTAGTGGCAGAACTTCAGCAGCCCTCTCCCTGTGACATGAAGGTTTGCTTCATATGTGAGGACTTCACAGCCACAAAAAAATCAGAGTCAACGCCTGCCTGCTGCTACTTGAAGACAGACAAAAGTAAAGAAAAGCGGAATAAACTTGTCAAAAAGTGCCTCAAAGACTGGCAAAAAATTTACCTTTGACCTGCTTTTCAACAATGGAAGGATCTCCGCGTACAACTCACACATTACATGTGTCTGTTAATTATTCCCATGACTTGTTGCTTTTAAGTTCTCTTTTTCATTTGGGACCAATGTAGCAGCCACTGTCTAATCTTGGCCCTTTGGATTCCAAATGCAAGCTACATGTCAGAAACCTTGGTGTCGTCTTTGACAGCGAACTGAATTTCAACAAGCAGATCAATGCAGAAGACAAGTTTTTACCAACTCTGGGCTGTGTCCGGGCTTAAACCACTACTGGATCGCTCCGACCTGGAAAAAGTCATTCATGCCTTCATCAGTTCACGACTAGACTACTGCAATGCTTTATATGTTGGCGTGTCCAAGTCCTCCATCGCTTGCCTTCTGCTAGTCCAGAATTCTTCAGCCCGCCTCTTCATGAATACATAGGCACAGCCACATGACTCCTATTCTCTCAGCGTTGCATTGGTTTCCTGTGTTCTTTAGAATACAATGTAAACTCATTCTATTGACATTCAAAAGCAGTCATGGCTTGGCCCCCTCCTACCTCTCTGACACGCTATATCTATGCCAGCAGACACAACAAAGTTATCAGACAAGCTTTAACTGGAACATCCTCTGTCCAGGGATGAGCATTGGGTTAGGGCTGGGCGATATGGCCTAAAATCAATATCATGGTATATTGAGGAGTTCACTTCGATAACGATAAATGGACGATAACTAGGACTGGGCGATAAATCAAAATGTATTGTTATTGAAAATTTAGACTCTAACCGGTATCATTTTTTCCGCGTCAATAAATTCAGTAATAAATAAAAATGAAAAGATGTGTGTAGGTTGGCGACGTTCATGTCCCTTTAAGAAGCTGTACCACCTCGAGTCACATGACAACGTGACTCAACGTAATACACGCGACAGCCCCATCTAGTGGACAACTCTTGTTTTTAGGCATACATGTAGTTATCGTCCATTTATCGTTATCGAGGTGAACTCCTCAATATACCGTGATATTGATTTTAGGCCATATAGCCCAGCCCTAACAATAACTACATGTATGCGCAAAAGCAAAGGTTGTCCACTAGATGGGGCTGTCGCGTGTATTACGTTGAGTCATGTTGTCATGTGACTCAAGGTGGTATGGCTTCTTAAAAGGACATGAACGTCGCCAACCTACACACATCTTTTCATTTTATTTATTACTGAATTTATTGACATGGGAAAATCTTTTAGAGTCAGAAATTTTGTTAACGATAAATTTTCTATTTATTGCCCAGCCCTACTTGGGCTGATTGCTCTTTTTCAGTGGCGGCTCCTAAACTCTAGAACAAACTCCCCACAGACCTGAGTCTAACTCTAGATGTGCCCATTTTTAAAAGCAAACTCAAAACCTACCTTTTCCAACAGGCTTTTTACTAATAGAGATTTTATGTTGAAGGTCTTATCTAGCTTTGTGTTATTTGTGCCTTTTTGATAAAGTATGTGTTTTTATTATTATTTTTATTCTTGCAATCTTGTCATTTTTAGCTTTGTAAGCTATATTTTTACTGTGATCTTACATTGGTTTTTATTTATTATGAATTTTTACCTTTCATTCTTACGTAAAGCACTTTGGTCATCTTCCAGGGTCGTGGAAAGTGCTCTATAAATAAACTTGATTGATTGATTGATTGATTGCAAAACGCAAGACAATTTTTAAAATAGGAATACAAAATGACACCAGACTGAAATAATGTCTGCAAAGAACTCTCCTAACCTCACAGCACCCTCACCCCAATAAAAGCCAGACTAAAGTGCATCATGTGGTAACATAAAATCAACCCAGAGGAGGAACAGTTTTATGATGTTCCCTTTCACATATGTGTGAACGTAAAGGGTATGAAACCATTTGGCAGGTGAACTGTGAACTTAGTGGGATTGGCATGTTGCTTTTGTTCCACCAGTTCCTTGCTAGAAAGTACGGGATTTTTATAGCTGATCTCCCTGCTGCCATCAAAGCTGAGGGGAACCATTATATCGACTGCCAGAAGGGGAAGAGTTGAAAAGGCAACTTATACTTTACAACATCACACTCCCTACAAGGGGGTTTTCAGTCCGACCAAATGCCAGAGAAAGAGTAAAAAATAAAAACCTGATCTCACTCTGATCTTTTTTTTCAGTATTCTCATTGAGTCTGCAGCCGGCCCTTACACCAACTATTTAAATCTAAACTAGAACAAAACTAATTCAGAATTTTCAGATGAATGATTGAAACAATGGTGCTTAACTGTTCTCATCTTACTTGCATCATGCTGCAGAAAGGGCTAAGTGCTCAGTTACAATTTATTTACTTATTGTAGAAAGCTTTAAAGGTGTGGAACACTTGTTTAATCAATTCATTTGCAGTGGTCTCTAGTAGGAATGAATGCCTTGTAAAGCCTAATTTATGCTTCTCCATCTGCGTCGCCGTCGGTACACACAACGCCATTATCTGTTGTTGCGAGGGCTCTCCAACAGGCTGGCAAGGACGGATGAAGTCAAGCCCACTTTTCTAAACATCCATCGAACGAGACAGAGAGCGCAAGCTTGTGATTGGCCAGGACGCTGCTTCCTTTAAATTTGTCAACAGCACCACCATTGCCCCTTCAAAAACAATGGAAAGAGAGCCAAAGATATCTAGCGACAGAAATGGAGCAGCTTGAAGAATACCTCGTGGAAAAACTCCAAAAATATGAACGTTTATTCACCCGTGACTGGAGGAGAATAAAGATATGCAGCAAGCATTTTATTCGTGGACGGAAATGACGGGAAACGTGGGTTTAGAGGTGGCGAGCGCATGAAGAGGTGGAGGAGAATGAGGGTCAAATTTGTCCATCTTAAAAAGTCTCTTAATTGCAAAAAAGTACAATATAAACTGCAAATATAAACTGTAAATGCACTATTTTGGACCGGATACATGACAGGACACCCCAGAAAAGCACTACGCCCTCTGTTGTCCTGGCGGGGAATTGCTTTGCAGCACTCTTCAGGTGACGGAGAAGTCTGAAAGCAAAACGGTTCTGTCAATGCGTGCGGGTCTCTGCCTCGGGGAGCTGACGGAGAAGCATAAATTAGGCTTAAAGGTGTCCTAGAATGCAATTAATCAACAATCTAAAACAGAGCGTTGAGCCTCCAAAATGCATAAGACATTTTTTTTTGGCTTTCATCTGTCCCAGGAGCCCTGATACAGGCCATTCTAAACCCCCTTACTCAGGCCTTTCCGTGAAAAGAGCTGTTTTACCCCTCCCACTTGGCCAGGACATGCTGATTGGTTGGTTTCCCCAGAAGGCCTCAGACACATGCAGGTCTGAGGAGGCGTGGCTCCCCCTTATGACGTGTTAAGGAAGGTTTTCTCAGAACAGGAGGTTTTCTCTCGCCTTTTTCAACTTTCTAATTTACATAAAAAGTAGGTTAAACACGGCTTTGACTTTTTGGCTACTGTTGACCACCCAAGCTGTCTTATTCAACAAGAACAAGGAAAATGTTGGTTTACATTCTAGGTCCCCTTTAAGTGACAGTGTGACGTAGATCTGTCAGGCTTTTCTAATCCTAGAGTTTCACCGTCTATTTTCTATCAGAAGCTAATGCAGGAGATAGGTGTAGGAGACTATTTTCATGTTCAGCCTGCATGAAAAACTCAGAGTGACTGATTATAATCAGAAATAAGATTTAAAAAATGTTTTTTTAGTGTTCCACACTTTAAAGTAGCCGACAGATCTTTATCATAGGGTTTTGCAGTACTCTGCTGAAAGACACAGAACTATTTTTCCATTGCTTTCAGGAAGATTGCATTAACTTTTATCATACTATACCATAACTCAGAAAATATTATCCAAAACAAAACAAACCCCTCTTTAAAAAAATATAGCTCTATAATAGATACCCACTGTTTGTCTGGAGCTAGAAACATTAAACACACGTCTAGATAAAGTAACTGAAAAGCAGGTTGGTACCATAGGTGAACTAACGTATAAAACCATTATCCTCAGGCAATGGTAAATGGCCTGTATATATATAGCGCCTTCTTAGGGTTCTACAACCCCCCAAGGCACTTCACAACACAATCAGTCATCCACTCATTCACACGCTGGTGGGGATGAGCTACATTGTAGCCACAGCTGCCCTGAGGCGCACTGACAGAGGCGGGGCCTGCCATACACTGGCGCCACTGGTCCCTCTGACCACCACCAGCAGGCAAGGCGGGTTAAGTGTCTTGCCCAAGGACACAACGACAGCGACAGACTGAGAAGGTCGCGAACCTGCGACCTCCCGATTGCAAGGCGGCCACTTAACTCCTCTGCCACCATCAACATACAACAAGATTTTTTTCAAAGGCAGCGTTATTGCTAATTGTTGATGTTTGAGATCCAAGCACAGTAAAATACACAAGAGAAATAGTTACTACCTTTCCCATGAAGTCTAAATATCTGATAGCTGATGAAGCTTTAGCAGTCTCTGAATTCCCATCAGAAAAATTCCAGTTCCCATTGATGCACTGCTCTGGCCCAATGTAGCCAGCGTGAGAACTGTGTTTGCAGTCTCTGTAACCCTGGACCTCTATGGCGATATCTTTTATTAGGAACTCATCTAAAAACACTCACAGATCAAAAAACATCCCTACAAAATGCAGTTTTAGAGGAAATATAAACAACAAATTAACCGTAATGAACCCGGGTAGGGTGAAATGTGGTCATACTTTTATCCGACAACTTAAAACTAAGAATGATATGTCATTTTTAGACTGACAGGATTAAATATGAATTCACAAAGTCCTTTGTTCTTTTGTTCAGACAGCTAAGAGGGCTTGAATAGCTCTGGAGGTCTTCGGGCGGATGAGGCCTCTCTTTGGCTTCCCCAATGTCATTCTTACTGTAATGCTTCCTTTATGCTTATGCATCAGAAAAGGACCACCAAGGCAATCGTTGGAAATCGGCCAAGATTCTCCACAAGGACAAAATAGAATAATAAGAACATGATAATTTATTATACAATGTTAAACTACCTCACAAGGCTAAACACAAAACTAAGTGTTGCTTCACACAGTTTCAGTATTTAGAAAGTTTGCGAATGTCAGCTAGACTGTTTTCTGTGTGGAGGACAGGAATTCAATGACAGCCATGTTTTGTTGAATAAAAGCATTGGCTTTACAGGGACTACCTTTTATCAGGGTTTTATCCTTTTAATCGTCATCTCTCTGAATCCTTAAGTCATTCGTACTGCTAATCCAGAGTTTCTAATATTTGAGTTCAAAATCAGAAAGGGTCAGTGACCTCTCTCTCTTTCTGTCTCTTGAGGTTTTAGCAATACAAACACTATCATCTTATGTTTATATCATCACATTGGGCCAAGTTTCTTTGGAGCCCATGCTCATTTTTTATTCTAGGCGAGTGCAAATATAACTCTCCCTGATTAATTCAAACGTTTCCAAAACTACACTCAAACAAGAACGTCCAAGAATCAGGGACAGACTGTCAGTTTGATACAAAAACGCATACCAAAGCAGTTTTGAGTTGTCTTCTTTCTCACCTTACCCAACACCTTCTGCAACCTGATTCTACACATGTTCAGACTCACCATTCCCAAGCATGTGGACAGAGCAACTGTGGAGTTGACCCTTGATCTCAGCGACCCCTGGTAAAAGCAGTGGTTGTCTTGGTGGTAGGCCCTCAGGCTTTTGGTGCCGTTTTTTCCCAGGACCTGGATAGTAAAGCCAGGCGCAATCAGGCTTTTCGACGCCTCCCTCAGCTCCATGTGGAAGTCCTGCCCCAAGCCTCTCAGCTGGAAATGGACTGTTTCACTGATGCAGTCGATGTTTGACAAGCTGGCATCTGGAGTCATGGATCTACGACGTCGTCTGAGCTTGTGGTGCACAATTTCATGAGAGACGTATTCACCTTGCTGGTTGACCTCATATGGAGTTACAATTTCATATTCTGGGAAGAAAATAAAGGACAACAAAAAAGGGGTATACATGATTTTTTAACATAAAATGAGCAAATATTTAAAATTTTCTCTGTGAACCTCCGCTTTAAGAGAATGAAATTTGAGTGAATCACATTGATTTTTTTGAAACAGGACTTGTTTTACATCAGCATAAACCCATTTTGGAACTGGAACCACTTTGACCTCATCTGCCTGATCAGAACTAATCTTTGCTTCCCCAAACTGAGTTATTAAGAAAAGACATGTAAGCAATTAATTGTTCATAATCTTCCTACAGAAATCCACTTCAGAAGATCGGAACCATTATTTTAGGGTCACGCTGATTTTGGCCCATCACTTTGAGTTTTTAATGAATGGTGCAAGTGGAAAGGTTCAAATTGTCTTTTTGTCCACTAGGGTGATATGGCCTAAAATCAATATCGAGGTATATTGAGGAGTTCACCTCGATAACGATAAATGGACGATAACTACATGTATGCGCAAAACCAAAAGTTGTCCACTAGATGGGGCTGTCACGTGCATTACGTTGAGTCACGTCATGTGACTCGAGGTGGTACATGAACGTTGCCAACCAACACACATCTTTTCATTTTTGTATTACCAAATTTATTGACATGAGAAAAATGATATTGATTAGAGTCAGAGATTTCGATAACGATAAATTTTCGATTTATTGCCCAGTCCTGCTTTGCACTAACTGGACATGTCAACATCATTTACTATAAACTGAGTTGACTGTTCCCTCTGCTGCAGCACACCCAACATAAAAAGACAATTTACCTTTCCTTTCTGAAGCGTTTTCTTTGACTTGACTCTTGCTGGAAGGGTCAAGACATAATTACAAGAAAAGGAAGGCTTTTAGATCATTCCACCGCAGGCCTGTCTGCGGAGAGTGAATTATGTTTGATTTAGTGTTTTACTGCACTTTGAGCAGGAGAACTGCTGGTCTTAAAAGGAGACTGTGACGGGTCACTGGCCTGAGCCATCCATCCATTTAAACACATAATGGCTCTTCAGCAGGAAAAACTAACAACATTTTCTTTTAAGAAAACTATCAAAGAACGATGTTTCAGGAGAAAATATGACAGCAGACACTTTTCCTTTTCAACATGAGGGAAAACTAACTGATCTAATCCACAAGTTACGAGTAACACACGTGCTTTTTAAAATCCTACAGCACTTGTCAAGCTATTAGGGATTGTGCATCTTGTATAAATTGTCCTAAGTGGGATTAAGGAAACATCATTGTCTCAAATTAATTTAAGTCATGTTTTGTCAAGGTGAAGGTCAAAGTAATAATAGACTTGACCAAATGGTAAATAAGATCCAATTTTAACTCATGCACACTGTGACCTGCTTCAATAATGAATAAATATAGCCCAGACACATGGTTGAGCTGTGAGAAAATCACACTGGATGGTAGACGGTGTGTCATCTCCGGCTGTGTGAATGCCTGGGGTTTGAACTTTGTCGTGTAGTGCAAGTTGAGGCCGACGCAAAGCTCCTGCAGCCTTAAAATATGTGCACGCTCATTAGCAGATGCACATATTTAAAGCAGCTTGTTTTACAGAGGCTGGGTGTATCTTAGGATGGGTGGCTACAATGCAAAACTATCCTCCAGCTCTAAGAGCAATCAATCTCAGAGTATGACTGCAAACAGATAAATGAGGACAGCCAGGAAAGCATTTGGAAGACTCCAAAAAAGAAGTCCTCTCTATATTTGCAAACTTGTCCTCCTCCCTCACTATCCCATTCCTTCTCCTAACTGAAAAAACAGCTGCACTGACCCATGTCGGGCAATATACAAAGAGTCTGCAGGAACAGATCACACACACACACACACACACACACACTTGAACTGATACGGGTCTCTACAGCTGTTAGTCTGTTGGTTTAGCGGCTCCTGGCTACCATTAGCACTGATACAACACTGGAGACTCTGGCTCAAAGTTGACTTAAAAGTTTAAACAACAAATCCAAACACATCCAATCTTAAAAACAAAGTCATCATCCTTCTTCTTATGTCAGAAACAAAGCTGAACACTGCTAAATCTGTTTCAGATCATTTGCACACATTTCCTGAAAATACATTACTCTTTTAAACTCTTTTGATAAATGATGCTTTTCATAGTAACAACAACAACAAAAACAGTCTGGAGGAGAATCTGCTGCCAAAGAAACTGCTGACTCAGCATTTGGATCCAAATCAAAGAACAAATGAGAGTCTTGGACTCTCCGACCTGCTTGCTTGCACTAATAATTGACTAAGCAGGCATCAGAGCCCCATCACTGGAGACTTTGATTGTTCCTCTTTTCCGTAATAAAAACTAAATTCTACATTCAAATAATAAAACTTAGCTTGTATCATTTATCTTAATTTTTGTGTATTTCCTATAAATATTTTTCGATCTAGTTCTTTTCCCCCTAAAAATATTTTTTTCTTTTGTTTTATTAGAGTGACAACTCACTGGCCCAGACACTAACTAAATTGTGTCAGGTTGCGTGTCGCCCCCAAGTGGTGAAAAGAGGTAAGGCGTGGAGCAGGTGAGCGCTGTTTGATGCTGCAGGGTGTTTCAGGGATGCATGCTGCATGTGAAACCCTTTATTTAGACATAAAAGAGCCAAAAGGCTTCACATAACCTCATAATCTCACTGAAACGGGGCATCACTGTTTCAAAATAGTGTAATAAAGTCAGCCACAGTTAGAATGAACCTACCTGTGTGTTGAGGTAAATTGAGCGATTGAAGAAGAGCCGACGCGCCTTCTGCAGCGGCACCGTTCAGACGTGCGCTCTGGATGGGAAGAAAAGACACGACGACTTCGTTTGTTAATTATCACGAACCCCGAATTTTAATGTTTTGCACATTTTTTCAATGCAACAATTTCGTGCAACGCACTTACTTTATTGTGTGTGACAAAGCAGAAAAGGTGCAGCAAAACCAACGAGCGGGTCCAGTTTCTTCTCTCTGCAGGAGAAACGCGCAGGAAAGCCATGTCTGTCCGAGGATCACCTTTAACACCGCTGAAGCTCAAACGAGAAACAGACTTGCAGAAGCTTGAGCGCTCAACAGCACTTCCTCTTGTCATCAACAACTTCAGATGCAAGCCTCTTCAGATTCGCCACTTTGGTCCCCATTCGTGTCCAAAAAAGTGCTTGAGCTCAAGTCCTCTCTCCCGGCAGGTCATTTTCTTTCCTCCCCTCCAGCCACCCCACTCAGAGAGCCGACAAACAATCAACCCCCTCTCATCACAGACACTCACTCTGCTGCTGCTCTCTCTCCCTCTCTGTCTGTCTCTACCCGGTGACCCCCGCGGACCACTCGGACTCCCAGTGAAATCATGTGATTGTCTTAAATAGGCCGTGGTTCGTCTTGGCAAAAGCAGACTCAAGTCGAACTGAATGTTGGTTCTCAGAGGAGTCTGCCGTGGCTGTGTGTCAGTGAGCTGGAGAGCGAGTGAAGGAGGGGGGGGACCTCCAGCTTACAGCCAATCACATTTGACACCTGCGTTTGGGTGAATCGATCCTCCTCTAAGCTCATACGCATGACAGAAGACAAGTGTTGAGACAAGAATGAAGTGGAAAACGGTGAGATTTTTTTGAGTTATGGGACAACCTGTTTACACTTTCAACTTTAGCAGAATTTATGTAATTGTATCCCAAAGCCATAAAACTGAAAAGGCCTGGGATGGTGCTGGTGGTCAGCATAAAATGGTGGCACAATCTTGTGAGGTTTTGTTCACTACATATGCACAAGCATAATCTTCAAAAGTAGCTGTGCACTAAAACTGTGCAACTGACTCAGTCTGATAAAACACAACGTTCACCTTCAGCTGTGCCACAAATAACCAGATGAGGGCAGCAAATAAACCCATTGTGTTTAGTTCAGTTGATTGATTGATTGATTTTTATTTGCATAAATAATGATTTTTGTCAAATAAGTAATACAAGTAAAGCTTGCAATATACAGGGTAGCACAAAAAAAGTGTAAAACACACCATTTCCATTGTGGCCCTAAAAACACAGTTATACACAGTTATGATACATGTAATGGGGACTGTAACTGGTTAGTAGGTGGAATAGCAATCACTTGAGGGTGTCGGGTCAGGACAGGGTTTTATTTGTTCAGGTGAGTCCACATGAAATGAGAGAATGTCCAGGTCCAGAATTTATCTTCGAACTTAGCTTTATTAGGCACACACAATCCTCCATACAGGTATCAACTGAAGGCACCAATAATCCAGCATAATCATCCTCATATTTGGGTTGATATTTGGCATCTGGATTGGATGCAGCTGTAGAACCTAGCCGTCTGCTAGCACTCGACTTCTCATGGGCCTTACTGTGTGGCCTACAGTCATCATAGCGTACCAACTCTGGTTCAAGACAATCTTGGCTTGAGAGCAGGGATATGAGCTTCGAGATGTTGCAGGAGAGATCTCATCTTTAGGAATTAATCCAGCTTGCTGCATATGGCGTTCAAGATCCTCAACAGAGTCACAGTGGCGGCGGCCTTGCAGAGGCGGAGGGCCATCATCGTACACCGGTGAGGCACCTAATGGCTGATGTGGTGCGGTAGATGTATCCTCATCCCTGTGCTTGGACAGTGACTGAGGCTGTGAGGCCTGCCCAGGAGATTGCTGGATCATGAGAGTGGGACGTTGCACCTCTTTGCGTAGTTGGTCACGGTCTTCTTTCATGGAGCATAGATACCTGATAACTTCAGAAGAAGATGCTTGCTCGTCCTCAGGAATGTGATGCCTTGGGGTGTAGCTGACCTCATAGTCCAGAAGATACGGCGGTAGGTGCCTCGATCTTTGTGGGTGGCCTACATCTCTGGCATATCTCTCATGTGACCTGGACATATTGACTGTAGTGGTTGCCTAAATCCGGCTCGAAGGACCATATCAACTGAAGGCACCAACAATCCAGCATATAGGGAACCAATGATGGCACTATTATTCCTCCATACAGTGACCAACTCGAAGAGGTGTTTGTGAATAGTTAGGGGGGGTGCATGTGGGTGTGTGTGGTTTCCTGCAAATAAACAATACCCTTATTAGGTTAGAATTCCACTAAATACCCACAAGGGAATATACATGTGACTAATGTCTAACAAGAAGGGTAAGAACTAAATTATAATAAGCTACAAAGAAGTAATCTGAAATGTACATGAATAGTATCTGCAGTTGCTGAGAATTGTCTCAAGCTAGATTATACAGCACACAACTAGTGAAAAAGGCATTTCACATGGAACTAAAAGTTACAAACATTAACCTTATCAGTCAAAGCAAAACAAAGCTGTAACAAGTAGCACTTAGCGGCTAGCAGTTAGCTTCTCAAACTGTACAGAAAACCATCACAACTGGCCACAATAGTCTATCAACCAAGTGTATTTACAGCTATAAGTCGAATAAGAAACAAGAAAGAGGCATAAGTATTGCTATTCACTTCTAATGGACGCACACAGTTAACATGGTTAGGTAAACACTCTCCGTGTCATTCTCCATGTAGTGCCGATCGCTCTCTGACTCAAGTTGAGCTTGAAGCATGCATTGATGACGTCTGAGAGCCATCTAGTGGCAGAAACTAAAACTACAAGCAAAACACATCGAGGACATACTAACTTGAGGGCTGTAAACAAGTAAATTAGCAGTCTTTTGTACAATACATAATATTTTACAGAACATCAATGTCTAAAGCCTAATTTATACTTCTCCGTCAGCTCCCCGAGGCAGAGACAAGCACGCATTGACGGAACCGTTTTGCTCTCGAACTTCTCCGTCCCCTGGAGAGTGCTGCAAAGCAATTTCCCGCCAGGACAACAGAGGGCATAGCTCTTTTCTGGGGTATCCTGTCATGTATCCGGTCCAAAATAGTGCATTTACAGTTTATATTTGCAGTTTATATTGTGCTTTTTTTCATTTAAGAGACTTTTTAACACGGACAAACTTGTCCCTCATTCTCCTCCACCTCTTCATGCGCTTGCCACCTCTAAACCCAAGTTTCCTGTCATTTCCGTCCACAAATAAAACGCTTGCTGCGCATCTGTATACTCCTCCAGTCACGAGTGAATAAACATTCATATTTTCGGAGTTTTACCGCGAGGTATTCTTCAAGCTGCTCCGTGTTTGCCGCTAGATATCGTCGGCTCTCTTTTTATTTTTTGAGGTGGCGATGGCGGAGCTGGTGACGTATTTAAAGAAGCGGCGTTCTGACCAATCACAAGCTTGCGCTGTCCGTCTCGTTGGACGGATGTTTAGAAAAGAGAGCTCGACTCCGTCCGACCTTGCAGGCCTGCTGGAGAGCTCTTGCAACGACGGATCATGGCGTTCCGTCCGTCTGTACTGACAAAAACGGAGAAGTATAAATTAGGCTTAAGAATGACAACTTTAGAGTTAGATGCTAAAAGCTACTGTAAAAGGGGTTAATAGACCAAGAATAGACTGGAACTAGAAATATACAAACACATCATTCTCTCTTTGGGCCAGCGTTTGGAATAAAAGCAGTTTGACCCTTTTCTTGAAAACCAACTTCGATTGGCAGACCCTGATTTCATTTGGTCGTTCAGTGAAAAGTTTAGTTGTAGTCAAGGTAAATGTAGTCGCACCAAAGGAATGAACATGAGGGATGATCATCTGTTACTGGACCGTGTGTTATGATCTGACTGATTAAACTTGAAGGAATTAGACATGTATGGGGGCGTTTTGTTATTGGCAGCATTTGAACATATGATTCAATTTAAGCTGCTGAACTCTAAGGTCCACTGGCAACATGTTGACTAGTTTGAATTCCGATAGACCTATGAGTTTGCGGATGAGCAGAGAGGAGGAAGCAAATTATTTTATTCTGCAGTGTCTGAAGCCTCCCCTAGTTCTGCTTGGTAAGGCCTGAGTACCAGGCGCAATTGGCATGATCCATATGACACTGTATAATGGCAGATGCCAGATGTTTTTTTGCCTGACGGTACAAGAATTTAAATTTTGATATTGACTTCCTTTTAACTGTGTCTGCTATGTAGTCACCTGATAGGGACTGATCCAAGTTCAGGCCTATATATTTTCCACAGGACTTACAGGCAATAGAACTTCTAAAGTGTCTCTACCCTCAAGTCTCTGTTTAGATCCAAACAGGATTGACTCAGTTTTCCCTAGGTGAAGAGACAACTTGTTGTCAATCAACCATTCTCTGGTTGACTCGAGTTCAGAGGACAAGGTTTGCTGGATATCTGCTGGGTTTTTGCCAGAAATTGTTAGAGTACAGTCATCATCAACAGTAGTTTACAGTTTACAGCCGAGGGCTTGTCGTTCACATAAATTAGAAATAGGAGGGGTCCCAATATTGAACCTTGCGGTACTCCACATGTGACTATAGCAGACCTCGAAAGTGTTCCCCGCCCATTTCCACTGACTGCAGTCTTCCATCCAGATAGGATTTAAACCAGGGGTGCCCAATCCTGGTCCTGGAGGGCCGGTATCCAGCACATTTTAGTGGTTTCTCTGTTCCAACACACTTGATTCAGTGGTTGAATCACCTGTGCAGCAGCTCACCAAGCTCTGCAGAAGCCTGCTAATCATCTGCTGATCGAAATCAGGTGTGTTGAAGCAGAGTTAAAACTAAGACCTGCTGGATACCGGCCCTCCAGGACCAGGATTGGGCACCCCTGATTTAAACCACTCAATGGTAGATTCAATAAATCCCGATGCTCTTAATTTTTTAAGAGAATTTTGTGGTCCACAGTATCAAAGGCATTTTGTAGATCTAGTAGTGTCATTCCAGTGTTATTGCCTTTGTCTTGCTCAAACTAAAGTCCAGTAGGTGAATGAGGCATGTTTCCGTACAGTGCTGTGACCAAAAACCTGATTGGAACTCGTACAAAAGGTTCTTATGGATTAAGCAGAGATTCACCTGTACATAGATAATTACGTCAAGGACCTTTGGCAAAATGCGCAAAATGGATACTGGTCTGTAGTTGCCTGCTTCAGGCTTAGACTTCTTCTTGTAGATGGGGTAATTCAAGCAATTTTTAATTCTGAAGATAGTTTTCCACTATGAATTGAAACATGTACTATACGTGTTAACAGACTACAAATTAGCCTGGCACCATCTTTAAGAAACCTTGCTGGTAGATTATCCAAACTGTTTGCCTTGTTCAAACTTAGAGAGAGAAGCTGTTACTCCCTTTAAACCAAAACAGTTAGGCTGTACTCTTTAGATTTATAGAAATTGCAGACGTGTTCTGCTTCAACTTGTCAAAGGTCATTTCTCCATCTACCCACAGACCAATATTTACAGCTTTAGTTTTTTCCAATGAGCCCATACTGTTCAACACTTTCCATAATTTCTTTGGCTGATTTCTGTATAATTCTATCTTATCACTGAAATATGCAGATTTTGCTTTTTGGTTGACATAACTGACCTGATTGCAAAGGTATACAAATCTATTATATAAGACCTTATATATGACAAATTTCCATGATGCTTTGTTCTTTTCATTAGCCAAGTGTAAAATTTCACCAGTAGTCAACGGTTGAGATCTTTTTAACCCGTATATTTTTCACCGGTACTAACCAATCCAACACTCCCAAAAAACCTGAGTTAAATGCCTTCCAAGCTATATCTACATTACTACAGTTGAATACGTCATTCCAGGACAGATTGCTTAGTTCTGCCTCAAGTCTTTCTTTAGAATAATTTTTCATACTCATAACTTTAATATTGATTATAGAAAAGCTTCTGAGGATTTCCAAAATATGACTGCTGTGTTTTGGTGATATTTTCTAAAATATTTAAGCATCCTAAAATAAAATCATGCTTACTTCCATAGCACATGCACCAACTATGAAGTACAGGTCCAATGTCATAATTACATTATGGTTAATGGATAAGGAAAGCAGTGCATGTCCAGGCCTTTTAAAATGAGGGTTCTTTGCATTCTAGTGAATTTGTGAGTTCCACATTGTGCCTTGACCATTCTTCATCTTCTTCTTCTTTGAGCTGTTTTGTGGTGGTTAGCAAGACACTTTTTGGTGCCTTACTGCCACCAATTGGAATGGAGTGGGACTGGGACCTGGTCCCTTATTCATCAAATGTTCATAGAAACTGTCCTATATTACATCCTATGAACAAAATTTAGAATGTTTGTACGAATGGCCAAAATCCCGATTTATGAAACATGCGGTGGCCACTCGTACGCGTTTTCCTCCACAGTCGATTATTGATAAATCCCACCTGTGTTTACCCAGGTGCTCGTGTCCATTCACAGTCATTTACATACAGAAATGCCCAAAATTAACCATATTTGGTCACACCATGTCCTCAGTTCATGAGGGAAATCCCTCGCTTTCACACAAAACTTCAGTGACAGCGAGATCGAGACACTGTCTGTCAAAGTAGAAGAGAAACAAACTAGTTGCAGAAGTTGTAAACGCGGTCGCGACAGAGGAGAGGTCCCTATCAGAAATAAAACATAAAACTGAATATGATGAATCGTAGTGTAATGGCTTGTCATTTACAGTTTATATTTAAGGAGTTGTATGCATGTTCTGTTTGGAGTTAGTTTTGTTGTTTGGACATGCTTGTTGTCTGAGTGAAGCCTCCTCTGAGCTGTCATTCAGTTTGATTACCTTGGCAACATGTGTACATTAGGGGAGCAGAGGAGGTTTTGGGGTGTTCTCGTAGTTATCAATAATTGAATATGGACTGGAATCGGATTCGTGCGGTTTGTCTATTGCTCCACAAAGGGTCCCAAATCTCGGCTTAGCTCCAGAGGAATCTCCATCAGGAATCAGATCAGTGCACTCATGGAAGACACGTTCCCTCTGGAGTGCACGCTCTGCCAAATCCTCCAATAACACAGGATCAGACATGCTACAATGTCAAATTCCTGTCAGTCACAGGTGTCTTTTATCGGTTCTAACACCAATTATGTGATAAAGCCGTTTCTCCACAGACATAATTACTAATTGGGTAAAAAATCTTTTATGAATGAGGAACACGCGTGGAAGACTGAGACCTTCAGTTTTGTGGTTCCACCGTTCTACCACTAGATGCTGTTCCTATGCATGGTCAGAGCTGTTCTTATATTTAGGAACGTTTCTACACACAAGTACAAAATGGTGAATACCACACAATGCATGAATTGCTCATACGCACGAAATACACACAGATCTGTGTGTAAGTACGGTTGACTCTAAATACTATTTATGTCAACATGAAAAAAAATATATATATATATTAATATTATTAATATATTATATTAATATATTAATATTAATAATAATAATACATAAATGTTCTATTGGCCAGAGCTAGAAACTAATGTTAAAGGTGAATGCTGCCACCTACTGTTTTGGGTTTTATAACCCCAAGCCTTTTGTGGAAAATGTAAAGTCAATTTGGGGTGGCCAATCAGATTCCAAGGGTGGCATGTGGTACCCCAGGCCACTCCCTGGACACACCCCTGAAGGAAAGGATGCTTTGGTGAAAGAATTTTGTGGATAGAAATTCTTACGCTGGTGGTGATCCTCAATTACATGTTTTAAATAAAACCTTGGGATAACATATTTACTATCTGGAGATGTAATAGAAATATCATTTTAGATAAGTGGCGGTTCCCAAATATCCAAAGTTTAGAAGATCATTCCCTAACAAGCACCAAGAATGAGCTGCATTCTGTCTCAAGTTATATGACTTTCCACCAAATTTCACACCCATTGTGTTTCTTTGAATGAATCCATAATAAAATTTTATTATTCTCAAATTCAGCTCCTCCACTTTAGCACAGTTATTAAGAATGCTCAAACATAAGCTGGGTCACCACTACTAAAATGCAACTATAAAGTTTTCTGTTGTGTGACAATCTGTCAGTAAATCCAATGTACATTAACTCTTCACACCAAAAACATAATGAAGAGGAGGATGAACAGACATTTCCTAACAGTGAGCATTGTAGGTGTCTTTGGTGCACAGCAGTCATTTGAGAGAATTCTGATCTTTTCTCGGCTAAACAAAACATGAACAAGTATCTTTCCCAATACCATCGCTTCAATGGGAGAAAGAATTTCACTAAACCCATACATGAAATAAGGCACATGGGTGCAAAACATCTTTTTAGGAGAGAGGTTTCCTAAGGTAGAATATATTCCACCCAATTTATGAGTACCTTGCTTGGAGTCAAGAGGATTGCTAAATTTCCTTATTAGTTCAGGCTGCTGATTAAGACTTCCAGCAGAGCTTAGGCCTTGTGCAGACTGGTGGGTAATTAGCTCGCTGCAGAGTTTAAACTCTTCACTGCACATCTGTAGAATTTTACACTGACTTTAAACTCTGTTGTAGGGACATCTCTGTTCTAGTACACAAAATTGAGCCATCCACCTGCCCAGCAGACATCCTGCCATCTAAGTTATTTGTGGCACCTTTTGATACAACTGCTCTGATTATTGTTGCACTCATTCATATTTCTTTGAGGTAATTCCCGTCTTTTGCAAACATGCTGTGATCACACCAATCCTTAAAAAAAAAACAAGTGTGGACCCTTTTTTGCCAAAAAGTTACAGGCCAATCTCAAAGCTCCCAATTATCGCAAAAATTTTGGAAAAAAAAAACTGTAGATCAACTGACTGAGTATCTGGGGAATTTTCCAGCACTGGATGAGTTTCAATCAGGATTTTGAAGAAACCACTCTACGGCGACTGCTCTGAGGGTCTGTAGTGATATCAGGATGGCAGCTGACGCTGATAGATCCACAGCTCTGGTTCTGTTGGATCTCTCCTCAGCTTTTGACACAGTTGATCACAGTATTATTATCTGACTCAGAGACTCTGGTTCTGTTTTAAAGTGGTTCTCAAATCAGACGGAAGATTTCTATACAACGTAAACGATTCTTACACATATATGTTTGCCATCATGTCAGCAAGTCCTTCAGAAACAAAGACTTGGTGAAAGACAGGCAAGAGCAGTGTTTTCATTTCAAAACATATTGAAAGAAATCTCTAGACAAAAATACAGAACTTTGATTTATAGGCATCAACTTGTTTGAGAATGACATGTACAAAGTGGTAAATTGCCCAACTGTTTGACAAAAGGAAAATTAAAGTAAAAGTTGAAAATCAGGAACACTACATGCTCCATGCTACAGTAGAAAGGAATAATCTGTGTTTGAAAGGCCTGCATGTGTGATCCTGTTTGGATACTTGTGCACATGAAGGAAACTTGCACACCTTGAAGGCATCATTATTCACCTATGCAGGTAATCGAGCAACATACCATCCAGACAGGGTTTTTCAGGAAAATACTAGACAATATCAAGCGATATTTTGCACATATAGTAAAACACAACATTGTAGTGATTATTTACTTATTCTAAGCTGGCATGGTCAGTTAATTAATTGTTGCTTTTATTTGACCTCCTTTACGCAAAACTCTGTTCCCCAGCATTTGTTATTGCTTGTTTTTTTTTTTTGTTTTGTTTTTTATAGGCACAATATAATTAAATTACACTCCTAATGAAACTGCAATAAAGTGTATTTGTTAATTTTTTCCACTTGGTCAGTTAGAAACAATGCTTTCCAAAGCACGAAAAAGGGTTTATTTGAATTCATTCATCTGGAACTTGTAACCTAAACTTGATCAGGAGATTACACCCCGCAGCAGGTAATCAGTAATTTGCGATGGTTTACGGTCTAAAATGTAACATTTGACCCTGTTTAATCTGCTTGTCATTCTCCAATCTCTGCCGTATTTTGCAGCTGCACTGATAGGCAGCATGCCAACATCTCTTAACGCCCCACAATCATTCATAGAAGAGCTTGAAGACTGGGAGCCAAAAGACTGGGAGAGCTCGCTTCATTTTGTTGAGCATTTTATCCTCCACAAAAGAAAACCAGATGAGATTTGTGCTGTGTGGCAGAAGAAATAAATATGGGTTAGCTTTAACAGAGGAGTTCTGTTTGGCTCTAAGTCAGAAAATGTGCATCAGAATGAAAGGAGGCAGCAGCGATTGCAAGCAAGTTTCCTTCACCACAGTTTTAGCTGCAATCAGTGAGTGAAATACTTTATTATGCAAAAGAATTGTTCAATAATCTTGTTTCATATTCAAAACAATAATTCAGATCTTTTGAAGTGGGCGTCTGCAGAAAAATTATGAAGAATTAATTTCATGCTCGTAGATTTCTATTTGAACAGCCTTGGGTTTAGTAAAACAGATATTAGCTTTTATAAGATTGATAAGCTAATAGCCAATCACAGCAGTGTCCCAAAGTGCTCATTATGCAAAAATAATTTTACAAACCTTTATAGTTCCATCAGAATTTGCTTTAATAAAAATATGTTTATGTCCTACTGAAATTATGAGTAATTAGTGGTGTGTAACACTTCCTGTTGGAATTTTGTATTATGTCTGCTGGAATGTTATAAAAACATTTTCAAAGGAGATCAATTATGCAAACTAACTTTTGGCATTCTTTCGTGTCGCCATATGGGTCTCTACTGCCTCTATAAACACTACCAATGAGAATGAAAATTCTCCATCTGTTTTCTGTCAGATTTTGGTTTCAGGAATCATTAGAAATGTTCCCTTATTGTGACCTCACAATAAGGAAAATTAGCTAAGAACCACCTCTCACCTGTTGACACTGTCTTAGCAGCGGCTGGACCTTTCCCTGATTTCAAGGCTCCTCACCTCAAAGCAGCCAATCAGGGGATGGGTGGGCGTGGCCAACATCTGCTTTTTTGATTGAAAATTGACAGATTATGCTGATTCTGAAAGGTAAAAGAATAAAACTGGTGAGATCGCTATATGTGAGAGTGATTTTGTGCAAAAACTTAAACAAAGGTTTTTTTAAATATAATATTCATGAACTGTCCACCTAAAACTAATCTGTATTTCTCCAAACTGAGGTTGTGTAAAGAGCTACAGCAAAGATGCTGACTGTTGAGAACCCAGTTTCAAAAGGTTTGAACTATACCTTTAAATCCAAGCCTGCTTTTGTTTGAACACATTAAGATTTTGTTAGGATTAAGTTTAGCAGGACACTTGTCTTAGTGGATCTTACTTTCCTTTCCTCCTTTATCTTGTTTAGGGTCACGTCTGGCTCAAGCCAATCCCAGCTGTCACTGAGTAAGAGGTGGAGTACACACTGGCTACCAGTCCTCCATTTACAGTCACCATTACAATTTCTAAATGGTTGAATAACCTCAAACATATGAACCCAAACCTTGGACAGAAACCTGAGCATCCAGAGAAAATGTAAACAGGCATGGGGAGAACATACAAATTCATAACAGATGAGTGTGTAAAAGCTGACCCCATAGCAGGAACATGTTTGGAGTTTGGGTTTGTGACACAATTACACCAACTGCTTAGCTTTGAAAACTAAACAAGTGTTTCAGCACAATGTAAAATTACCCAGAGGAATGAATACTCAAGGAACAGAAGCTAACCCAAAAATAGAAGAGTTCGCTGTGACACTCAATCTCTGGGGTCTGTTTCCTACTGGAACACGAGGTGTTTAATGCATCTCCCAGATGGTCTTTGTCAAATGTGAGACAGACAGGTGATATTATCACACAAAATCAGATTTATGTGCTTTGATAAAAATTTTGGGAATGAATGAATGTCGTGGGTATCATCTCCAAATGGGCAACTTATCTCCAAATAGACTCTCTACAGATAAGAAATACAGTAAATAAATGTGAAAACACTGACATCCTCAGAATAATATGTTCGAAGCCTGTAAAATTCATATGTGCCTAAGTTTGCAATCCCTGGATTTAATCAGTGATGAAATGACACAATAAAAACAATTTTTACCATGTGTTTGGAGCTGAGGAAATGTGTGCTTTATGGTGTCAGCAGCGGCTCCCACTGTAAAGCTTCCTTTCTTCTCTGACATCACACACCTCTTACTCAGGGACACATGTGCTCTCGTAGTGCAATGCTTGCTTTGCATCCATGCAGCAACTGGTAGGACATGAAATCCTAAAGCAGTACCCACTGTGAGCATTTCTGCTTGAGCCATTTGTTCAGCAAATGCAATGCAGCTGACTGGAAAGTTGCCAAACATTTGAACTTTGTAACTGTCTCAGAGCGTTGCTTAGGGGTACAAAGAGGTACTGGGTTAGATTAAAGTAGCAGATTAAAAACTCAAGAGAAGATGGTGAATTGTTAAGGGTAATTACTCCTCCAGTACACTAAACTTTCCTGGCTGTTGGGAGTGTTTTGACCTCTGAACCAGTGAGCTCCTGTATGCCTCTCAGTCTGCCTTCTGTCTGACAGTTCGCCCTTCTGGCTGCCTGTCTCGATCAGCTTGGCTATTTGCCCAACTGTCTGTCTTTGAAATCATATGGGGATATACAAAGGCAAGGAACTGACACACAAAGGAAGCTCATTCCAGGTTTTTTCAAACCCACTGAGGCATGTCTAGTAAGGAAATGGGCTAATCCCTTGAAAAGAACTGACTTAATAAATCTAACTGAACAAGAATGTTTTTGATTATCCCTGAAATATTTCAGTTATTATAAAGTTGTATTTGATGTCATGTTTTTATTTACTATGCATACATTTGAGCACCCAAAACTCTGCAGTTAAGTCCTGAAGTGGGGCCTTTGCACGTTACATACAAGTGCTCAAAATCCACTTGTTTTATGCACAAATATGCATGTTATGTAGTGTTATCAGGCTGTTGTCAGAGCATGCACCTGTCAATTAAAACAGTTTGTGTAGGTCACCAGTCAGAGAGGATGTATTACACAGCACTTGACAGAGTTTGACAAGGGTCACCATGTGGGTTGACGTGAGGCTGGTGGTCTTATCATACAATTGCCAAAAATGTGGGGGAACACAGATATCACAGTGGTCAGGATTTTGGAACTACTGGGTACACAAGGGCATCTGCACATGCCAAGAAGGTTCCCAGTTCCCTCATGAGATGGAATGAGAGAAAAGTTTGATTTATCATTTGCATCCATACATTTATGCCATCTTTACTTTACTGAGCACTCTGTAGTCTACACTGTTTGGGTTGTTTTCCCATTACAACTAAGAAAAGGGTTCAGTGGTTGTTTGTCATAGATTTTTAAAATATAAATTTTTTTAATTCATTCATTCATTTATTTATTCTTACGGGTAGCGGTGGTGGTAGGAAACTCACGACTGTGAATTGATCTGTAGCTGACACAAAGGATCTTTATGCCTCTCAAAAGCAAAACGCCACAATGGTGGAAGTTGTGGTGGTGCTTGACTCTGAACCCGGAAAAGGCTGCAGGCACAACACTCTAACCATTTACTCCACCTGCTAGCCAATGATTAATATTCGCTGAAGTTGCATATTTGGTACCGCTCGGTACACTTGAAGCCACATCAAAGCAAGTACTGAAATGTGGGTGGCAACGATGGATCCGTTACTATTGGAAATGCTGCCAAACTGAATTGAATCAATTTGAGTCGTACTTAGTAGGTACTAATTGTAAACCCCATTAGTCTGAGAACACAAGAATTCTTGTGCAAAGCTTAGAGTCAGGACATAAGAATAAAAATGCAGTAGATCAAGTAATGTCAATCAAATGAAAGCGTATTGGAAAAAAAGGACAACAATATCAAAAGAATCTACCAATAACAAGTGTTGAATGCAATAGAAGGTAAACATAGGCCATAAAGGCTGTATATATTATGATTACAGGCCGTCTCTGTTAGTGGTTCAGGATCCACAGATGGCACAACACCTGTCATCCTTCTGTGTGTCTTACCCTTCTGTAGAAACTCCATTTTCTTTCTTTCAACAAAACAATGTCCATCCATTAACAATCCAGTCCACCTTTATTTATAAAGCACTGGAAAAACAACACAGTTGACCAAAGTGTTCTAGACACACCTTAAAGGAACTAGGGGCAGGATCTTTAAAAAATCTGTAAAAAATGAAACATGTATGTTCATTTTTTCAAAGCTAATGGGTGATGAAGCGTTATAAACCTAAAAGAATGAGGCCACCCATGTATCGTTCCATTTTCTTGAACAGGCTGTTTGCTGCAAAATGCGCTGCAGTTCGGTCACGAATTTCCCGCGCTGCCCTACGGATGTGGCGTCAATTGACACTGCTTGCGCGTTCACGACAGCTTCAAAACAGAAAGAAAATGTGTTCGACACTGCAGATCGGTGGGTGGCACTATTGCACCTTAAGTTGCTTGCCAACCGCCAAACTCCAAAAGAAGAACTGTGGGAATGGATTCTACTGCAACCAGCAAACGACCAAGCGTGGCACAAAGGAAGTTTATTCAGCGGCATCTCGTGAGTCAAAGACCAAATATGGTAAAAGACAGGCAGGCAGGGACCCGAATCTATATCGGATACGTGATTGACGAATGGAGGCTGCTTCAACTATATCTGGGACTCAAAAAGGATGCTGCCATGGCTCATTTCCTAGTGAGCAGGTAAGAAACATTATAGGTTATGTTTAGAGATGATGACAATGATCTGACCTCACCGATGACTCAGAGAGAGCTAGCGTGCAGTAGCATTAGCTGTGATAGTAGCATTAGCTGTGATCAGGGCTGCAGCGTGGATTGCTTCGCCGCAATATTGTCCGTGAGAGCGGCGGGGAGTTGCCTTTTCAGCGTGAGATATTGGAGGTGTGGCGTGAGAGCGTGTGAAGAGGGTCAGGTAATGGTATTTTTGTGTTTGTGTAACATAGCCGTCTGTGCACGCTCCCGTGCTGGGCTGCAGTTACTCGCAGAGCCGGGCGCGTCGCTCGTGAGCATCGTTTCTTTTTTCCTGCCCCTAGCTCCTTTAAGACATAAGTAAGAACAAACAAATACACAAACAGTTAAAATAGTAAAACAGAGTAACTGAAAACCATTACATCACACTGAATAAACAAGTGAGAAAAAGTACCGTACCAAATGTATTTGTAGAGCACATTTAAAAACAGCATGTCAGCTGACCAAAGTGCAGCACAGAGAGTGGGCATCAGAAAAATAAAATAACAAGCATTAATAAACAAAGGGTCCCTTTATTAACATTACCATTATTGCTTAACTATCAAGTGTCTTAAAGGTTAGGACAAAGGGCCGGGTGGGTTGGGGGGTCTGCTTAGTAATGCATTACAGAATATGGTTTATTTATGCTTTATTTATTTAATAATGCTTAATAATGCACTAAGTAATGTTAATAAAGTGAACCTTATTGTAAAGTGTTACCAAAACAGCATGTAAAACAGAGATGATTCATAAAAGCGCTCACTGGCCAAAGGCTAATTGATAGAAATGTGACTTTGATTTAAACTGCACCAGCGATGGAGCATAGCACATAAAAAGAGGGAGTGCATCTTCTCTTAAAGTGAACTCCCGGAGCTCTGCATCACTCCAAAGTGAACTTTAAGAGAAGACTTAAAAAACATGGAGAGATTTGGATTGTCAGATATGTAAAGGTAGACCATTCCACAGTTTGGAGCAACTAAGAATGATTGATCACCTCTCAACTTCTTGTTTGTTTTTGGGACGACCAACAGCAACTGATCTGCTCAAAGATGCAATGATAGGAGAGGTTTTACCCTAGCTAGTTGTGAGTCAAAAAAAGCTTGATTTGATTACTGAGTTGATCTGTGCGTCAAATTTAAGGCTGCAGTCCAGCCTTACACCAACGTTTGTTGCCACAGGTGTCACGTATTGACTTAGTGAGCCCAGATGAACATGAGATTTTGGGCTATCACTAGGTCCAAACAGCGAAAATCTCAGTCTTTTTGCCATTGAAATGCAAAAAGTTATACAACATACAAACTTTGATATCCACAGTGCACCTCAACAGACTATTTGTGGAACAGTTGTTTTGCTGATCCAATGGAAGCTAGATCTGAGTGTCGTCTGCAAAAAAAATGGAAAGCCATCTCATATTTCCTGAGAATTGAACCCAGAGGAAGCAGATTCAATGACAAACAAGCCTCTTTCGTAAAACAATGCCACCAATTTGCCGCAAAGCTGAGCTGTGATCAGGGAGCCTTTGGTTATACATAAGTGGTCAGACTGTGGCGGTAATGTGGCACAATCATGTGCTTTTCACAAAAGATTACACAATGGCAGTATAAAGGGGGTGTGGGGGCAGTCACTGCGCTGTCATTGACTTCCTTGTAGCTTGGACATAACTTGCTTTTTATTGTGACTGAAGCCACGCTCCTTAAGTTTTTTTCACAAGCCGCTCCTAAAGGTATCTGTCCTCCACAGTCTCTGTCTGGTGATCTGAGCTTCTGCTGTAACGGAGAGAAGCTCCTGGAGTTCTGCATTGATCCAGTTTGTCGTTTTGTGATTCTGTTTACAAAAGCAAAACTTTCTGCCCAATTTCAATATTTTTGCCGGCTGGAGCTCGGCGGTCATTCCATACATGACACCACCCTCTGTTGTGGCAAGGTGTAATCTCTATTCACAAGTCCAGCATTGAGGTAATATTACTACCAAGCTTGGTGGTAACGAAAGCCACAAAGTTCCCGCATCGCCATGTTGTCACGCCGCTTTCATAAGATACACTGTGGCGGCAGTATTACACTGATTTGCTGGCACGGTGTGTCTTATGAAAGCGGCTAAAGAGAAGTCCCAGAATAGACCCCTGAGGTACTCCACATGTGAGAGGAGCTGGACATGACTCAACAGACCCAACATGGACACAGAAGCTTCTGTCTGTTAGATAAGATCTGAACTACTCCAAGGCAGTGCCTGGTATCCCAACCAGGTTCTCCAATCAGGACTTGATAACCTGGTTGTCCACAGTGTTGAAGGTAACCTACAGGTCCAGTAGAACTAAAACTACACAGTGACTGGAATCAGTGGCTAAGAATATATCATTAAACCCTTAACAGTGACACAGCCTGTGTCTATGAACCATCTCCATCATACTGAGGTCTTTCAGTGGCCAGCATGGTCCTTCTGATTCTTGCCATGTCCAAAATGAGATTACAATAAAGCTCAGACATGTCTAGCCCAGTATCAATTGTCAGGGTTTCAAGGGACAGTTATATCATCGATGGGCTAGTGTTCTGGAGAAGATGCTAGAGTTTATTGTGTACTAAAATCCCAGACTTGAAAGGATGTCATACCCAACTGACATGAGACAAGCAGTATGCTCGTGTTGCCAACTGCTTCATTTGTTTGATCGCCCACTTTTCAGGCACACGACCTTGTCAACATTAGCAGTTTTGTTTCATTTCCATCACTCCTTCTAGGTGCTTGACTTTTCTTCCATTGGGAAAGAAAAGTTTTGGTTAAACACTTCAAACCATTAATTAGAAACCAATATAGATTTTTGTTTCAAACTAATATCCATTTTCTTAATTAAAGGTTGACTCTAGTATTGACTCTAGTATTGAAAAGTTAAATGCAATCCATATAGGCAATTATAGTCAATATTTTGGTGATTCCATTTGCTCATATTCAACATTTTGAAACCCCCCAGAGTAAAATAACACCCTCTTTATGTAAATAAAATAAATCCCAGTTTGGGCACAATAATTGAATGTTACTGTTTAAATTCTGCTCTATTTGAACATAATTTCAGTAAAACTAAATTAAGTTTAGCCTTTTTTTCAGTTTTAGTTTGATTAGCCATCTGATTCGGTCATCATGTAGCATGTGTGAGTGCATGAGCATGTACTGACTTATTAAGCATGCGTGAGCCTATGTACAAACTCACTTGTGATTCATGTGAACGTGTATCCCTGAACAACTGTACGAGCCTTTTCCTGCATGTGTGTTTGGGTCTTTACGTGTGCCTGCGTGCACAGCAGGCTGACAGCAGATATAAAATTCCTCCCTGAGCATCACACAGGGGAGGCTGATGGGAGCTGACACAGAACAAAAATGAAGGGAGGTGGGGAAAAATGGGAAGGTGTGAGTGGAGAAGAGAAAGATGGTGGCTGCCAGCTTTTCAAATGACTTAGGCTTAGTTAGTATTTGCAAATGTTCTAAAGATCTACTCTGTCGAAGTACGCTGATACACTTTTATATCAATCTATCAGTTGTATATATGTCTTGAATAAATCAGTTTGGAGTAAATCGGATTTTCCTAAACATTAGCAGATGGTTCTGAAGTCTGGCTTTAGTTATGGCTTACTCTATTCCCAGTAATTCATATTTTTAGACTTCAGAGTGCAAATTGTGATTTCATTTTATCAGCGTATGGGAAGAGACACATCAAAGCTCTAGTAAGGTGGAAATAGAGAACTAGATGTGAAGACACAATTATTGTTAATAATTTTAGGAGTAAAATGTATTTAAAAAGCTTGAGGTTTTCCATTACGATCTCATTTGTTGTTCTTGTCATTGTCAGATTATTGCCAACCACCAGAGGTCCCTACTATTGTTCCTTCTGAATTCATTCACCACCTGTTCCCTGTTTCCTATTTGACCACCTGCAACCACTTACCTGATTACCCTCACTTAGTATTTAAAACTCCAATTTTCCATGCACTCTGACCAGAGCTTTTGGCGTTCACGGTGCCGTGTCCTGATATTTTTTGCTATATATTGAGTTATTTTTTGTCCAGATGTCCCTCATGCAAAGTTTAGATTCCCTTTCCTTCTGCAAACTACATACATGAAACCACAACTGTATCAAATAGCTCAGTTACTAAACAATATTTACAATTTATTGGTGTGATGAAGTAGACGCCCCCTATAGGAGGTTTTGAAGCTGAGCGTGCAGCTGGTAGGTGCATACTTCACTGTATCTGTAATCAAACAGAAAGGATATCAAGGCCAAAGACGTATGATTAGAAAGCAGAAGGGATTATGACATGAAAAATATCAGTCTCAAAAGTAAAATGTTAGAAATGTTTTGTCTTTTCTGTCACAGAAGTCTGGTGTTTTTCAGTACTTGTTGCTAAAATCAATCAATCAATCAAAGCTTTATTTATATAGCGCCTTCCACACCCATTACGGGAGACCAAGGTGCTGAAGCACAACACAAAAACATAATAAAAGATTAAAACAGTAAACAAAAGTATAAAACTATAAAAATACATACATGCATATACATAATACATGGAACATAGACACATAAAAGCAAGCAGATTTCAAGCAATGTCTGGAAACGCTAGACGATAAAAATGTGTTTTCAGTCGACTCTTAAAAACCTGCAGGGATGTAGATAGTCTAACTGACGGTGGTAGCTGATTCCAGAGGGATGGCGCTAAAACTGAGAAAGCCCGGTCGCCACGAGTCCGACACCTAGTGTGGGAGACCACAAGCAGGCACTTATCAGAGGAGCTCAGAGAGCGCGTTGGCACATGTCTCGTCTGGAGTGTCGATAAATAAGAAGGGAGACCTCCCTGAAAGAAGCAAAAAACAAAAACCAGGAGTTTAAAACGTGCCCGATAAAAGACCGGAAGCCAGTGCAGGGAGGCAAGCACCGGGCTAATATGGTCCCATTTCCTGGCCCCGGTCAGAAACCTGGCGGTACTGTTCTGCACAATCTGGAGCCGATGAAGACTGACCAAGCCCAGCATAGAGAGAGTTGCAATAATCTAGCCTAGAGGTTACAAAAGCATGGAGTGCCTGCTTCAGGTGGACTCTCGACAGCATAGGTTTGATTTTAGAAAGGCGTCGCAGATTAAAAAAACATGATCGAATCACAGAGTTGATGTAAGCATCAAGAGTCAATTCTCACCCCCAAGCTTGTGACAATTTGCTTCAAAAAGGGGGAGAGAGGGTCCAGATCAACTTTGGAACTCATAGCCTGCCTGAGATTTTGATTTATTTTCATTTCTCAATAGGGTTTAACATTTTAGTTCTGGCAATTTTCAGGTTGACAGTACACAGGCATGTACAGGTATATGCTTATTTGCATATTTGGATTGTGAAAATAACATTTTAGTGTCTCATTTTAAAGTATAGCTTAAAGTTTATGTTTTTTTAAAGAAAATGACAAAATAAATCAATAGAACACATCCCAAACGGTCATAAGCAAACACGGTCCTGTGAATTAAAGTATCACACTACATCTAGGCAATAAAAGAACTATCACTTTGCTTTTCTCTTTTAGGTGATGAGTATATGTTTTGACAATCTATGATTAGGTCTGTGGTTTTCACAGCACTGAAGTGGAAAGTTGGATATGAGATGATTTGTTCCTTTTGCTTCTCTTGTGCAAAACATTTCCATTGAACTAGATAACGTACTGGACACATCTTACTCGAGACTCAGTTGTCGTTAATTATCACTGATTAGGGAAATTGTTGTGCTGAAGTCAGTGCTCGACATTGGTTGGTCCAGAAAATAAGTGTTGCAGCGTGGGAGGTCTTGTCCTGACCCCGATCCTGTATGCAGTTATGTGATGAGAGCTGACATCTTGATTCATCTGATTTATAGTAGTAATCATCGTTGTTGTAACTTTGCTTTTCAAGTAGTGCCTATGGTAATTAATTCAATCAGTTGTGCATTGTTTATTTAGCAACAGCTGTGTCATGAAAACATGGGTTGAGTGTGTGAAGTACAGTAAATGCAACAAAAGCAGTATGAGTTCACCCTAACCCCAAATAATCTAAACTAACCCGAAATGTTGTACTGCCTTTACATTTTGGAAATCCCAAACCCATGAGAACAGTTTTTATTTTATATAAAGAATATTTAGTTGCCTTTGACATAACAAGGATAACAGAACCAGTCCAGTGACTTTTCTTTTTAGTTTCTAAACCCAAAATAAAAACAAATTCCTAAAGAATTGTACTAATTACTGGGAGTCAGCTGCTTGTGATCACTGGGGCAGAAAGAGCATCTCTGGAGGGATGGGTCTTGAAAACAAAGTGGCTAGTCTTATGACACTCTGCAGGGGTGAAAGGCTGATAAAGTTCACCACCTCTTTATTGTGTAAGCAGCCCTATTAAATGCAACTGCCTTCATCTTGTGCAGAAAATCTCTTCAACACTTGAAGAGAAGATGGCAGCTTTTATTTGAGCTCACAGCCACACTTAAACACTGTGTACCAAAACCATTCAGTTCCAGAAAGTTTCCCTGGAACTTGCAGAAATTTATGCTAACTGTAAATGCTAGTTTTTCCTACTGTGCTGGACAGTAGTTCCATTTAACTGTGCCAGATCGAAGGAAAAGTACCCGTCTCTCTGCACTCAAATATATGCATGTCTCCAAATCTTGTGGGAACTAATGTCTGGGCTCGAGTCCCTGTGCCACACAACCCAACAGTGTCCTTAGGCAGAGGGCATCTAGACCTGCCAACATGAAGTAACGGATGAAACTTCTCATTTAGTTCAGACTCAGTGCTTCCATTTTTTCCTGAAAAGAGTAATCTGAAAACGTTCCAATGCAACATCTTTTAGATTTCAGTAACAGTAATCAAACATATCTACTTATTGTGCTGCTTCTTGTAATTTAAAGAGGTCCTTCAATCATATTTTTATACATCTGCAGTGGTCTCTAGGAGGAATGAATGGCTTGGAAGTCATACTCTAGCACGTTAAACTCAGAGTGACTGATCATTTTCAAAAATAATAAGTAAAAAATGGTTTCTCAGTGAAGGACCTCTTTAATTAACCGTACCCAAATCCAAATTTATGAGTCAGTCATAAAACTGAGATAATGAAATAATTATAAAATTAAATTAAAGGCCCTTGGGTGAACTTAATGTGCACTTTGATATCTCTACTCTAAGCTAAGATAACTGGATTAATAAAAAGTACACAAAAGAATCATTGAATGTCATGTGAAGCTTGATTTTTGACCTCAGGTCAGTGTTTGTGTTGCAGGGTAAATCCTTGGTTAAAAATATCCTGAAAGTGTCTTCCAACATTGTTTATTGGATGTAATTTGTTTTATTTCAGATTGTGGCCCGACTGATTGTTATGACCCTCTGAAACAAAATGATGCCCCCATTCTAGCCTTTACAGTAGTTTCCACACCTGTTTAATTTAGGTCATACAAGCTGTTGGAACCCAAAACAATGAAGATTGTGCAGAAAATTATTCAGGACAAAATGGTTGTACATTAAATAACTATGTTTCAACTCACCTACCAACAATCGTGGCTCTGTCGATCAGAAGGGAAAGTCTGAATGTGCCTTTAACCACAAGTCCTATAAAATTATATGAAACCTCCACACAGAAATATTTAGTTTAGGAAAGGTCACCCCACTTTTACACCTACCATGCAACTGCAAATATTTTGTTTGGGTTAGGGTTTGGTCATTTCCAAGCAGCATTTTAGTTGCAATGCTCTGGATGGGACACAGATGTCCCAATGATCTACTCTGCTCACCTCACAGGTTCTTCAGCTGGCTAAATAAACAAAGAAAGTAAAAAAAAAAGATTAGTCCTCATAATTTAGTTGACCAATAAAGGGTTGAAAATGTAATACTGGCAAGTGTAGCTAAAAAATAAGAAAATAAATTACTGCTGAGAGCGGGAATCTAACCGTTGAAAGGTCATGGCAAAACAGCATGGAAGGCAGTTGCTCTATCCGCTAACCCACCATGGATATTACAAAAATGTAGTCGCCTAAGACACATGTCCTGTGCTGGCCATTACATGCGTCTGTGGACAGGACGGATGGATTTTATAGTGGTGTTTTGTCCCCAATCTCTCTGTACTCACAGCTCTGAGAAAGTGGACGTCAGTGGTCTACTTCCAGGGGAGGCAGGTTTCAGATCAGAGTCTAGCTTCAGCGGGAGGAAAAAGGCCTAATGACGCATTTAATTTCCATCCTTGTGTCTGCAGGTCTTGCAGCTGAGACAGGAAAATGCACAAAAGAAGCCAAAAACAGGTTTGGGGGTATTTTTAATGAGGAAATAACATCACATGGTAAAAAGCTCCAAAAAGTGGATTTTCTATGATCTGGCTCCTTTAAAGCAAAGACTTACTCAGTGAAGCATTTGTATCCATGAATTAATATGTGGGTGGAACATAAATAATTAATAAGCAACTAAAGCTTATAATAAATATAAATACATAAAAGAAATCACTACTTTTTTATTTTAAAACTGCAGATATCACAAAAAGGACACAGGTTTGGACCTCCTTTCTTCCCAGTAGCACAGTCAGACTCTAACCTCTTTAGAATCACTCATCTAACACAAACACAGACAAAAATAAAACAACAGCTCTCTCCATGAAATAGACAACCATTACAGGTCACCACCTCCGTCAGCGCGTGTTCTCATCAGCAGCAGAATAGGTGACCATTTTAGCAGGAGGGAAGCTCTATTTTGTTTTGATGTTGAAAAATCCTGAGATGCAAGTTGAGTGTGATGGCTGCGCCAGTGACCCAGAAAATATCTGCAAAAAAAGAAATCATAGAGACAAAAACCTGTGGGTGGATATTAATGAAGGAAGCTAACAGAATAATCACTTTTGAGGGGTAAATTATAATTGAGATGTAAATTTAGCAAGGTTTCTGTGGGTATTACTACAATCCTGGGGAATGTAGAACATAAAAAAATAACCTTTTTTTATAGAATAATTCTGCATAACAATGACCAGTCAAACGATCTCCCATAAACGCTATATGAAAATATTCCTTCTGTCACCATATGACTTAAAAAAGGGCCTCTTTTGGAATGTGGTTTGCCCTGTGACCCCATAGTGCAGGGAGTTTACATATCCATGTCTACACTAGTTAAAACCACATTCCTGCCACTGATCTGGGTCAAAGATAAAAGATGACAAAGGTCTGATGCTGGCAAGCGAGACAGATCTGACATTCAAAGACTTTTCTTTTCTAGGAGAGTTGAGAAAAAGGAATACCTACAGATGTCATGTAATTTATTACTGCAGCTTTTGATCTATGGTTTCTATAACCAGTCATATATCCATAACTGAGCATTTTCATATTTCATTTTTGTCTGTCTTTTGTCTTTTGGGGGTGGGCAATGATGCAGTGTCATCTTGGCCTGCATTTGTCTGTCTGTCTGTCTGTCTGTCTGTCTGTCTGTCTGTCTGTCTGTCTGTATGTCCTTGTTGATAACATTTCTAATGACTCACTGCACATACTTTAATAAAACTCTCAAAAGTCTTCATTGGATGTGCACTTGCACAACTCCTTAACATCTGGGGCCTCATTTACCAAACGTTCGTAGAAACGTTCCTATATTCCCTCCTACGGATGAAATTTAGAATGTGTGTACGAACAGTCAATGTCCTGATTTATGAAACATGCGGTGGCCTCTCGTACGCACGTTCCTCCGCAATCGTCTGATGATAAATCCCACCTGTGCGTATTAAGAAGCTCGTGCCCGTGTACCGTCATTTACATACAGAAACGCCCTCAATTAACCCTATTTGGTCACACTACGTCCTCAGGTCGGGAGGGGATTCCCTGGGCTCTTCCCGGAAAAAAAGGAAAAACTTTATTGACAGCAAGATCGAAACACCGGACACTTGACAACACGTGTATGATCGGGGAGCAGAGGAGGTTCTGGAGGTTGTTTTATTTGTAAAATAGAATACAGACTGGAATTGGATCAGTGTGCTGCGCTCACAGAAGAGCCGTTCCCTCCGGAGTGCACTCTGCTCTGCTAAATCCTCCAATAATAATAATAAGAAACGATCTTTTATATAGCACATCTCAAGCAAAATCACAAGGCGCTTCACAAGGACAAAATAATTCAATTAAATTAAAACATAATAAATAAATAAATTCAAAATGATTTTAAACATCATAAAAATGGGAAGAGTAAAAATTGTGATTACAAAATAACACGAAATCAGCCGTTCTACAATGTCAGATTCCCGTCGGTCATGGATATTTTAGCACCAATAATGTGACAGCTGTTTTTCCACCAAAATATTTATTTATGGGCTCTATGCACGCTCCAACCTCCGCATTCCACATAAGACCGCACTCCTATGTCCGGTTGTCATAGTCATCGGTGAAGCTGTGACATGGCTGAGAGATTAGCGTTCACTCGGTGCTTACTGGAGTTACCAAAAGTTACAATCAATGATGTGAGGCAAATTGTCTCTTTGTTTAGATGAAAAAAAAGAAAAAAGTGGTTCTCTCGATTTTTTTTAAAAAAACCTCCACCAATAACACGTCAGACCACAAAGCCATAAGCAACTACACTTTAGGAAGCAACGGGTGAACTCCAAACTCTCAGCCATGTCACAGCTTCGCTGGCGACTATGACAACCGGACATAGGAGTGCGGTCTTATGTGGAATGCGGAGGTTGGAGCGTGCATAGAGCCCATTGGGTAGAATAATTAGTTATTTAGAGAAATGATTAACTTAATACAACTTGATCATTTCATGATTTACATTTAAAACTGTACTTTGAAAAATGTCAGTAAATGCAGTGAATACTAGAGCTTTAATAGTTCAGATTTTTGCTGGACAATAATTTGTTCTTAGATCATTAGAACTTATTGATAATTCTTGTTACTTTCCTAATTTGTGTCACACCTGATGTGGGCTGTAGGGATGGAATGGGGCACGCTCAGATCTGCTTTTGTTTACAGAGGCAAACATCTGGAGGCCATTGCATGCTGTTCCTATATAGCAACAACATTTAGAACTGTCAGTCACTGATGATATTATTTAATAGAGATTACCTGCTCAAAAAAATACTTAACACAATGTAACACCAACTCAATCACACGTCTATGAAATCAAACTGTCCACTTAGGAAGCAACACTTATCTACAATCAATTTCACCTGCTGTTGTGCAAATGGAATAGACAACAGGTGGGAAGTATAGGCAATTAGCAGGACATCCCCAATAAGGGAGTGGTTTTGCAGATGGTGACCACAGACCACTTCTCAGTTCCTGCTTTCTGGCTGATGTTTTGGTCACTTTTGAATGCTGGTGGTGCTTTCACTCTAGTGGTAGCATGAGACGGAGTCTACACCCCACACAAGTGGCTCAGGTAGTGCAGCTCATCCAGGATGGTACATCAATGCTGTGGCAAGAAGGTTTGCTGTGTCTGTCAGTGTAGTGTCCAGAGCATGGAGGCACTACCAGGAGACAGGCCAGTACATCAGGAGACACGGAGGAGGCCGTAGGAGGGCAACAACCCAGCTGTAGGGCCGCTACCTCTGCCTTTGTACAAGGAGGAACAGGAGGAGCACTGCCAGGGCCCTGCAACATGACTTCCAGCGGGCCACAAATGTGCATGTGTCTGCTCAAACGGTCAGAAACAGACTCCATGAGGGTGGTATGAGGGCCCGACGTCCACAGGTAGGGGTTGTGCTTACAGCCCAACACCGTGCAGGACGTTTGGCATTTGCCAGAGAACACCAAGATTGGCAAATTCACCACTGGTGCCCTGTGCTCTTCACAGATTAAAGCAGGTTCACACTGAGCACATGACAGACGTGGCAGAGTCTGGAGACGCTGTGGAGAACGTTCTGCTGCCTGCAACATCCTCCAGCATGACCAGTTTGGCAGTGGGTCAGTAATGGTGTGAGTTGGCATTTTTTGGGGGGGCCACACAGTCCTCCATGTGCTCACCAGAGGTAGCCTGACTGCCATTAGGTACCGAGATGAGATCCTCAGACCCCTTGTGAGACCACATGCTGGTGCGGTTGGCCCTGGGTTCCTCCTAATGCAAGACAATGCTAGACCTCATGTGGCTGGAGTGTGTCAGCAGTTCCTTCAAGATGAAGGCATTGATGCTATGGACTGGCCCACCCGTTCCCCAGACCTGAATCCAAGTGAGCACATCTGGAACATCATGTCTCGCTCCATCCACCAACACCACATTGCACCACAGACTGTCCAGGAGTTGGTGGATGCTTTAGTCCAGGTCTGGGAGGAGATCCCTCAGGAGACCATCCACCACCTCATCAGGAGCATGCCCAGGTGTTGTAGGGAGGTCATACAGACACGTGGAGGCCACACCCACTACTGAACCTCATTCTGACTTGTTTTAAGGACATTACATCAAAGTTGGATCAGCCTGTAGTGTGTCTTTACACTTTAGTTTTGAGTGTGACTCCAAATCCAGACCTCCATGGGTTGATAAATCTGATTTCCATTGATAATTTTTGTGTGATTTTGTTGTCAGCACATTCAACTATGTAAAGAACAAAGTATTTAATAAGAATATTTCATTCATTCAGATCTAGGATGTCTTATTTTTGTGTTCCCTTTATTTTTTTGAGCAGGAGGTTTCAGAGCATAGCTGGCACCTACAGCCAATTGTGGGTTTACAAAACTTTTAAAACCCACTAATTTATCTATATCCAGCAGCTAAACCTTCTATTTATTTTGCTGCAAACCCAGGAGTGATTTTTATACAATCATGAGAAGTTGTTGAATATCTGAGTAAAACATAAACGGCGCCCCCAATCTATAATAGAAATCTCCAGAATCATAATAATACTAATTATGATAATCAACTCATTATTAACGTAGCAGACCACAGATTAAAAACAAAACATTTAACAGAAAAACACGTTTTCTGGCTGGACAACAGAAATAGCAAAACTGGCTGTTTTCCATGTGAAATTAAATATAATGCTCATAATAACTCAGTCATAATTAGATCACCTTGAACAAATGCAGCCATAATGTTTTGGCAGGCAGACATTTATTGGCTCGAGAAAGTCACAACACATGCTGACGCTTTTTATAAGCATGAAACTCTCGTAAAGAGACAGAAACCAGACCTGTCAGAATGGAAATCTAAACGGTCCACTCTGATAGAGCAACATTGATTATTTGTTAAATCAATGGGTCTCGGTTGCTAATTACACGTCATGATTCTGCTTATATTTTACTGCAGATGTTTTGTATTTATTGTGGCTTACGAGCATTGTACATACTAATAATGAGAATGTGGACTGAATAAGTTACATACCACTTCAGATCATGTACAAAGACCTGGACTATAACTGACCTGAACAGGTTTCAAGATGATCAACCTGATCACAAGCAATCAGTTCTCTTAAAAAACTGTAAATACAATTTATAAAGGACAGATTTGCTCACTTAGAGCTTCCTTTCTTTATACGGTTAATGAACGGTTTGAATGAGTGGGCTAAGCCATTTCCCAACATTTTCTTTGTGTGTGTTCGTGTTTTGTTTCTTTGCTCCCATGGCTCTCATTTTCCACTGACAACTGCTTTTCACTAATCCTCACCACTAAAACAGATTCATTTCATTGCAGCTGTCTTGACTCTGTCACAACAGAAGCACATCAGTCCAATTAGTTGATTTAAATGGATCACTATGTGAAGAATCAGCAATTGGTTGGAAACTGAAAATAAAAGGATTTCAGTTGCCTCGATAATCTTAAAGGTGTCCTAGAATGCAGTTAATCAACAATGTAAAACAGCTTTGAGCCTCTAAAATGCATCAGAAATGTTCTTTAGGCTTTCATGTAGGGCAGCAGTAGCTCAGGATGTAGAGCGGGTTGTCCAGTAATTGGAAGGTTGCAGGTTCGATCCTGGCTCCGGCCAGAGAATGCTGCTGTGTGTCCTTGTGCAAGACACTTAACCCGCCTTGCCTGCTGGTGGTGGTCGGAGGGACTGGTGGCGCCAGTGCTCGGCAGCCTCGCCTCTGTCAGTGCACCCCAGGGCAGCTGTGGCTACATTGTAGCTCATCCCCACCAGCGTGTGAATGGGTGAATGACTGATTGTGTTGTGAAGCACCTTGGGGGGTTGTAGAACCCTAAGAAGGCGCTATACAAATACAGGCCATTTACCATTTTACCATTTCATCTGTCCCAGGAACCCTGATACAGGCCATTCTAAACCCCCTAAACCAGCCTTGCTGTGGAAAGAGCTGTTTGCCCCTCCCACTCAGCCAGGACATGAATATGATAATGAGCTGCTTGCTGATTGGTTGGTTTCCCCAGAAGGCCTCAGACACTGGAGACATGTAGGTTTGAGGAGGAAGGGCTCCCCCTTATGACGTGTTAAGGAAGACTTTCTCAGAACAGAAGTTTTTCTCTTGTCTTTTTCAACTTTCTAATTTACAAAGGCATGCTACTTTTGACCACCCAAGCTGTCTTTATTCAACAACAACAACAAGGAAAATGTTGGTTTACATTCTAGCTACTCTTTAAAATACCTGCTTTCAAGATTCAGATGGTGTCAGTGGTGCCCCCAAGTGGTGGCCAGGTCAGAATAAAGTACAATGCTGTTGTGGTTTTTAGAAAAACAAATAGTGGGCATGCATGAAATAGGTCATCATTGCTCAATAGCTTAATAGTGCGATGAACCCACAGGGCTACACAATTAGTTGATTTAAAAAAATGTCACTTTAGAAAGTATGTTAATTTATTTAATTATTTCCTCAATAAAAAAGAAAAGAAGAGAAAATGCTGCAGATAATTCACATTTGAATGAATATTTGGAGTTGTGTCAACAGGGTGTGAGATCATTAGCAGGGTTGCCAGGTCGACTCCTAAATTTGTCATGGACAACAGTTTGAGTGATGCATCAAGACAGGAATGACTTTCCTTTTAATGCTCTCACGTTTCTCTCAGCAGTGATGTCAGATTTCAAGTCAGCACAGCTCTTCCTTTCTGTATTGCTTTCTTTCACATAAAAACACCTGTTGATGCTGAGGTCATGTGACACTGATTCAAATGAATTACGTATTCTAACAGGTGTTGTCTCAAGTTTTCATGGTCCTCAAGGTTATTCAAAACATTTTTGTCACCATATTTTCTGTCAGATGTTTTCTTTTATGTTGTTCATTGAGTCTTTTGAACATAATAGACATTTTTATCGGAACCTGTTTTTTATCCATATCTCATAATAAACATTGATAAAATATTTTCACTAGAGTATTTTTACTAAAAGCCCTGAAGCATAATAATTACAGAACTACAGTTTTAGATTTTTGTGCAACATGAAAAATCTGTAGTACTGTGATTTAGTTTATTATATCTGTCTTTTGGTTAATAAGCTTGTTAGTCGCTGCCCCTGTGCCACTCTCTCGATCCGCCAGGTGACGCCTCCTTTTGGTGCATTTTTCAAACAGGAAGTGTGACTCTGGTATGGGTGTGACTTCAGAATCAGAATCAGAAGGGTTTTATTGCCACATTTGCGAGAAATCACAACATTAGGAAATTGTTGCGGTACTTGGTGCAAAAAGAAAGATAAAAAATAACTTCCATATTTATGGCCAAAAGAAACGCCTCTCGTTCATGAACGTGCACCTCTAGCCGACAAACAGAGCTAAAACATATAGTTTTAAAATTATTATTGGGTTGTGCTGTTTATTGATTATATATAAAACAATTCCCATCTCACCCTCCATGGGTGGTCTCATCCTTCCGAGCTTGGGTCCTCTACCAGAGGCCTGATAGCTTGAGGGTTCTTCAGTATCTTAGCTGTTCCTAGAACTGCTCTTTTCTGGACTGAGATGTCTGATGTTTTTTCTGGGATCTGCTTTAGCCACTCCTCCAGTTTGGGGGTCACTGCCCCGAGTGTCCCACGATGTCTTCGCTCTCCAGGCTTTCTCAAGTTCTTCTTTGAGGCCCTGGTACTTCTCTAGTTTCTTGTGTTCCTTTTTCCTGATGTTGCCATCACTTGGTATTGCTACATCAACCACAACGGCTGTCCTCTGTTGTTCAATGTCCGGTTGGTTCGCCATCACCATTTTGTCGGTCTGGATCTGAAAGTCATACAGGATCTTGGCACGCTCGTTCTCTACCACCTTAGGGGGTGTTTCCCAGTTTGACCTTGGGGCTTCCAGTCCATACTCTGCACAGATGTTCCTGTACACTATGCCAGCCACTTGGTTGTGGCGTTCCATGTATGCTTTCCCTGCCAGCATCTTACATCTTGCAGTTATGTGGTGGATTGTCTCAGGGGCCTCTTTGCATATGCTACATCTTGGGTCTGGTGTGGTAGATCTTGGCCTCTGTTGCTCTGGTGTTCAGGGCCTGTTCCTGTGCAGCCATGATGAGTGCCTCTGTGCTGTCCTTCAGACCAGCTCTTTCTAGCCATTGGTAGGATTTCTTAAAATCAGCCATATACATTTGTATGTGTATGTGTATATATATCAATTCAAATTGCATGGAGCTCTACGGGACAGTCTTAGCAAAAAAAAGATGTATTGCCTACATTATATCACAGTACATGATAAGACTTTTACGGATTTCTAAAAAATCATACATAAATCCTGAAAGGGGGAAAACTCCAGATTGTAGTTTTAAGTAATTTTACTCGAGACCCCCTATTTTACTTCTACTCCAAAATTTCAAAAGCAAAAGTAATTTGCATTTTGTCTGACATCACCCCACCCTCGGTCTGAAGTAGCCTGACAGCATGCTCCCTTGTCCATGCCGGACTGCAGTTCCAAAGGTAATAGTACTTTAATTTCCATTTTGCATCCTCCCCTCAGTCTGACAGACCACTTCTACACACATAACTAATATTTAAATGTTAGTTGAGTACTTTTATTTTTAAGTACATTTGAAAATGTTTACTTTAATACCTTTATATAAGTCAAACATTTCTTGGATACTTCCACTTTTACTTAAGTAATTTTTTTTACCCTTTTATCTGTACTTTTACTTAAGTAAAAAAATACTTCAACCTCTGATTTAGCTAACAAAGCAGCAAGTCACAACTACATTTTTTCCTGCCATTATTCATTTCATGTCACCAGTGTATCTCCACATAAGTGAATTTTGCTGGATTATGCTGAATAATGTGTATAGGTCTTTTACTCACACTGAGCTCTATCAAAGGTCCCTTTACAGCCATGGTCATGGAATGGAAACGAGAACAGAGCTGTGGAATTCAAGCTTTTTATGCATCGACAAACAGCCTTTGTCCAGAGTGGAAACCTTTACGTGATAATCCAAGACTGTGTTTCAGTCGGAATAATTAGGATGCAAACACGTCTCAGATCTGTGCCAAATGCTTGAAGACTGACATCCTTTATTTTTTCTGTGATGGGTTCAATGGTGTGAACCATGGATAAGGACGCATTGACACACACACACACACACACACACACACACACACACACACACATGCACATTTTCAGAGTCAAGGCCACATTCCACAATGACTGAAGAGGGAGGGGAGGGGCGGGGTGTAATTTTGTTTTCAAAGGAGAAAATGTTATTTTCTGATTGCAGGATAATGAGACCTGCTGTATTTAAAAAGACTGACAAGATGAATGAGCAACACCTGGTGTTAAGCATGCATGCAAAGCCAACGTTCACTATTTGCATGTGCAATTTGGAGATTAGTGATAATGCATGATACTTGCCCTTGGTGTATGCTTATCACTTAAAACATTTCCACTTTGGCCTTTAAACATGAGCTTTGGTTGTGCAGAATTGATGAGGTTTTGATATTTGAGCCAAACTGAGGGAAAGTTGAGAGCTGCCACTGGCTGCTGATCGTCAGACCGATGTAATGTGTTTTTTCGTGTGTACACTATATGTGTATTTTTGTATGTGTTTATTTGTGAGAATGATCAAGAGGCAGTGAAAGCTTGAGACTGTTCCCTCTGTGACCACTAGAGGGTGTAAACACTATGGAAAATGAAGTCTTCACCTTATTTGAATCATTTTACTTCTGTAAGTCCACCTTTGGGAATGCAATATTTAGATATTTCATAATTATTTGGTCAGAGGTAAAAACAGCACATAGATGAAAATAAATAAATAAATTGAATGATGTTAATATACAGCTGAAATAAGCAGATTAATATACATTCTTGCAGAATGTAATGTGGCCACTGTTCACAGGCAGGAAGCAGCGGATCTAACACGCGTAACATTAAACCTAATCAGGAAAGCCTGTAATTGAGCAGGGGAGAAGAAACTTCTGCACCATTCTTCTTGCATGCACCACATGCTTGGTTCATGTGGTGAAAAATTGCAGTGATGGATGCCTTCCATTTCTGCTATGGATCCTGTGAACAGCTGCTGTGGGGTTGATCTTACATCTAGAGCCCCCTAGAGCCAAATAAGGAGCCTGGATGTGCATTAAGCTGCAGCCACAGAAATGCAAGCCTCAGTGTAGATACCAGATCTTTGAAGATAAACGACACTGCTATCTTTTCAGACTTGTGTTTTTGAAAAAGTACAAAAAAATTGTGCTCTGGTGAAAAAAAGTTGAAAACTCCAAATCAGTAAAGGAAAATGACTCAATGGGACCATATTTGTAAAAGACCCAATATATGTCTACAGGCAGGAGGAGGTTTAGAGAGAAGCTTAAAATCTGTCTGACGACAGAATTAAAGTTATTTAAAGCCCGGATGAGCTCTAGGATGACAAAAAACGTTAGTCTGATTCGCCGGTGTTTTCGCCACAACTCTGCTGGGGAGACATTTATTCTTATTTAACAGAAAGCCCTGGACCCTTCACTCATGAAAAATGAGGCTTTCAAAAGTCTGGAGGTCTACGACTATTTTGTTTCAAGGAAAGTTGGGTAGATCTCTTCTGCAAAACAGAAACCCATGGTCGTGCTAAATGCAGGAGTCAACCCCGACGAGCTAGATCCTCCCCCAAAAGTGCGAAACAATCGAGTTATAGGCAAAATACGCCGTTTCTTGCCACACAATCCCGTGATGCAATGTGAAAAACATAAACATTGTTGTCACAAAAGATCCTCCTATAGAAATAGAGTAATTCTGAAATGTATGATTACCTGAAACAGTTCAGATTTTATTAGGTGAAAATTCTCCACTGCTTTCCTGTGATGTACCACTTTTGGCTTACCTCGGTATTTCAAGTAATTCTGTTTCCCAAAAGACAAAACACAGACGGCTGAGCTGATCAGTGGCTTCAAACAAACACTTTCCTTCAAGGTACAAAGGATTTGCCACTTTATTAAGTGTGATATTTCAAAGACTGGCTGTAATTCAGCTTTTCCTGGAAGTGCTTATAAATGGTGCCAGGCTATGCTTGACTAATGAAACACGCAGCAGGGAGCCGTATTATAGAGCTCCATGTTTCAATTAACAGTGATAACAACAAAGGGGATTAACACTGATGAGAGGCTTTTCTTTTCTTCTCCCAAAAGGTATTTCTTTACTCGTTTACCGAGTCACCTCCCTCCCTCCCTCTCTTCCTCTCTGTGAGTGTGCTTCTTTTTTATGTGTATTTAAAACTTATGAGCTACACATTATCATCACATTTGTCAGGCATAGGCTAATTGTTTGTATTGCTGTGCCCTAATATGGAGTCAATTTATGTAGTGTGCAGTTATGCATGCACACACATACCTCATCATCTTTACATGCACTGTGTGTGAAGAAAAGCACAGCAAATATATTTGCTTTGCATAATTCAATAACTAGTGCTGGAATATGCCAACTTTTATCTGTTCCTTTAACATAACATGGTTCAGTGTAAAGAATTACTTTCTGATGCAGAAACTTTTTAAAATGTAAACCTTTCTTTGAGTGAAAATTTTCATCTTACTTTAAAGACTAAGTTCACTAGTTTTTACAATCCATTTGCAGTGGTCTCTAGTATAAATGAATGTCTTGTGAGTCTGTGGGAAAAAAAGCTCTGGCGTTCCTGTTTCAGGAACTAGAAGTCAGCCAGAGCATAGGTGACATCAAGGCCCAATCCCAATACTCGCACTGCGCCCTACACCCTTCTGTGAAGTGCACTTAGAGGAGGTGCGCAGTAAGGCTTCGAGTGCGTATTACACAAGTTTGCTGAATTGGGACAGGGATGGACCGTGACGCATGCTGGGATGCCGGTCACTGCTACTTTTTTAAAAACCTTTATTAACAACTTTCAAACATACAAAAGTTATATTCATTACTGTCCACATTAAATCTTAGTCTAAAACATTCAGAGCATGAATAAATATCATTAATCGTATTAAAATGAACTTATTTCATTTGAAAATACATGTTTTCAGAAAAGGCACTTGAGCCATTGCTCCGCCTTCTTCTCAAACTTCCCACGCAGCAATGGATTGTGGGTAATACCCTTCACCAAAGTCTGCATCGATTTGGATTTGGGCGAAGTGCGTATTAAGGGTGCTAAAGGGGCGTGGTCGCCTTCCGCACTTGAGAATCGGGACACCCTACGCACTCGCATCCCTGGCCAGGAACGCGCAATCGAAGGGCGCAAGGGTGGAAGTGAGAGTATTGGAATTGGGATGAACAAGGCAGGTTTTGGAGTCTTATTTCCTGATATTTTGACATCTCTCCTCAGACTCTAACAGCAATGCGACTCTACCACTGATTCTGTTCGCTCTGCAACATTGATGTTTTATCTCCACAAATAACACAAGCCTGAAGGAGTTCTGCTGTGTAATGGAGTTGCTAATGCTAACGGTTAGCTTCTACTAGAGACCGCACACCCACCCACCCCACACACACACTTAAACATTTTCCCACGGGGTGGTGGTGGGGGTGTGTGCAAAAGGTTATATGTATCCTGGTGGGAGGCTTCACAGAAAATAATTGAGAAACACTGCTATAAGCTAACAAGTAAAATGCAGACACGAAAGGGAGCATGTTGCCACCTACTGTACCGGAGGGGAACTAACTTCATTTGAGAGAACGTACATGTAACCTATGATAAAGGCTCCCAGCTTATTACCTTAGATCCACCTAGATCCACTTAGATTACGGATTGTTAACATACTGACGGTGACGTAGATCTTACTGGCTTTTCTAATCCGAGAGTTTCCCCATCTATTTTCTATTGGTGGCAAATGCAGGAAATGGGTAGAAGACTACTTTGATATTTAACCTGCATGTTAAACTCAGAGTGACCGATTCTATCTCAAAACTAACAAGTAAAAAAATGGTTTCTCAGTGAACTTGGTTGTTTTAAATAATTACAAGCCCTATAGTTTGTGTAGGTTCCACATCGGTGATCGTCTACAGCACCTTAGACGTTTTCATACGCCTGAAAGCAATTTCTCTCATACTGCAGCAGTGCTTTATTCCTGTTATTTTGAACTTCATTTACTTCTGTTAGTTACATTTTCATTGTTTTTTATTTAAGACTTTTTATCATTTAGTAAAGTTATTTTCACTCTAATTTGCTTATTCATTTTTAGTTTCTTCTACTTTGTTTATTATTCACCCAGGGACTCATAATCTTATACCTTTCAAAGATTATATTTTATAATAATAATGAAATCATGGAAACTTAAAACTAAACCTAGTTTGCAGTAGAAAGAGAAGCATGTCATACAACATATACACCAGGGGTGCCCAATCCTGGTCCTGGAGGGCTGGTATCCAGCACGTTTTAGTGGTTTCTCTGATCCAACACTCTTGATTCAGTGGTTTAATCACCTGCAGCAGCTCATCAAGCTCTGCAGAAGCCTGTTAATCACCTGCTGATTGAAATCAGGTGTGTTGAAACAGAGTTAAAACTAAAACATGCTGGATACCGGCCCTCCAGGACCAGGATTGGGCACCTCTGATATACACAAAGAAAGGAAGTTGAACCTACACACGGTTCAATCTCCCCCTCTAGTGGATATTTTATTAAAGGTTTCTGACTATATACTAAAAACTCTTTGTTGCCATCTGCATATAATTTCTGCATTAATATTTCAATATTATTAAATATCTTTATCCCAGTGCATCACATCCTAATGGTGTCCTATTTTTCCTGTGACAACAACAATTCATCATCTGTAAAACTCAATTTAACTTGAAAACCTCTTTGTTTCTAAACCCTCACTCCCACTCCACTTAAAAAAGAGCAAAAGCATTTTTCTGTCAAGAAAATAATGTTTGACAGTAGTGTGAGATGCTAAGTGGACCCTGATGGGGAGAAAAAGATCTATATGAAGCAAACACAACTCTTGTGGGAATCCTTCCTCTTTGGCTATGCTAGAGTTTCCCAGTCAATTTGCCTCTGCTCCTTTTGACCCAGATCAATAGCCATCATTGGAGGAGAAGTGATAAAAGAGAAGAGTGACATCATCTCAACTCACTGGGGGAGACATGTCTTTTTCAGTGTGTTTCTCTTCCTGTGGCTGTAAACTTGAAAAGCAAAAACAAATAAAAACAATTTCAGCATTATTTCTGATCTAAAGATGTGCTTTGGATCACAATTTGCACAGAAATTCTCCCTCACAGAAACATCTTTCTAATCTTTTCATGTTCCTTCTTTTCCTTTTCAAAACAAAAGAACAAATCAGTTTCTTTGATGTTTGAGGATATGTGCCTCTTTCAATAAAAAAAGAAAACAATCATCCCTTTACCTCAAGATGAATATTTAATGGTGTATACATCCTTAAAAAAACATGAAAATGCAATTGGTGAGATAGGCCGAGACAGAGCGTGGTAAAAGGGAGGGTACAAAATGCTTGAGCCCTCTCGTCATTACGATAGCCCCCCGGTACTCAGAGCCACCAAGGAATCCCTTAATTCCTGCAGCATTATGCACTTCAGACTCTTTCATGTCCTCCATAAGGGAGACGGCGAGTGTGGATAGGGGGTTGTGGGGTCGTTGGAAAAATTCTAATATGTCTCTTGCTATGAAAAAATATGCACATACATTTAGCATTTAGATTCTCCAAGGGCAGAAGAGAGAAGATGGGCACATGTCATATATCTTCGTGTGTGTGTGTGTGTGTGTGTGTGAGTGTGTGTGTGTGTTTTGCCCTTGTGTATGCACATATGTTTATGCGATCAGTCCACCCTGTAATGGTTCTGTCTTATTGTATTCTTGCTTTGCGTCTGTGCCCTGTGGTTACCATGGTAATATTAATGATTTGGTTCCTCAGCAGCTGAAGCAAGAAAGGTCATGTGTGCTCTCCCAGCTACTTAATATATACCGTGCTAAACTGACAGGTGGAGTATTGGTAATGCTGATGGAGTAGTTGACTCATCAGCAGAGGTTAACTGGTTTCCTGTCTGGGTGACTGAGTGACTGACTGGTTATTTGGAGTTGAGACTGGCTGGCAGTTCCCCGGCTGCCTGAGAGCAAATTAAATGACTGCTTGATGTGCTGGCATGTTGAATAACTAACCTTATGAATGGCAGCCTGACTGGCTTGTTGACTGAGTAAAGGATTAGTTGACTTGTTAGTGGGATGACTGTCTCTGTGTCAGTTGTTTCTTGCTGTTTTCCAGCTGTCTGATTGGCTGAACTGGTTGTCTTACAGATTGCTTTTGCTGCTAGCTTGCATAATAGTGAAAAGCACAAGCAACCTATGATAGTGTCCCTCAAATAGCCCCTTATTTTTACACGTTCACCATCTAAGAGTGTGCTGATGTTTCATTCTGTATCTTTGTTCTCATCTATAGGGAGTCCAAGTTACGTCCATCTACTTCTAGATCATGGGTCCCCTACTGCCATGGACTTAACGTATGATGTCCGTGAATTTTAAAGACACAATTTGATGCCAAGAAAGCGCTTATTTTCCACAGGTGGCAAAAGTTTGACATCATCAAAGCAGACAGAAAGGAAGTTAATTTAGTGAGCTTGGCATCTCTCTTCCAGGATGAAAAGAGGATTAAACGTGAAGAAAACCATTTGAAATCTGGTCATGTGGAAAGTAGCAGCTACGCTGGGGGAGGAGAGATTCTGCTGTGACGTCATATATGCCATTTCTGATTTGTAGTCATTTTAATTACCAATTTTTACAAGCAAATAAATCTCATATTACGAGCAGATATAGTCAAAACATGCGTAATTATTATTTATTTATCATTTAAATTGAAGTGCAACATATGTGTGATTCAGGGTGTAAGGCAAAGCAGATTAGAAATGAACTTTTATAGCCCAGTTCAGAGGTTTTTAAACAGCATCATACACATCATATATCATATTGTGTAATATAAGTCAAATCAAAACATTTAACATATTATATAAATCTGTATCATTTTTATAGAGTAATACACCGTAACTCATTGTATTATATCAGGTCATTTCATGTATTGTGTTTTATCATGTATGGGATTCGTGTCACATCCTAACTCTCACATATAGCTTACATCATGTGTTGCATGTATCATGTGTTGTATGGTATGTCATAATATTGTGTTGTATGGTATCATATCAAATGTTATATCATGTTGCATCATGTCACATTGTATCATAGTTGGGTTTCACCATATTGTGCAGTATAATATTATATTTCATACGGCATCATGTTGTATTTGTAACCTTATATATTACATGTATCTTTTATCGTGTGTTTTGTCATATCCTTAAGTTTCATATTGTGTTAAATTGTATTATATAATGTGGTAGTGTCATATTATCTCATATTAAACTGTATATTATATAATGTGTGTAACAATTGATGTCACATCATAAAGAACATATGTTTAATATTGTGTGTTATAGAAAATTAAATTAAGTGTTGCATGGTGCATTGTTTCAAGTCATGGAAATGGTACATTAAACTGGATGCTTCCAGCTCTACTGCCCATATAAAGTGTTTTTTTCTACTTTTACCAGCAGGTCTATAAACTGTAATAAAAACACACTCTCTGATACATTTCTGCAAATGAATGAAATTCAGAATGGCTATTTCCAGCAGATAACTGGGATCCACGTTGTTTCACTGGTTTGGCCACAGGAGGGCACAGCAGGCCCATCTCTTACCCTGCTGATGGAAAAAGCACTAAAGGAGGAGTGATCTGTAATTCTGCCTTTTCTCTCCTCATTCTGCATCTTTCTCAAATCTTTGTTAGCATCATTTCTTTATTTAGATGTGTTCATTATTAATTACACGGTTTGGGGTTGTCATTCACAAACATACAAGTGCATGTGTACTCACACACACAGTTGTGTTCCTTCTGCCAGAGCTGAGGACTTTATCAGGGGAAACTGCTACTCAGACTCGCTGGGTTTGTCTCGCCAGACGTCCTGAGTCATATTTAACTTACAAAGATCAAAGATTAGGGTATGGCAATGTATGGATGATGTCAAAAGATAATATTTCTTTTAGAAATTTGAAAATTCTTCCAACTTGGAAAAAAACAATTTTTTATAAATTTTGTTATTCAAAAGTGAAGTGCCACCATTTATTTATCATGCTTCTGTTTGTTTTCATCAAAAACATAAAAAAATGTCTATAAAGTCAGAAAATATAACATAATCTGTGCTTAGATTATTACTTTTAGTAATGCTCAATCCATAAAAAAAATCATCATTCCCTATGATGAACGGTCACTTGTGACTGGAACTGATTCATAGTTGGTCATCTAAACCAGATGGGTCAGAAAAAAGAGTTGAAGGTTCTTTGATGAAGAAAAGTGAGATCAGATACCAGAGATAACAATTTGAGTTTTTCCCCCTCTAACTGCTGAGAGAAGTTTCTGAATGTTTTGGATCATTCTTGGCAGAGATGTCAGAGGTTATCGCAGCAATTTGAAGCATCTTGAGTTTACATGAAGTTCCGTTGCTAGTCTGACAGCCCAACAAACTGCTCCTGCCCGTGTTCACTGTTCATAATGTCTGAGGTGTCGCAAAGAGACTTGTGGAGGCCTGGAAGAAATGTCGTGTGAATAAAAAATGAGAATATCTGATGGTGACGCTTTTAGTTTGGACACAAGTCTGTGTCAGGCTAAACCTAATGTGCAGGTACAGCTGAAGGCCAAAAAGCTTTGCATACATACATTATCAGACTGTCATCACATGCCATCGTGGAAGTGATTTTAAGTCCTAATCTAGGTAAGCAGGTTTTTATTTATGGGTCTGAATAATTGAGGCTCTATTAGAATATCCCTCAGTCATGCATTGATGGAGGTACGTATTAATATTTCAGGATATTAGTGAGACCTGGCCCGACAAGACTTCTGTCTATACCATTTAAAAGTCCATTTTTCCTGACAGGTCTACCTTGTGTCACTTTAAAATGTGCATTTGAATGACCAGGGTGACAAGGACATTAGTGGAATCTGCCTTTACATGACATCCATTTTATCATGTACGTCCCATCATATCACTGCGATAGTCCATTCGTGCCCCATGATTGTTTGGATAAACGGACCTTAAAACTTACAACTGTCTGATGAGATCTTGTTCAAAATCATTTCTTTGATAGGTTTTACATCCAAATTTATTCCAGGAAAAAACATCACAAAAGTAACAAAAATTATATCAAATGTCTCTGGGTTTGTAAAATCAAAAACAATGTAGAACTATAAATAAATAAATAAATAAATAAGCAAGCTACTAATAGTGTCAATGATTCGGTATTGTGTCTGCTTTGGATTTTTAAGGCAAATATGTCCAAATACACTGTAAGAAATGAAATGTTGAATTTACTCAACCAAGTTATGTCAACTGGTTGCTTAAATACAGAGTAATACACATTGTTCGACTTGCACCTATTAAATATTTGTTCACTAGTGTGCTCCAACTTTCCTGTTTTTAATTTTCGATGTCCATCAGCTGTGCAGCACCTGTGTGTGAGTGGATGATGCGCTGAGGGTTTTACTTTTGATACACATTGTTAGTATGCTAAAAGTAAATGTATATTATTCTTTACATTTTTAGGTACACTGAGTAAAAGATTTAGAGTGAAGTAGTCATAAAACAGTCTAATGTCTCAACCATGTTGGAAGGAAGGTTACATTGAAACAGATTTCCTTCTCAGCCAGCTGGGGGGTTGTCAGTTTTTCTCCTTTTAAAAAGGCCAAAGAGGGATGTCGTTTTTTTTTACAATCAGTCTCACCCCTATTCTTCCTGGTTCCAGAGCCAATCACATTTGAGCCCATGAGGTTGACGAGTCTGTGCCAGCAAACGATGATGGGCCAGCATTTGTAATTTGATACTGGCCGACAAGAAACGCCAGAGTTGTGAAAAGAATGTTAAGCCTACCGCACACTGGAAGCATCAGCATCATGGAACGGCAGCGGAACGATTTACTCGCGATTTTCGCTGCTTGCCAGTGCACAATGGGAGAATCTCAGCTGCGAAGCGGCTTCACTGCCACGCTCCTCACTGGACTCGCGAGATCACAAGATCCCTTGAGACTTCAAAGGTCACGGCTTCACCGCCGTGCTCCTCGCTGGACTCGCGAGATCACAAGATCCCTTGAGACTTCAAAGGTCATGGTTTGTTTATGTCATCCGCCATTAAACCAAAAAGAAAGAACTCGCGTTTGACATTGCTGTCTGATGTCATATATAATGTTGTTCCTCTCTACTGCCAGGATTAAAGCCATGAAAAACACACCGCTGCACTTCTCGAACGATGCGGAAGGTAAATAAGCTGTGAGGTCACACGTATAGACGTAATCTACATAGATATGAAATTGCATCACTGCAATAGACTTTTATTTTGAAAATTACTGGGCATTTTACACTGAAACTAAGTGTGATTTCCTGTCTAGCCCTATGTTAACTGCGGAAATTGATGCATCCCAAAAACGGCACGCAGCTAAAATAGAACTTGATCCTATCTTCAGCATTGTGGCGCGACGTGCCGCTTCTGGGACGCATCTGAAAATTGCCATATCACGGCTGGTTTCAATCAACCCCATAGACTATAATGGATTCTATTCGAAGCAGCGACGTTCCACTGCTGTTCAGCGCCGCTGATGCTTCCAGTGTGCAGTAGGGGTTAGTCGGTAAAAGGAGCGACTCCCAGGCTGAGTTACTTTCCCTGACAGATGTCATTTTTACTTCATGCACATTTAAGCAACTAGTTTTAGTGGAACCAGTTGACTTAACTTGGTTAATTCATCTCAACATTTGATTTTCTTGAGTGGTTGGATCCAAATAGGCGATCATTTTCTCTCAGTCAATATATAGAATTTGTCCTGGAATAAGACTCCACTGAGTCCACTAAGTTCCACTGAGTGTAGAAGATATACTGTTTGTTTGTTTGTTTGTTTGTGTGTCCATTTATTAGCACAGGAACACAAACCATGAGTGTGTGACTGCAGGTGTATGTGTGTGTTTTATTTTTGAACCTGTGTGTGTGTGTGTATACGGCTCTTTCATGTGTGAGGGATGGCAGCTGCTGTCACCCGGTGGGGCTGACAGTAGTTAAAGACAGTAAAGCTGTATGTGAAACAGGCCTGCTGTCACTTCCTTCTTTGTGTTTTTTTATTTCTCTCTAATGGGCTTTATTTCATTGTCAGCTGGCAGTCTACCTCCTCCTCCTTTTCCTCTTTCTTTTCCTCCTTCCATTCCCTCTTTCCTCATTTTTTCCCCCTGCCTCTCGTGACACATTACAGGCTGTCTTTGGAGAACAGCGGAGGGCCAGAGACCCCCTGCCAGCTGTAATAATGTGGTAAAACAAACCGACAGGTAGACTTTGAGTGGGGTGCGTGCGTGGACATGTGTGCAGACACTCGTTCCTTTAAGCCTCAGAATTCACAGGCAAGTGTGTGCGCAGCAGTGTGTGTGTTTTCATCTCCATGCTCATAGCATGCACGTGTCTTCCTTTTTTTGTGTGTCCTGGAAAACCTATCAAAGTCCTCCCTATTAAAAAGGCTTTCGTGGCACATTATTAGCCCCTGTTACAAGGGCAATCTATCTAAGCTCAAGCTAAAGGGTAAGGAGAGGGGAGGAGGGCTGGGCAATGGAGTGGTGGAGGAGATTCCTGTCAGCTCAGAGAACATTACCTGTCCCAGAGTGCTTGTAGCCGCAGCAGGTGTGCTGACCCACCAAGACCCATCAGCCTCCTGCTTAAACACACGCACGCACGCACGCACGCACGCACGCACGCACGCACGCACGCACGCACGCACGCACGCACATACCTCAGTTTGAGAAGCACAACCAAACATTTCAAACTAAATGTACACACACCTCTAGAAATGCTTTATCCAATGTACACTCTGTCTTGTAATGGCATGAAAAGTAACACAATCAACTCAGAAAATAATGATTTAAATAAGGAAGGTAAAAAATATAAAATATGTGTATAAGTGAGTGAAATAAAGAAACAGCGTGGATCATAATCAGTATAGGAAATAAAAAAATTGCCCGAAAAGTCAGGCTTTCAATCAACCTGTGGATATATTTCAAGTAGGATTTTAATGAAGAAGAAGAAGAAGAAGAAGAAGAAGAAGAAGAAGAAAATGAAGAAGAAGAAGAAGACATGTACACTATTTTTAAATTATTTTTTTGGCCTAAATTATCTGTTCTAAAAAATAATATTCAGCTTGACTAGCCCTGATAACCTGATATTTAACACGTCCCGTTGCCTTACCCAACTTCAACCAGCATATTTGCCCATGCTCAAGCTCAAAAGAGAAAAAGAAAACCTAAAAGGTTGATTTTTTTCTTTTTAATGTCATCAACCACTTGCCAATTCTAAGGAACGAGATGGGTGGAGTAAGGTGGATGCTGACAGACTGGAATGGAGAGGGTGGAGTGTGTGGGGAGGGGGTGAGATGGATGTAAATGTGGAATAATGTAGCAAGAGTGAATTTGCATGGTCAAGTGTCAAAAAAATGAAGTCTTCCCCTGAGTCTTGTCAGGAAAAATAACATAAGTGGCACGCTCCAGCACTGGCATGCCATTAGCGGTTAGTTCTGCCTGTCATCAGTCACTGAGAAGAAGAAATGGTCGTCATTATCTCCAAAAAAATGGACCAGGAAAGATGGATACACCCCCCCACTCTCTGTGACAATGAGGCATGTGCACATGCCTTATGTGAAAGGGCACTTATACACATATAGGTGGAAATAAAGCACACATATACAAGCAGATGCACCTTTGTGTTTTTGCATGTAAGATTTTTACAAGGACTTCATAAGACAAGGAGCTATAACAGGATGCATCACAAACTTTTGTACAGTTAGAAGAAAGAAAAGATTTTTCCAGTTTTTGCAGACATCCTAGGTGATGAAATCACCAGTTTTAATATAGCTTAGGATTCAGAAGCTGCATTCTGTGCATGCTATGGAGGAGAGGTGCATGCATGAGGCAACACAGAAGGTTGCAAAGTTAGGATAGATGCACTGCTCAAAGTATGGCAACGTATGTTCAGTGTTTCATGTTTGAGCCCACATTAGCTCAACGTAAACTTGTTCTTGAGTTAAATGTTTAGCTACTGTCAATGATTGTCTATTACATTGAAATATATTAAAAATAAAAGCGTAATACAAGCTACTTCAGCAAACAAAATAGCATCTTGGGCAAAATCCTGAAATATTGGTTTCTAGCAATAGATTCACAAGCTGCCTTTAGATGATGAGGACCACCGCAACCAGAAGCTGGAGGACAGATGACGACATAGAAGCTGTCGCAGATCACTACTCCACCAACAGACTTTGTCTGTGTCACCTGTGGTTGCAACTGCCATGCTAGAGAGTAAGAATTGTGCAGTGACTAATCAAAGCACAACCATCATCTCTCGAGATGGAAGGATGCTGACGACTTTCCAGTAGATGCATAAGTGCAGCGTAATAGCTGTAAACTGTAAAATGCCACTAATACCCCGTCATTGTCAGTGGGTTTGTTTCTAATGGGCATAGAGCTGTCAGACGCCACTGAGTTCAGAAATGGCGCTTACACACTAGCACCGGCTCGGACCGGGCGGGACTGGGTAAGTTCCTTACACATCCGGGCGGACTTTGAATATCCGGAGCTGAACCGTACGTATTTTCGGCTCTCATCCAAAGGAGGTCTGCTTTTTGTTGAGACCGGGCCAACACACCCACTGCCGACTGATTGGTCAAGTGATGCCTCACGCCTCCTGAAAGTGCAAGCCTGTGATTGGCCACGCAGTGCGCACGTACTGATGTCATCAGACTAGCGCCAAACGAAACGGAAGAACATTTCAGCACACCTTCATTTTCTATTGCCTTTTGTGAACAGCAACATGTCTTCTGCCGCTTCTCTGTCCGTTTCCACAACCCCGTGGTCCAACGAGGAGGTTAAAACATTCCTTTCCTTGGTCGCCGAGGATCGTATTCAGAGAGAACTGGACGGTTCCGTGAGGAACGAAAAGGTTTTTCAAGCGCTCGCAGAATCCATGTGCACGCATGGTTTCCGACGGACCTCCAGGCAGTGCCGTGACAAGTTGAAAAAGTTAAAGTCTGAGTACAGGGCGGTGAAGGACCACAACAGCAGGAGTGGGTCGGATAGGCGGCGTTGGAAGTGGTTCCCGGAGATGGAAGCCATATATGGCGATAGGCCTGCAAGCAATGGCCGGGACAGCGGTGTGGATTCAGCTACTCCGGTGCCAAGTCTGGGTAACGGTGAGTGAGCATTTGTATTCACTGATATATATTACATATATATTACAAAATGCGAGCATAAGGATACATTGTGTTTTGCTCAGCTGTGCAGACAAAAGGCTAGGCTACATTGTGGTTAGCTCTGCTATGTGGACAAAAGGCTAGGCTACATAGCGGTTAGCTCTGCTGTGTGGACAAAAAGCTAGGCTACATTGCGGTTAGCTCTGCTGTGTGGACAAAAGGCTAGGCTACATTGCGGTTAGCTCTGCTGTGTGGACAAAAAGCTATATTGTTCGCAAACGTCTTCGTTTTACAGAGTTGTGCTTCTAAACTTATGCTATCTTTTGTTGTTACAGAGGACATTACTGTGGAGCAATCGTCCAGCAGCAGTCTGGAAACGGCAGACGGCGACCGGAGGGAAACGAACGACAGCATCAGCTGCCCGAGCCCAATCGTCTCGGCTACTTCTGCGGAGACCGTCGGGCCAAGCACCTGTGAGTATTTGCCCACCAAATTTTACGAGCGAAGTGACGCCGTCAAGTCGGCGTGACTCTGAAGATGGCGACAGTAGTCGCCGAAACCGTCAGTGATTAAAGGTAAATGAAACATCATAATACTGTGTTAAAACAAGAAAACCAATGGAGATGGAAAATGAAATTCACTCTAATATGTTACTTTCTGTGATCTTTATTCAGGTAAAAGGAGGAGGACTCTTTCAGGAATGGTGTCCACCTTGTTTCAGGGGATGGCGGACGCAGACGAGAGGCTGCAGGACACCATCCGAGAGGGGGGCTTGCGGTTAACGGACCAGATGGACCGGATCGCAGAACGACAACTAGCGCAGAGACAGGTGGAGCATGCTGAACAGAGCCAGTTCAACAATGCTTTTCTTGACGTCCTGCGTGGGTTGGTAGACGCGATCGCCAAGAAAAAATGATGTATGATGTAAATAATGCTCCTAGTCATGTAAATATTTTTTATTTTTATTTTGTAATAAAGTGTGTGTTGTGTGAACTTGCAGTGGTGTGTCCATTCTATTGTTAAATGTTGACATAGAGCAGTAGAATATAATGAATATATTAGGCTTGGCTGTGCTGCTTATAAAGTGACTAATTTCAGCTGTTATTGGATGAAATAGGAATGCATATGAGACAAAATGTTATAAAGTTGTATCCCAAAACGATAGTGTAACTGATTATATATATATATAGGATGAAGTAGGAATGAATATCTGAGAAAATGTTATAAAGCTGTATCACAAAACAATAATTTAACTCATTATATGTATCGGATGAAATAGCAATATATATTTTTACATTTATATATTACTCTTTTATTTCAGTGTGTTTGTGGTGGGTGATATTAAATGTAATATAGACCTAGTCAGGGAACAAGCAAGACTTTATTGAAGCAAAAAAAGCAAACAAACACAAAAAAAAAAAGCTGTGGAAGGATCAGACTACTGTCTTTTTCTGGCTACTGCTCGAACAGGTGCATCATAAGAGCATCCCGCTTGGTTTTCCCCCCAACACTCCCAGGACATTGTGGCGGTGGTGGTGCAGCCCCAGGTTCAGGATACTCCACAGCAGTAGTCCACACATTGTCATACATCTCTCCGTGGCTCTCGCAGAGATTATGCAGGGCACAGCAGGTCAGAACCATGGATCTCACCAGACTCACGTCACAGTCGTTCCTTTTAAGTAGGCAGCGCCACCTCCCCTTCAACCTACCAAAGGCATTCTCAACAACAACACGTGCCCGGCTAAATCTTTTGTTGAAATGTAGTTGCTGCTCCGTCAGTCGCCCGTTGTCAGTGAATGGTTTAAGAAGCCAGTCTTGGAGTGGGTACGCAGAGTCACCCAGGATGCAGTAGCCATAGTCCACGTTCCCAATTCTGATGGAATGCGCAGGGAAGAGGTTTCCACGGCTTGCCAATTCCCAGATTGAGGACAGTCTCAGTAACCTTGCATCATGCAGGCTCCCTGGAAGGCCAGCAAACACATTCCAAAACAGTCCCCTTCCATCAACTATAGCTTGCAAGATGAGTGAATGCCAGCCTTTGCGGTTAAAATAGTCTGTGTGATAATTTCTGGGTCCTATGATAGGGATGTGTGAGCCATCAATAGCACCCACACATTGTGGCAAACCCCACCTGCTCTCAAAATAGGAAGCCATTTCCCTAAATTTAGCCTCATCAGGTATGTGGATCTGCTCTGGCAACAATAATGCTTCTGCTGCTGCAAAAAATTCGTGCACACATTTGCACACAGTCGAAATGCCAACCCCAAACAGTGCACTGATGGTTCTGTATTCAGAACCTGTAGCAAGTTTCCACAGTGCAACCGCCACTCTTCCTCAGAGGAACACATTCACGGAAGGTAGTGTCTCTCCGCTGCATAGCTGGTCGCACTTTCTCACACAAGAAGGTAAATGTTTCTTCAGACATCCTGAAGTGCTGCACCCACTGCGCTTCCGTGTAAAGAGGAACCTCATCTTCCCAATAGCGAGAGACTCGATGGAATGACCACGTCGCACGTCTACTGCAGAAACGCTGCAAAATAGCCATCTAAAAACAAAAGACACGTATTTCACAAATAAGAAGTAGTACGCTTATGGATATTAGCGTAAATAGCGATTACAAAAGCGCTTACTCGGATGCGTTGTCTGCGTCGGAGTAGTAGCTGTACTTCTTGCTGGTGCTCCAAAACGGCTCTCAGCAGAATCCTGTCCATCTGCAGGCGAAGGTGGCGCCTTCTGGCTTGTCGAGCGCGGAGTTGCTCCCCCATAACAAGCCACAATCGAAGTACCAAGACAATAATCACCACGAGATCCTCCATTGTTAACTGTGCCATCCTACACACTGATCAACTGTTAGCACCCACGACGGCATTTGATAAACAACTGGCGCTTGTGGATGACATCACAGATTTTCTCGCTCCAATTTTTCGCGCACATTTTTTGAGACCGCCTATCACTTCCGCATTCCAAAGGGTGTCCTGGAAGACGTGTGTAAACAACCTGGCGGGGCCGGGGCCGACTGAGGCCGACCGATCGGAGCCGACCCGGTGCTAGTGTGTAAGTGCCAGTAGAAAACATGCAGCCACTGTGGCCTTCAAGCACCAGGTCTGACCCCCTGTTACAGTATAGAGGTTGGTCTTATTTCCGCTAGTGCTTAATGTGAGCATGTTTAGATATTTTATTATACATTCATACCAGCCTGGAACTCTGCTGATTATTTTCTTTCATAAAGTCACCAGGTTGATGCTTTGAAATGTGTGTGTGTGTGTGTGTGTGTTTTGACTTCCAAAAAAGAAGACACCTTTCCCATTCCTAAAACAGTTAAATTGCACTTAATGTTAATTATAAATTAAAACTCTCAACTCATTTGGCAGAATAAAGTTTTGACAAACATTCATTTGTTCTTTATTGTCAGGTTTCAGTGGGATTTTGAACTAAGCTAGTTGTAATTAAAGAGACTATGTGGAAGTTTAACCGCTAATGCAAGTATAGAAATTTTAAATTTCTTCCTCATACATTCTCCTGCAATGCCCTGGTCCTGTAGAATGAGCCCTGGCATTTTCACTGTGATTGCCTCTGTAGGCCTGTAAACTCACAGAAAAGATCTTGCTCGGGTCGAGCAAGCAGGCTTCCCCAGTGTCCTCCAGAGGCAGCGTAATGCGTGATGACGTCATGCGCGCTCACGCGCCCGCAGCGTTTGTTTGCTAGCTGTGGCTTAGCGGTAGCTGATTCAGCCAAGAACAAGAAGAGAGCTGCTTCAAGCACCAGCGAAACTCCAGCCCAGACCCCAAACAAGACAAAGAACCCGAGAGTTTATTGTAAAACTCGAGTCTGGTCGCCGAAGACAAAGAACGAAAATAAACATCGGTCCGGCCAGCAGAAGTGGAAAATGCTGAGACAAAAGACCCGCAGTTGGCATCATTGTTGCTGGACAGGTAAGAAATTATTACTAAATACGTGTGGGGTAAGGGTTGTGGGTGCTTTCAAAGCAAACCGGGGGCTTACGTATGTCATAGNTGGGTTCCTGAGACGAAGCCGATCAATTTGATGTATAATATGTGTGGGTGCATATTTCTATTAACCAATAAGAAGCTTGAACTCTCTCAGCCAATCAGAGAGCAGGGATGTGGGGTGGGGGGGCACTGGGTTCCTTAGACCAAGCTGAACGATTTGATGTATAATATGTGTGGGTGCGTATTTCTATTAACTTTGAAGATGCTTGAACTCTCTCAGCCAATCAGATAGCAGGGATGTGGGGTGGGGGGGCATGGGTTCCTTATGGCACTTACACACTAGCACCGGCTCGGACCGGGCGGGACTGGGTATGTTCCTTACACATCCGGGCGGACTTTGAATATCCGGAGCTGAACCGTACGTATTTTCGGCTCTCATCCAAAGGAGGTCTGCTTTTTGTCGAGACCGGGCCAACACACCCACTGCCGACTGATTGGTCAAGTGATGCCTCACGCCTCCTGAAAGTGCAAGCCTGTGATTGGCCACGCAGTGCGCACGTACTGATGTCATCAGACTAGCGCCAAACGAAACGGAAGAACATTTCAGCACACCTTCATTTTCTATTGCCTTTCGTGAACAGCAACATGTCTTCTGCCGCTTCTCTGTCCGTTCCCACAACCCCGTGGTCCAACGAGGAGGTTAAAACATTCCTTTCCTTGGTCGCCGAGGATCGTATTCAGAGAGAACTGGACGGTTCCGTGAGGAACGAAAAGGTTTTTCAAGCGCTCGCAGAATCCATGTGCACGCATGGTTTCCGACGGACCTCCAGGCAGTGCCGTGACAAGTTGAAAAAGTTAAAGTCTGAGTACAGGGCGGTGAAGGACCACAACAGCAGGAGTGGGTCGGATAGGCGGCGTTGGAAGTGGTTCCCGGAGATGGAAGCCATATATGGCGATAGGCCTGCAAGCAATGGCCGGGACAGCGGTGTGGATTCAGCTACTCCGGTGCCAAGTCTGGGTAACGGTGAGTGAGCATTTGTATTCACTGATATATATTACATATATATTACAAAATGCGAGCATAAGGATACATTGTGTTTTGCTCAGCTGTGCAGACAAAAGGCTAGGCTACATTGTGGTTAGCTCTGCTGTGTGGACAAAAGGCTAGGCTACATAGCGGTTAGCTCTGCTGTGTGGACAAAAAGCTATATTGTTCGCAAACGTCTTCGTTTTACAGAGTTGTGCTTCTAAAGTTATGCTATCTTTTGTTGTTACAGAGGACATTACTGTGGAGCAATCGTCCAGCAGCAGTCTGGAATCGGCAGACGGCGACCGGAGGGAAACGAACGACAGCATCAGCTGCCCGAGCCCAATCGTCTCGGCTACTGTCGGGCCAAGCACCTGTGAGTATTTGCCCACCAAATTTTACGAGCAAATGAAATTCACTTCTTGTTATGTTCTTCCTGTGTTTATTTTTCATCTCCATTGGTTTTCTTGTTTTAACACAGTATTATGATGTTTCATTTACCTTTAATCACTGACGGTTTCTGCGACTACTGTCGCCATCTATGACTACGACAGTAGTCGCCGAAACCGTCAGTGATTAAAGGTAAATGAAACATCATTATACTGTGTTAAAACAAGAAAACCAATGGAGATGAAAAACGAACACAGGAAGAACATAACAAGAAGTTTTAAAGAAGAATATGGACAGCGAGGAATAACAGACTTCCGCTGTTTGGAACGATTACATCTGAAACGAGCACGTCTGAAGAACCATCTACGCTTCAACCTAAAGATGCCGAGAGGAACAAATAACCCCACCGAGCCTACAGGTGAAAGCCCCGATACAAACAAAAACAGCGCAACACATAATGGAGAGAGCAAAAAAAGCGTTACTCAAAGAAAGAATAAGAAACGTCATAACAAAACAAAAGCAAGTTGAAAATCAAATAGAAAATAAATACCTAGAGTTAAAAAGAAACTACACCTTAAGCAGAGAAATGGAAGCACAAATAAAAGAACATATGATGGAACAGCAGGAAAAGGAATTCAAGATAGTGAAACAAAGACACATAGAGAAGTTGACCAAACTAATGAACAAAAAGCAGAACAAGATAACGCTGGGCCAAACAACTGGATTTGCAACCTTTCACAACACAAATTAACAGAAGCAGAAGAAAGTATACTGAAAAAAGGACTAAACTNATGAAATAGCAATATATATTTTTACATTTATATATTACTCTTTTATTTCAGTGTGTTTGTGGTGGGTGATATTAAATGTAATATAGACCTAGTCAGGGAACAAGCAAGACTTTATTGAAGCAAAAAAAGCAAACAAACACAAAAAAAAAACTGTGGAAGGATCAGACTACTGTCTTTTTCTGGCTACTGCTCGAACAGGTGCATCATAAGAGCATCCCGCTTGGTTTTCCCCCCAACACTCCCAGGACATTGTGGCAGTGGTGGTGCAGCCCCAGGTTCAGGATACTCCACAGCAGTAGTCCACATATTGTCATACATCTCTCCGTGGCTCTCGCAGAGATTATGCAGGGCACAGCAGGTCAGAACCATGGATCTCACCAGACTCACGTCACAGTCGTTCCTTTTAAGTAGGCAGCGCCACCTCCCCTTCAACCTACCAAAGGCATTCTCAACAACAACACGTGCCCGGCTAAATCTTTTGTTGAAATGTAGTTGCTGCTCCGTCAGTCGCCCATTGTCAGTGAATGGTTTAAGAAGCCAGTCTTGGAGTGGGTAAGCAGAGTCACCCAGGATGCAGTAGCCAAAGTCCACGTTCCCAATTCTGATGGAATGCGCAGGGAAGAGGTTTCCACGGCTTGCCAATTCCCAGATTGAGGACAGTCTCAGTACCCTTGCGTCATGCAGGCTCCCTGGAAGGCCAGCAAACACATTCCAAAACAGTCTCCTTCCATCAACTATAGCTTGCAAGATGAGTGAATGCCAGCCTTTGCGGTTAAAATAGTCTGTGTGATAATTTCTGGGTCCTATGATAGGGATGTGTGAGCCATCAATAGCACCCACACATTGTGGCAAACCCCACCTGCTCTCAAAATAGGAAGCCATTTCCCTAAATTTAGCTTCATCAGGTATGTGGATCTGCTCTGGCAACAATAATGCTTCTGCTGCTGCACAAAATTCGTGCACACATTTGCACACAGTCGAAATGCCAACCCCAAACAGTGCACTGATGGTTCTGTATTCAGAACCTGTAGCAAGTTTCCACAGTGCAACCGCCACTCTCTTCCTCAGAGGAACACATTCACGGAAGGTAGTGTCTCTCCGCTGCATAGCTGGTCGCACTTTCTCACACAAGAAGGTAAATGTTTCTTCAGACATCCTGAAGTGCTGCACCCACTGCGCTTCCGTGTAAAGAGGAACCTCATCTTCCCAATAGCGAGAGAGTCGATGGAATGACCACGTCGCACGTCTACTGCAGAAACGCTGCAAAATAGCCATCTAAAAACAAAAGACACGTATTTCACAAATAAGAAGTAGTACGCTTATAGATATTAGCGTAAATAGCGATTACAAAAGCGCTTACTCGGATGCGTTGTCTGCGTCGGAGTAGTAGCTGTACTTCTTGCTAGTGCTCCAAAACGGCTCTCAGCAGAATCCTGTCCATCTGCAGGCGAAGGTGGCGCCTTCTGGCTTGTCGAGCGCGGAGTTGCTCCCCCATAACAAGCCACAATCGAAGTACCAAGACAATAATCACCACGAGATCCTCCATTGTTAACTGTGCTATCCTACACACTGATCAACTGTTAGCACCCACGACGGCATTTGATAAACAACTGGCGCTTGTGGATGACATCACAGATTTTCTCGCGCCAATTTTTCGCGCGCATTTTTTGAGACCGCCTATCACTTCCGCATTCCAAAGGGTGTCCTGGAAGACGTGTGTAAACAACCTGGCGGGGCCGGGGCCGACTGAGGCTGACCGATCGGAGCCGACCCGGTGCTAGTGTGTAAGTGCCAAAAGTAGCTAAAATGCTACTGTACGTTAGCCTTGGCCAGGCATTAAGATCATCCCCCCCACCTCTCTGCTTCAGTATGTCACATCCACACCCTGACTCCATCTCCCATCATGACCCGCACATCCACGTCACATCCACACCCTGACTCCATCTCCCATCATGCCCCGCACATCCACGTCATCCTTAAAAGCCGGAAGCACACACCACCTCGCCACTCAGTCATCGTTTCTACATGTCAGAGTTTCGAGCTATCCAGCTCTACTTTGAGCTTCACCGCTCTCTCCTTATTCGAGCCAACCAGCTCTTCATCCGAGCCACCCGGCTCCTTACTCGAGTCCCCCAGCTCGCCTCCGGAGCGTCTCCCGTTTCTACCGGAGTGTCCCGACTCACCAGGCTTTCCGCCTACCTCCAAGTAAGTTTCTCTCTTACTTTCCGGAACAACACCGCGTTCCCGTTGCCTCTCGGGTTCGACGCTGTTGTTCCTAGATTAAACTGCGTGCTAGCTGCTCCCCAATGCTCGATCCTTCCGCGTCTGGGTTATCTAACCACGCTACACTCTCACGCCCTTCACGTGAGAGCTATCTTGTGACAGGATGACTGAGTCTATCGACCCAGCAGAGTTCGGGCGCATGCGCGCTGAGATCACCCATCTCCACGGCCTAGTCGATCGGCTAGTCACCAAGGTGGACGCCATGTCCACGGTTATGATGCAACTGTCTGCCTCCGTGACCGCTCTTCAGAGAGAGAGACAGGAATCATCCGGAGAATTACAGTTTGGCCTTCCAGAACGATGGAACGGGGTAGACGGCAGCCCTGACGGTCTACTGGCGACACTGGACATGCAGTTTGAATGCCAGCCAGACAAATACGCCACCGCCCGGACCCGAGTGGCCCTGCTGGTCTCCCTGTTGTCCGGGAGGGCTCTGGAATGGGCTGCAGCGCTATATAACAACAAGGCCCCAACCTGCCAGAATTATGCCACCTTCGTAGAGGAACTGCGGAAGACTTTCGTTCCTCCAAGCAGTGACATTGGGGCTGAGGTCCGGCTGCTCAAACTCCGTCAGGTGGACCGGCGGGTGCACAGCTACGTGTCAGAGTTCAGGACCATCGCGGCCAAGATCCCCTGGGGAGACACTGCCTTCAAGTCCGTGTTCATGGAGGGACTGGCCAGCTACGTTAGAGACGAGATGGTGGGACGCCAACAGCCCCCCACTCTGGACGAGATGGTTGACCTAGCCCTCCAGATCGATCAACGGGTCCAGACCCGACCACGGACCCGAGGACCCACGACAGCCACTCAACCCACCGGTCCAACCTCTCCACCTGCCCCAACACCAAGAGAGGAAACTATGCAACTGGGCTCCCTGCCCCCTGCTGAGAAGGCACGACGCCGCAAGGAGGGCCTGTGCGCCTACTGTCTTTCATGTCGGCCAACTCAAGCCCCTCGTGTCCTCCCCCTGGCCCCTCCGGCTCCACGACCTCCGCCTCCTCGTTTCGTCGACGGCGACCCCGTCTACACCGTCAGGAGGATCCTGGACGCCCGTTGCTGGGGTCGGGGCTGGCAGTATCTTGTGGACTGGGAAGGCTACGGACCCGAAGAAAGCTCCTGGGAGCCCACTACTGCCATCCTGGACCCCTCACTCATTGCAGACTACCGTGCTCGCCATCCTGGGCCATCAGGTGCCGTCCCTGGAGGGGGAGGGGGTCCTGTCACATCCACACCCTGACTCCATCTCCCATCATGACCCCCACATCCACGTCACATCCACACCCTTACTCCATCTTTAAGGGCGATGGTGGCAGAGGAGTTAAGTGGTCGCCCTGCAATCGGAAGATCGCAGGTTCGCGTCCCACTCAGTCTGTCGCTGTCGTTGTGTCCTTGGGCAAGACACTTAACCCGACTTGCCTGTGTTGGTGGTGGTCAGAGGGGCCGATGGCGCAGAATGGCAGCCTCGCTTCTGTCAGACCGCCCCAGGGCGGCTGTGGCTACATAGTAGCTTACCATCACCAGCAGTGTGTGAATGTGAGAGTGAATGAATAATGGAAAGCGCTTTGGGTGTCTTGAAAAGCGCTATATAAATCCAATCCATTATTATTATTATTATTATTATTATTATCTCCCATCATGCCCCGCACATTCACGTCATCCTGAAAAGTCGGAAGCACACACCACCTCGCCACTCAGTCATCGTTTCTACATGTCAGAGTTTCGAGCTATCCAGCTCTACTTCGAGCTTCACCGCTCTCTCCTTATTCGAGCCAACCAGCTCTTCATCCGAGCCACCCGGCTCCTTACTCGAGTCTCCCAGCTCGCCTCCGGAGCGTCTCCCGTTTCTACCGGAGCGTCCCGACTCACCAGGCTTCCCGCCTACCTCCAAGTAAGTTTCTCTCTTACTTTCCGGAACAACGCCGCGTTCCCGTTGCCTCTCGGGTTCAGCGCTGTTGTTCCTAGATTAAACTGCGTGCTAGCTGCTCCCCAACGCTCGATCCTTCCGCGTCTGGGTTATCTAACCACGCTACACTCTCACGCCCTTCACGTGAGAGCTATCTTGTGACACAGTAGGCAGACGGAGTGTAACGGTGTCCCGTTTCAGCTGTGACAGCTGGTGTTCATGCATTTTTTTTTAAGTCTCTAAAAGCCCATAAAAAGAGGATTAGCATGAAGGAATCGCATCGTCTCAACGTAAACAAATGCGGACCGGAAGTTGCTTGCATCTTTCGCGCAAAGCATCACGGGCCGTGAGAATAACGTGGATATATTCACATATATCCACGTTATTTTTGAGTAGCCTCATGGAGAAACGCTGATGCTAGCAACATCCGGTGAGATACCGGATACCGGTTGCTCCTCAGTCTGTACAGGAGCTCAGGGATGCCCTCACACAGATCTGGGAGGAAATGCCACAAGACACCATCCGTTGTCTCATTAGGAGCATGCCCCGACGTTGTCAAGCATGCACACAAGCTCGTGGGAGCCACACAAGATACTGAAAAGCATTTTGAGTTGCAGAAGTTAAGTTTTTGAAATAATGGACTAGCCTGCCACATCTTCATTTCACTCTGATTTTAGGGTGTCTACACAATTGAGCCCTCTGTAGGCTGAAAACTTTTATTTCCATTAAAAGACTTGGCATCCTATATATGTATACATATAAATATATATACATATATATATATATATATATATATATATATATATATATATATATAAACATGATTCAGAGGGACTCAACTGATAAAATGATATGCATTACGACTGAAAAAAATTTGGGCACAAATGGGTTAAATCACCAATATTGGAAGTGTTGTTCAGAAATGGTGACCATCTGTTAGCCTGTTTCTTTAAAAGGGCAACGGTGGCAGAGGAGTTAAGTGCCCACCCCATAACGGGAGGGTTGCAGGTTTGAGCCCTGTCTGTTGCAGTTGTGTCCTTGGGTTAAGTCACTTAAACCTCCTTGCCTGCTGGTGGTGGTCAGAGAAACTGGGGCGGACCCTTAACCCCTCTGCTGCTGTCACCGCCAAAACTAGAGCATCTTTATGCTTTTGTTCACTAAGCTCTTATTTTACATTAAAAAGTAGACTTACTCATCTCCAGTTTATTTGTGTGTATTTGGCTACACCTTAATCCATATGCTTAAAGTACAACACATATACAATTTTTGTTGAATACTTTTACTTTTGATTACATTTGAAAATGTATACTGAAATACTTCTGCTTTAGTTGAAAATTTCTTGGATACTTTCACTACTTAAGTAATCAATATACCCCCTTTATCTGTTCTTTTACTTAGGTATAAAAGTCATGTACTTCTCCTACCACTGCATTATTAAAATGTTAAAAGTTCCAGCTTGTAGCCTTGTTCAGGCTCATCCAACCTTCATGTGTTTTGATAGAAATATTATTTTGTCCACATTGTCTACTGAAAGGACAGATCTGTTAGCAGTAATAATGTCCGCAGCTGCAGAAAATATCTTCTTGTTTCGGACAGAAGCAGCTCGTCTGGTGGGTGCTGTTAACTTCTGTTTTGTGTCATTATGGTTGCTAGGCAACAGGACATACACCGTTGCCACTAAAGACTATATCCAATTTTACAGCCGTTCACTTCTGGTCATCCCAGTCAACAAAGGACCCGGTGATACCGACACCAGCCTGCGTCAACCGGATCAGCCAAGTCCTTGAGTTTGGACACAGCTGCATGTGTTGCTGGCTGATGACTTATATGTGCAACACAGTTACATGTCCATGTGGGAATTCAGTTCATGTCGTGTGTCAAACAGAACATTCCGTACCAAACGATACAAATAAAAGTACCGTTACACCCCTGATATATATACTTATATTCATATGTCCAACTTACTGAAAAGAACACACACCAGACTCAGTCAGTGCGTTTACATGTGCAGTATCAACATCTAAGTCGATCCTGGTCGAACTTATGATAATAAGCTGCGAGTCTTTATCCTTGTTTACATGCGCTTTAGAAAACCGACCTCTCAAATGGAGTTCGTTCCACTCCGGTACAGTAGGTGGCGACATGCACCCTTTCATGTCGGGCATTGTTCCGGTTAGCTTGTAGCAACACAACTTGTAAACAAACGCTGGTGGGAGTAAATGAGACGGAATTGAAACAGGAAATACACCGTGGATGAAAGAATGGACAACAACAATGCTGCAGCACAGCTTATTGGTACGTACAGCGCTGTTAGATGTCACGCGTGTTACGTTGTGGCGGTGATATTATTGGACGAGCGCTACTGCGGGCCGCGTCACTTCCGGAACGCGAGCGTCTAGTCAGTTCAGCTCGGCTGACCCGTTTACATGCAGAAGGAAGTCAGATAACTACCGCATTATCTCCCATGCCCCCTCAAGTACCCTAGCAAGAGTAAAGAGCTGGTCTATGCTCCCACAGCCAATATGAAAACCACATGGCTCCTCCCCAGTTCTGGACCCCCCTGTCCAGTATCTTGAAATAGAACTTTCCAGGGAGGCTGGGGAGTGTTATCTCCTATCCACCTTATTCTTATGGCCCATCATGCTTTGAGCAAAAAATGCAAGCAACTTCCGGTCCTCATTTGTTTACATTGAGACGATGCGATCCCTTCATGCTAATCCTCTTTTGCTGGGCTTTTAGAGCCTGAAAACATGCATGAACACCAGCTGTCACAGCTGAAACGGGACATCGTTACACTCCTTCTGCCTACTGAAGCAGAGAGGTGGGGGGGACGATCTTAAAGTCTGGCCAAAGCTAACGAGTAGCATTTTAGCTACTTTCTGAACTCAGTTGTGTCTGACAGCGAGGCAATAAACAATCTTAAAAGCTCTGAGGCTTATCAGTACCTCCATAGTAACAATGTTGGTCGTGTTTTGTTGAAAGAGGTGGGACACAATCTGATTTACTAAAAAGCAGACGTAGAGCTGAGTCAGAGCCTTAAATCCCTCATCACCAAGCCTGGGTTTTAGTTTCTACATCAGGTGAAATACAAACAGCCAATGGCACTTTTAGGTTA
>SSNS01000010.1:1743274-1786760 GCA_006937985.1 Aphyosemion australe | reverse complement strand
CGTCAGCACAGGAGAAGGTTGGTAGTGGGATTCCTTCCTTCTCTGGTACTGGGAACAAGATTTTTTAAGTCTTGTTCTGGTTTGTCCCTTTTCTGTTCTGTTCTGGTTCTGGTTAAGTTCCCGTCTGTAAAACTGGGAACGGATATCCTGACTAAAACCAGAAGTCTGGCTCTGGTTTAGTTCCCGTCTGTAGGACTGGGAACGGATATCCTGAGAAGAACCAGACGTCTGGTAAGGGTTCGTCTCCGTTCTGTGTACCTGGGATTGGGAACCCTTGGGAACAGAAGAGGTCTGCTGGACAAGTCCAAGTTGTTCACACAGTCTCTGGTTGTCCTTTAAAGGGATTTCCATGAAACTGGTGCTTGGAGCACGTTCCCAGTTTTCTGGCCGCGGGCTAGGACTCTCCACATCACTAGAAAGTGATGTGTTTGGAGAGAAGTCAATTTTTTCATCGTAATTGACTTCAATTCCTAGCTCCACAATTTCAAACCACGACAGTTTCTGTGTGTTCTCCATATTCAAACAGAGTGAAGTACTGCTGGTTGAAGAAACAACTGTGACGACAATCTGTCTCAAATAATCAGAAGACTGAGAAGTGAAACAGTGTACCAAACGCAGTTGCTTGTGAGACAAAGGCTTGTCAGTGGACTGATACCTGCTGTCCTTTGAGCTCTGTGTTACTATGCGTGATGTCATAGACATTCTGTGAAAGCATTCCATTTACCATACAAGGTAGTAGTGCTCAATCCTGGTCCTGAGCTTTATCAGCACATTTTAGTGATCTCTGTGCTCCAACACACCTGATTGAGTGGTTGAATCACCTGCAGCAGCTCATCAGGCGCTGCAGAAGCCTGTTAATCACCTGCTGAATGAAATCAGGTGTGTTGAAGCAGAGTTAAAACTAAAACCTGCTGGACACTGGCCCTCCAGGACCAGGATTGGGCACCCCTGTTATAAGGCATTTATTTATTTATTTATTTATTTATTTATTTATTTATTTATTTATTTATTTATTTATTTATTTATTTATCTATTCATTCAACCATTTATTTATTTAAGTGTGTGTGTGTGTGTGTGTGTGTGTGCGTGCGTGCGTGGGCGCTTTTAGCCCTGTTTTGGGGGTGCTGATGCACCCCTAAACCAAATCCCAGCACCCCTAAAATTTGAGAATTTTTAAAATGTTTATTTTTTTATGTGCTTTTTAAAGACGCTTGTAAAATATAAAAAGCATACAATACTTGGTTGAAACGTTATATTTTAACCACAAAAATGCAGCAAACCTCCCCCGCCCCAAAAGTGGTTTGATCTTACTCACCTTTCCCAGAGTCGGGCTCTGAGCGCTCTGTGCTAGCGATGGTAAACTCAATTCTTTTTACTGAATCGAGTTTGAATGAGTCACTCACCAAAGTGAATCGGGTTTTCGAGTCATGTGAGTCACTGAGTCAGTTGCCCAGAATGCAAAAAAAATCTACATTTTCACTCAAACTTAATTTTCTCCTCTTTCCATGTAAATCCTACCGCTAAGATGAGTGATTGAAAAAAAACTATCCATTTTATACACTGAAATTCATTTTTTAAAAATAGTGGTGGATCTGAGTTATTATATATTTTGCTTTAATCTGCTTATTATCTTTGTCCCGGTAACAGCCTGAGTTTCTGCAGCTGAGAGCCAGGAGGGAGGGGTGAGTGAGCTTGTGGTACTGCGAGCTTCCACTGGGTGACGCCTATGAGCTGAAACCCAGGTGAGAGGAGTGAGGGATCCCTATCGCAAGCTGCATGAGTCATGACTCATGAGCTGAGCTGGGTTAACGGTACTGCGAGCCTCCACTGAGTGACTCGTTTGAGCTGAAACCCGGGAGGGAGGGGGTGAGTAATTCAAACGTGCTGTTAGCAGAGCGATGCTACTGGGACCTAATGAGCTTCCAGCCCAGAGCAGGTAAGGAAATGTTTATATTAAGAAACTGGCTGTTGTTTTTTTCCACAATTTTAATGATAAGCTAGATATATTTCTACTAATGAAATTAGTTTGCTAACAGTAACAGGGACGAGTCAGGAAATGAGTCATTTGGGATTTTGACTCGTGATTCACGAGTCAGTAAAGTGATTCTTGAGTATTGAACGATTTGTTCATGACTCGAACATCACTACTCTGTGCGCTACCTTCCTGAGTGGCTGATATGCTGTAGGGAGAGTGAGTGCTTTAAGTGTGCCGGTACGCTGCACACAGTACCGGCACTTTTAATTTTTACCTCTCATGCGTACTGGTAGTTTTTCCGGTCATTTTTTGGTCAAAATCTCCGACATTTCTGAAAAATATCTTTCTGTCTTCAAATAAACACAAGCTATCCAGCGCCCCGCCCTCTAGATAAGCAGTGCGCTCCATGCAGGGCCTCTCTATATGTGCAAAAGGCGCATCATTGCCATCAGGCGTGCCGCACGTGCAGCACTGTCAGCTATCGTCAGCCCAGACAAGAGGAGAGAAAACAACAGGTTATCTGACACCGTGCACGTTTGTTCCTGCAGTAATTGGCAGCAGCATCTGACCAACCAGTGGTCAAATGCAGGTGCATGGAGACAGATAGATGGCATCCAAACAGAAATATTGGGAGTAAGCACAAGAAGGAAATTCAAAACAAGATGTGGAGTATGCTTCAGTTGATCCAGAATGAGGCTGCTCGCTTATTAACACACACAGGATGTAGGGAGCACATCGCTCCAGTGCTGGCGTCCCTACACTGGCTTCCTGTATTTTATAGGATCCAGTTTAAACTGTTGCTGTTTGTTTTTAAGTTGTTGAATGGTTCTCCCCCTTCTTATTTATCTGAGCTTTTACAAGTTCATGCCCCTCCAAGAGCCTTGAGATCTGCTACTCAGAATCTTCTGGTGGTCCCTAGGACTAAGCTGAAGTCCCGTGGTGATCGGGCTTTTCCTGTGGCAGGCCCCAGACTGTGGAATACACCCCCTGCAAATATTAGGGCTGCTCAGACTCTGAGTCATTTTAAAACTTTGTTAAAGATGCAGTTTTATGGGCTGGCTTTTAATTAGTAACAAATAAGGTATTTTTATCTAATGATTACCTGCTGATTAAAATCAGGTGCGTTGAAGCAGGGAAACAGTAAAACATGTTGGATACCGGCCCTAAGGGAAGGGAGTTGGGGATCAACTGACCTAGAGACTTTAAACCTGGAAAAGATTATTGTAATAACAGAATCCATAAAGCATGTTTGTGAAACCATTTTTTTTAATTGTGGAAAAGAGTGTTTTGCTTTTTTTTACAAATGTGACAATAAAATAGTTTTAAAATGTACAAAACTGTGAAACTAATCTTGCCTGGACGGGCAGCTCTCTGGGTGCTCAGCAACCCTAAACCTCTGATTCTAGAATCGCCCCTGTGTGTGTGCATGTGTGTGTGCGTGTGTGTGCATGTGTGTGTGTGCATGTGTGTGCGTGTGTGTGCATGTGCGTGTGCGTGTGTGTGTGTGTGTGTGTGTGTGTGTGTGTGTGTGTGTGTGTGCTTGTCCTCATATGCTTAAGTGGACACATTTTTGATGTTTGTGACATCACAGACGGGGACATTTTGAAACAACTTGTTTTAGGCTCACACTGACAGAAAACAGATGGATGAATTTTTTCATGTTTGGGATGTGAGGCAGTAGAGCCCCACATAGTAGCATCAGAGGATGCAAAAGATGAGTTTAGTATGATAGGTCGCCTTCAAAGCAAAGTTTATATTGGCCAAAAATGTATTTACTTACAGTATTCTCTATGAAATAACAAGCACACACACACACACACGCACGCACGCACACACACACACACACACACACACACACACACACACACACACACACACACACACACACACACACACACAGAGTAAAAAGTCATTATGGTTCAGCCCACCGCAGGAAAGCAGCTCTGGCAAGCAATTATATAATAAGCTTAAGCACCATAAAATTTGCAGTAGCAAGGACAATTAGCCATTACAATCCATGGAACTGAAAGCCACACGTTGTCTTTTGAAGATAAAAAAAACCCTCCACTCTCGGTTACAATGTCCGGACACCATGTTGAATTGTTTTAACAAGCGTCGACAATTCAATTATGCTCATTATTTATTTACTTGTTTCATTTTTTAATATCTCTGTATTTGCATTATGTTGCAGACTCTGGCACAGATTCAAATAAAACCGATCCAAGTTTACTTTGCTAGGCGGCAGCTTTGTGCCATCTCTGTAATTTGTCCTTGAAAATATTGCTCTTGACATTCAACAATGCAATTTCCATGTGGCGAAAACGAGGTAGATAGAAGAAAACCCAATGCAGGTACGCATCGAGGAGAAGTCCATGAATTTTAAGACACGGGGGGAAATTATTGAGAAGCCTGGCAGCAGACAATGGGGGGGATGCAGAAAGTGGGAGCAGGAAAGAGGGAGAGAGAACATCCGAGCAGGAGATCAGCATGGCAGCTAATGTAATGAATAATATCTCAAGTGTAAATCCAGCCAATTGAACCCAGGGCTCCCTTCTCCCTCTAGCAAGGCTAAATGAGTTTCCATGGGAATGTGGATGAAAGGCGCACAGACGTCTAGGTCAGGGATATTTGGAGAGGAAGAGGCAGAGAGACGCTGGGAGTATGAAATAGAGTCCTTAGGGTCTGGTTTGGAGAGATTTGCACTCGGGGTAAGCCACTTCAGATGTGAGCGGAGGGTCTAACAGCCTTAGACTCGAGCATCAAGGTATGTGTGTAGGTCTGTTGTTGAAGCTGTGTAAGCACTGAGGGCAGAATGTGGTCCAGACACGGGGGAGAGAATTTCACACAAGTTACGCCTTCTCTGCACTCAGTTCAACATATTACTGCTGAATGACAGCTGCAGTGCAAAGGCGTTGAATATGCTTTTTGTCAAAATCATGAAAAAGGGAGACGAGCCACTGTAAATCTACAGTGCGGAGAAATGCATCACCACAGACGATGTGCTGCACAATAAAAAGAATTTTAGCACTTCCTTTCACACGTCTTCCCTCCTGATACGCTTCCTCATGCTTGATTTAATTGAAAACGCACAACTTCTACTCAACTAGGAAGCTGTCTGAGGCACTTCAGAAGCGGTGGAGTTCAAAGTGACACATCTAGGACATGTGAGCTGCACATTACCTTGACACAGACGGGCTGTAGAAATTAGCTGCTGTCTGAATTATTAAAATAACAAGGGACATTTCATATGATTGGGCAGGGAGACACACACCCCACCCCTTCTTGTAATTCTAATTGTCCATTTTAACAAGTTTCTTTAAGCCTTTCGGGATCAGTCAATGTGAAATATTGGTTTGCAGATTTCTTCCCTCCTATTAGAGGTGGAAAAAAAAGAACGAGGCATAGCTGTCCACTGAGCCCACCTCATTTATTATAATGACCTGCCAGGCCCAGACATGAACATGTTAAAGTTATAAGAGAGAGGGACATGACAGGTGCACACAACCTTGTCAGATCTGTGTTGGTCTAGTTACAGCATAAAGATCCGCCTCTCTAAAAAAGATTGACAGGAAGCTCGGCTGTTTTTCACAGAGCAGAGAAGGACTGATTAATGGATTGATTTCTAATAATGCAGCTATTAATGTAAGACAATGTATACAGTTTATGCAATTTTCTGTGAATTATTCCAGTGTGTTTGCTGAAATCGTCATTTTAAAGGCGTTTGTGCACCAACATTTGCATCTAAATGTGCAAAAGTTCTGATAAAACACTCGTGCATAACAAAACTATTCAATGAGCAAAGCATATGGTGCTTTTCAACACCGTCTGTTCTCTGCACGTTGGGTCTATACAGGACAAAGTCCTTCTGCAGGAATACCTGTTTAACACAAACATAATGGCTCAAACTAGAACAAAGGCCTTGTGAGTTTATTAAAGTCACAGCAAGCACTTTTGTAAGCCCTAGAAGATCTGAGTAAACAAATTGTAGCTCTTCTAAGTCTGCATAATGAAGCTGTCTTTACGGTCACCCTTGGTCTTGGTTCTGTGTTTGCGCCCTGATGCCATGTAAAAGAAACACACTGATACAGGACCACTCTGAGTCTCTTCTTCTTCTCCCCTCTGAGAACAAACATCCAAACTAGACTCCATAATCCTCTGCCGTTCTTTTAATCATCTGACACCCAGAGAGGGCAGTATCTATTTTCATCTTGTCCTGATAGGATCTCTTTAGGATTTAAAGAGAGGCCTCAGCATGCTGTGCCCAGCAGCTCAGCTGTGATCTGGAGCTTCGGGGAGTTCTCATTAAGCGTTAGCAGCCCCCCGATCGAAGAAACCCAGTTCTGGCTAGTGGATTTTTAATCCTCCCATGGCCTGTGTTGGGAGATGGAGTTATTTAGAGCCCTTTGATTAGCCTCACAACTCCACTTTGATTAAGAGAACTTCTAAAGATGGAGCTTCCAGGCTGCAGTTTGGTGATGCTAGTGGATGTGTGCTGAGATGGCAGCAAATTTACCAAAGTAAATAAAGAGAGGAAGTGTCCTTTAGTGCATACATAACTATTATGTTAGTGATTGTTGCATTTGGTCACAGAATAAAGAAATGAAACAAAATCCAAGAATTTTCTGGATTTTTCTTAACTTCTTCTGGAATGTTGACTGCATAAGCTGGGTGGTGAGGAGTTGCATCACCAAGTATCTGAATGTACCTAAAAGACACTGTCCTTTTAACCCTCTAGTCCTTATCTACTATTGGAACCATGGTGTTAAACAACAATGTGTTATCATCATGTTTGCTCACTTAAATGGTCACACTTGTATTGGCACTTCTAATGGAATGAGTGTCCAGTATGGGGCAGACAAATAATCTCTCTAAACAGCACCCCCTATAGATGAGTCGCCAAGATTTTTAACCTGAGTCTTTGTTTTATTCATCTGAAGCTCAGTTGAGCTAGCCGAAGCAAAATCCACGGTCTAGCGAACCTCCGCAGCCCCGGCCAGTATTGTGGCTGGCCAATCACAGCGCGTTTATTTAAAAAAAAAAAAAAACAATGCATTTTTGTCTTCTTCCCTGCTTCTTCCATGATGTATGGCGGACTGCCCCGTTGACTGACATCCATAGCCATCCAATCCCAGTGCTCTATTGGTTTGGTGGGCCAATCAGCACTCCGTTGGTGGGTGGGATCATGGATATCATATATATTGCTAGATGCTTTAACTGGGAATCGACAGCATCCATACACGGCAGCCATCTTACCTCGGACAGCTTACGTTCCGTTCTCAATGTTAGCAGATGGAAGGTGAGTGAACAACTTAAACAAAAACACTCTTAACTTGATGAAATATTAACGGATTTACAAGTGGGTTGCATTATTACAAACATTATAACACATAGGCTTGATAGGACATACTTGCAAATTTTTTAATTAATGGTCCAAATCCGTCATATTTCACAGCCACATCTCTGGCGTTTATAACAAATCAAACCGTTTGAAAATTGGTTGAAACTTGAGCAAGTTAGAGTTATTTAGGTAGTACATGCACCATTGACACCAATGTTATGAAATGGGGCAGCTGTCCGAAGTAAGATGGCCGCCGCGTAGGGACGTTCATCCAGTTGACGAACAGCGCGGGTAAGGCATCTAGCAATATATATGATATCTATGGGTGGGATGTTACTGAAAAAACAACAATGGTGACGACTCATTTGAAATGGCTTCGGCATCAACTTTGGATTATTTAGGCTTGGGCTTCTCTTTGAGTCAAGAGCAGATAGATGTACTGAAGTTTATTTAGAAAAAGGTTGTATTTGAATCGTCTTTGATGGAGTATGGTGGACCGCCTTGTTGACTGACATCTGTAGCAGTGAGTATGTCATGTTTGTTATCTAATAGCATGTGGAGACAGTTTGAAAGACAACCGTAGATCCTGCCCCACGACTGAGAGCCGTCAATGGGCCGTGGCCCACATCTATAGAATGGCTAAAGTTGAGCAATATCTTCCATCTTATCCTTCTTATTTCCAAAGACAGTAACTTCAGTCTTATCTTTGTCTAAAACACTTAACATTTTGGCTACATGTTATTTTTTGTTTTTTTCAGTTCACAGTTCTGTCTCTCTGATACGATGCTGAATACTAACAGGAGCTCTTTACTGATTTTATTTTCCATTATACTCACTCCAGTAAGCCCAATAAGCAACATAAAACAACTGAGTGTCTTATTATGCTAACTGTGTAAAGAAAACATGTTTGCCACATCAAACATTAGAGAGAGCAGAACATAGGCATGTGCATCATCATTCTTCCCCGGGGTAAAAGTCGAGAGCCTCCTTTGGTTAGCAGTGCAGAGATGTCACCGCCGCAGAGATATGAGGCTAAGTAGTGAGCTGGTCCTGCCACCTTAGCTTTGATTTCAAGGCTAAGTATGTACAGATATCTAAGGTGTTGACACTTCGCCCTCTAAGCCCCATTTCTTTTCCCCAGGATCAGCAAGGCTCACCGATAGCAGATTATCTCTGCAGTATTTTGTGGCCCAGTTGGCACCCTCATTTGTTATCTGCTCACAGATACTCTGAGGTACAGTGCGTGTAGGCAGACAGAAATGCCAGAATAAAACACCTAAGACACATTCACTTCCTCTTTTCATTATTTGATGTGATGTGTGAATGTCGAAAAGAAGAGTCATACAAGACAGCCATCTGTACTTGGAGCACTGAAAGATAAGCAAGAGGGTAGGCTTCTCATGATGTTCTATTCTGAGTTGACCAATTAAATAAAAGAACAAATAATTTGGAGACAAATACAGTTCATTATATACATTTCAAAAAGAAAATAACTCAGTCATTCTTACAAAAACACTCACAAAATGCAATATGTGCAATTTATCGAATTCATTGTGCAAACAATTGAATTCACACCAATAAAGTTGCTTCTGTGTCTTTTGAAAGTGGACTTTACAAAGAAGCCACCAGTGAGTTTTAGCTATTAGCTATCAAGATAAAAGTTTGGTAAATGGCCTGTATTTGTATAGCGCCTTCTTAGTGTTCTACAACCCCCCAAGGCGCTTCACAACACAATCAGTCATCCACCCATTCACACACACATTCATACGCTGGTGGGGATGAGCTACGATGTAGCTACAGCTGCCCTGGGGCGCACTGACAGAGGCGAGGCTGCCAACAAGATAAAAGTTTGAGTAATTTGCTAAAAGAACATCTGCGACTGAGTCACAGTTGGTGTTAAAATATTTTACCAAACGTTATTTTATTTTAAAGCTGGGCCTAAAACAGCAGTATCAAAAATGAGTCTGCTCTGAGCAACTGTAGCCAGTTACAGATCAGCGCCAGAAGATTCTGGATGACAAACGAGTCAAACACAGTAAGTTGATAAGTAGATAATACATTTCACTGTAACAAAGAGTCATTGGTAATTGAAAAAATAGCTTCAGATATTTTCTGAACCGACTATTTCTTTATAATTCACTGTTAGCATTGTTAGCTCAACGTTAGCCTCTAGCCTTCTTTACACAATATTAGAGTAAAACACCAGGATGCCGTGGCTTCTTACCCCCACTTCACACTGGAAGCATCAGCGTTGCAGAACGGTAGCGGAACAGTTTACTCGTGAGTTTCGATGTGCGCTAGTAAACACCGGGAGAATAACAGCCGCGAAATCACAAGATCCCTCAAGACTTCAAAGGTCACAGTTTGTTTATGCCATCTGCCATTAAACCAAAAAGAAGGAAATCACGTTTGATATCGCTGTTTGATGTCATATTTAATGTTGTTCCTCTCTGCCAGGATTAAACCCATGAAAAACACACCGCTGCACTTCTCGAATGATGCAGTGAGTAAAAAAGCCGTGAGGTCACACGCATAGATGTAATCTACGTATATATATGAAATCGCATCGCTGCAATAGACTTTTATTTTGAGAATTACTGGACATTTTACACTGAAACTGTGTGTGATTTCCTGTCTAGCCCTATGTTAACTGCGGAAATTGACACATCCCAGAAGTGGCTCGTCGCAAAAATAGAACCCAATCCCGTCTTTAGCAGCATGGCGTGCCGCTTCTGGGACACGCCTGAAAATTGCTACATCGCGGCTTACTCAAACCTACTGTCTCATAACTGCTCTGCCAGACATCACATTTATTTATTTATTTATTTATTTATTTATTTATTTATTTATTTATTTATTTATTTATTTATTTATGTTTTGGAGCTTAATAAGGTATAGGAAACATTTACTATTTGTTTTATATTTTAGAAGTGAAAGTTGGAGTGCTGAAGTTTGTGAATCTTGGTTTTCCACAGATTGTAAAAAGTAACAAACTGTGCTATAAACGTAATAAAATTAAATAGAAAAAACCCAATAAACTAAATTAGACCAATTTCAAAAGCTGAGTATTATCTTGCTGTATTTTTGAAACAGCCTAAATGTAAAATCAGTATTAAAAATCGCTAAATTTCCAGTATGTCACTCAGAAATGATCAATGACCCTCATCTGTCCACCTTTTTGAAGTACAGTTGAAACGTTTGCTGTTACTCTCCTGTCTCCTGACATGAACCAACGTGTTTTTACTCTCAAGAGATACAGAACCAGGCTTTCATAAATGCACCTGAACAACTCCCAGCACCATCACATTATACCGACTGCACTTGAACACATCATACAACCTCACTACGTGTGAGCATTTTGTAACCTTTGATTCTGTCGCTCTCTGGAGTTTGTTTTCACAACTTCCTCTGTGAAGCAGCAACAGCGTGTTAGAACATTGGTAAAGTTAGTTCAAGATGAGAAACATGTCAGACCCAATTAAAAGGCACCCCACATGTCGCTCGACACAAAGTGACAGAATTCAGATTCGGTAAACAAAAATAAGAGGATCCAAACATCTCAAAGTAGTTCATGCTAAATGTGTTTTTTATTCTTTCTCCTTTTTTTGGTCCGATGTGTCCTCTTGCTCCTGTGTTACTTTGATATGGGTGGACTCTCTGGAGTCCCTGACAAGCCTTTGATACTAGAAGGGCACAAAATAATATCTTCCCTTTGAAAAACAATTTCAGGGAGAGGGGATCAGTATAAATAGGGCTTTTTATGTGCTCCAGGGGCCGATGTGAAACTGATGGAAAACTTGTGATAAGCTTTTATATATTTCTTTTAAATTGCAATGCAAAATTGATGAGTTTAGGGGGTCTGGGCTGTTGTCGCGCGGATGGAGATGTGACTGCATAAGGACATCAAGGCCTCATACACACACACACACACACACACACACCCAACATGCAAATGTGGCCAATGCACAAGAATACACAAGGGAACTCAGCTGTGCACACACACACACACACACACACACACACACACACACACACACACACACACACACACACACACACACATACACACACACACGCGCACACACACACACACACAGTGACTAACTTTAGGACACTTGTGTTGCTCTACAGCGAGAGCTGAAGGCTTAATCGAGATATAAAACCAGAAGAGAGGATGACCAGTCATTTTCCTTTTTCTCTCCACCTCATCCCTCCATCCGTTCTTTCAGAAGAGCCCACTATCCATACTATCTGTTATCTCCACACAGCTGCGCTGGTCCCTACCTCGTCACCTCCCCACCACCACCTCCTCCACTTCTTCCAATCTCGATGGAGTATTGGGGGAATGTAAGAGAGGAGTTTTCTGATAAAGCTGTCTAATGAACATACAGGAACTTTAGTAAGTTAAGCATCAAAACATCGAAGGCTGTTTGAACTTTGACTCCCCCTGCATTAGCGCAGTCCTTATCGGGGGCTCGCGAGTGGAGAGATTAGCCACTTCCTAATGAAGTGGTGAAATCGTAAAGGTCTTACTCCAAGGCAGAGTGGATTGCTTCCAACATTTTTCACTCTGTTATCTCCCATACCCAGATTGCTGTTGCAAAAAAAAAAAGTAAGGTAAGATTCCTCCACTTTCACCCCTCCCCTACTCCCCCCACCCACTTGGATTTAGGTCACATACACGAAATGTGACTTTAGTCCGTGTGCAAACCAACCAAAAGAATAAACAATTCTATTAAACATGCTGGATTTTACAGTAGAAACCAGTGGATGTTTTTTTTTTTATGAAGCAGTCCACGTGGACTTCTTTTACTTTTTGACCCAAAAGCAGTTGTTTTGGAGCGAGGATACATTATCTAAATGTTCCCCTGTGTTTTAGTCAATCAAGCGTCTGCGTATGACTTCTTATAAATCTTACATGGCTCCTCTTCCGTGCCGAAGCGAGGTCAGACACACATTGCATATTTAAAACCCGCATTAAGCGACCCACCCTTTTCCCTCTCATCCTCTGCTCCTTGTGCAGCCCCAATCAAAACACCAGCCAAGCATCTGATTATCATACAAATAGATGAGGTTGTTATATATTCAAATGAACAGAAAACGGAGCGATCATCTGTCTGCATAATGAATGTGGTCTTTGTCTTAATGGTCGTAACGTTTACTTCTGTTTACATATGTACCGTTGTTGATGGGCAAGAAGATGAGCTGATGATGCTCCTGACTGACTTGCATGCCTTATTAATATTCTAAAGGCACGAACAAGGTGAATATTCTTTGTTCTGAAGCTGACTCAAAAACAAGAACATTTGTATTTTAAAGCACTAGTTTGTTGTTTACACTTGAAAACAGAGTTGAAACCATATGTTGTATTTAATTATCGTGACTGACAGAGGTTTCTTCACTTGAATAATAAAACGATTGCTGTCGATCAAATCCAACAGGCGAGGAAACTTTCTATCGTGCCATCTGACTTATTTGCACATTTTGGAATAATGCAGGCTCTCGCTGATGCAGTTTCACAAATCAAAAAAACCCAGAACATTTCAGATTCCACCTTAAACTGGAGCAGAGACACGGGGAGTTGGAGTACGAGGAGTGTTGTCGGTTCTGGCCACCGTGCGGTACAACGTGCCTCTCAGTCCCTGTAATAGCACTCCTTATTCTGACACGTGTTAATAATTGATTGTTAAGTGATAAACTTCGCTCAAGCATGAGAAATAGCAGAGGTCCAGAAATAAATATGAGAAGCCATCACAGTATAATTCATAAGGTTGTGTTCGATCAGTGTAGCTGTCTCTCAGCATTCTCTATTATTCATAATCCAGCCTAATATGCTGCATAACCCCCTCCTCTTGACAGAGTCATTAATGGTCTCTTCACTTGTGGTTAGGTTCAGGGACAATGACTGCAGCACTAAAAAATGAAACTGTGATTTATATGGCTTGGCAAATTGTAAATGAGTACAGTGATGCTGTAGAAGTCCTGCACAGGGCTTGATTAGCCATTGTTGTTTACTAATGCTCTCATTATAGCTGCAGCTGATATGTAACGTTAACAAATGAGACTAAATGACACGTTTTAGGTTTAAAATCAAATATAATGATGATTTTGACCTCATAGGCAAGTTTGTCTTTGATTTGTAAAAATCTTGGTGGTAAAATATCTGATTCAACACTTTTTCATGACAACATTAATAGGAAAAAGCAAAAAAAAGACAATTTTTTCTCTTGTTGAATCTCCACGTTCCAAATTTGAAGCATTTTATTTATTTTGGGATTTAAGGGTTTTAATATAATATAAAAACATGTTTAACTTTAATTCAAACATTCTCATATGCTTTAGAATTTTATTTTAGTTAAGTATTTTATTTTTCTGTTTATTCCGAATGAGATCACTTTAATATATGTTAGAATTTAGATTTTAACTTAAAAATAGTAAAAAAAAAGGTGAATGACCTGTGTTTAAATAGCACCTTCTAGGTTTCTACAACCCCCCAAGGCGCTTTACAACAATTGTACACACACACACGTGCATGGACGCAGGCACGCACATACTCATGCACGCACGCACATGTGGTGGTGAGCTGCATGCAACCACAGCTGCCCTGCCCTTTTACCACAGTAGACAAGCAATACGTTTTTGCTTTGGGCTTATTCAAAAAACATCAAGTATCACAAATAATAATAAAAAAATGGGATTTATGCTGCAAGCCAGCCATTTTAATTGTCCAAGTGGTTATTTGATCTGTCACTTCCCAAACCTGCAGCTTGGCTGCACTTAGCCTTTTCCTACTGCTGTAAATTCATCTTATCTCTCTTTCACTCCTTTCATGTAGCGGAGGACCTACGGTCCCTTTCACATATCAAGGACCAAACATCCTGTTGGAGTACGCCTCAGAGCGGTCCAATTTTCCCAAAGACATGCTGCTCATCACCACTCATTACACCAATCCTCAGGAGGGCTTCTAAGTTTGATTTGTATCCAGTATCAGTAGGTGAAGCCCTAATGAGAGTTTATGGACTTTTCCTCCTAACTTCATTAGGTTTTTATGAGTAAGGGACGGGGCGGGGGAAATATGCATCAGAGAGCAGACGACGCGCGGGGCTGGGATGGAAGCAGGAAGGGACAGATGTGTAAGAGAGGAAACAGAAATTTTTCATGGCAGGCGAGAAGCTCTCTCTGGAGACTCAAAGATAATCTTGCGAGAGGCTCCCATCAGGCAGAAGCTGAGGAGCCTTAAGTGTTTTATACGAATTCAATACGGCGGTTAAAAATACCAGAGGGAATATCACATTCATATCTCTGTCGCTCGCCTCACTTAATGCTGGGATGGTTGGCTGGGTGAATGGAAAGGAGAGGAGAGGAGAGGGGATTCATTTGGCCCTCTCTTAGCCTCTGCTGAAGAGGTGACAGTTAATTCTTGATGCTGCAGTCAGTCAGCAGCTGCCAGCTAACTCCTTTCTACACAGGCTCTTTATTTAATGAAAGCAGCCCCCCAAATGCAATTACATTAGAACCCGTTTAAGCCATTAACTCAGATGATATGTCAATTTTTCACAGGAGTTTGCTTACTTATCACATCCATCATCACAAGTGGAGTTTGTGTACGTGTTATTTTGGGGATGCTTCTTGTTGATCAGCTGATGTTCTCAAAAAGAGTCGAGCACAACTCCCTCTGGGAAAATTCAGCTGAGGATCGTAAAGGAAGGAAACCTAAAGAATGCTGGACGTAATTAATCCAGCGGTGCACTTTAATAAATGTACGTTCAGCTGCAGAGGGAGATCCAGACAGATGTGAATGTGACTCAGCATTAGTTTCTTCTGATGTGAAAACTTTGAATCTTTCTTCTTAGATTTGCTTCATGTTAAATGCATCAAACATGATTTTCTTTTCATTTCATGGATGTTCTGATTGGTTGTGTTGATCCGTTCTGACCAGTACCAACACTGTCTTGTATACAAGATTATTCCCTCCCTATATTATTATTATTTTATTTTGCTTATCTCTTATTTTTTGCACCAAGTACAGCAGCAATTTCCTAATGTTGTGATTTCTCACACATATGGCAATTAAACCATCCAATAAAATTTAACTGAATATTTCCACCTGATGGTTTTTTATTGGTTGTACATTTTACTGTAATCACTAATCTGAATAACAAAATTACAATGTTGTCTTAATGCTTTATGATTTTAATCTATATGCATTTCATTTGTGCTCCTTTTTATTTATGATCTGAACTCTGTCTTTGGGTCCCGTTTAGCGTTTATCAGTAATATCTGCAAGATTTTGAGTTTTAATTGAGTTGTACACCACTTAAAAATACAGTAATTAAAATAAAAAGACAATATTTGAATGAAAAACAAATATTTTTGAAAAAAAACACAATTATTTCCACATTTGCTTATTGAAAGTGTAGAAAGTCTTTAATATTTACCTAAAAACCTTTGCAGAACTGATGTGGGGGTGATGTTCTCATTGGTTGTGTTGTTTTAGGTCCAGCTGTGCTGCTTTTACACACAAGAGAGTGATACAACGCACAGAGAATTATAGAATGTTGCCTTGGAGGCTCACTTCTCTTTGTTTAACTCCGTCTACGGCGATTACACAAGAAGAAATGTAAACGGTCGGTGTGCATTGTGCCATTGTTTGGCCTTATCAATTAAATTAAGCGGCGTTCCAAATCCTCCCGTGCTGCACGCAGAGCCACTCTTATCAGCTACTGTATCGTGACAGTCGAGAGAAAATGAGCCTTCCTCTTTTGTTCTTTTACAATTTAAGCATAAAACAATGAAGAAGATGCTCTGCGCTTCCTCGTCTTCCTTCTTCTTACTGTCTTCTCTTTCTTCAAGCCTCTGCACACATCTTTGTGCCCCCCCCTCGTCCTCTTCTCCTCTTTAGCTGCTCTTGGCTGCTCTTCAGTCTCACTTAAACCCATTAGCTCTATTACTGAAATTATTTTCCTCCCCGGCCTTTGTGCATGGGGAGTGAATTTCACAGTTATCAGAGGCTGTGGAGAATAGGGAAGAATAGCTGTGAGTCACTGTAGTGTGTGTGTGTGTGTGTGTAGGTTTCGTCTGTGGGCATAAGACTTCTTGGCTGCTCATGGTTGCTTCTTAATTAATGCTTCTTTGTCCTGGAGCAGATATAGGGAGAGAGGGAGAGGAGGAGGGAGAGAAGGAGGGATTGGATGAAGGAGACGTATGCATTGACCTCGTTGTGCCATTTGAGGGCAGTGCAGTCTCAGGGTTTTGGGTAACGGCACGGGCCTGCAGCAGGTTTTGCTCAGTTTACCAACGAGGACTTAAGGTGAAAGTTGTTGTCTTTATTGTAAAATCAAGCAGCAGGGTATTAGAAAGAACATCAAGATGACATTAGTTTAATAATTCAATTAAATGTGCAGGAACCGCTTCTGCACCAGTGAGCCTGAAGAGTTAGTGTTGTTAATTAAAAGCACTGATAAGGATTTTATTTTGGTATTTGGCAGCCGTTGCTCGGTTGGAAAACAATCATCAGCAGAAATAATTAGCAGAACAGTTCTGGATGAATTTTACATTTTGTAGTTTTCTGTGGATTTCCTGTTAAAACCACATTTATACTTGATTTCAAAACATAAAGTCATTATAACACAGAGGGAAAGTTTTCTTTAAGATTTAGTAAAAAAATAAAATTAAACTTATTAAATTAAATAGATAAATAAATATAATCACATATATTACTTTCTCGTCTAGTTTTGCTCCCTTCCTACTCTAACGATGATGCTGGACTAACATGAACAAATAATTCTCTTTTCTTTCTTCAATAATTCAAAGAAGCAGAAATAGCCCTTTTCATGTATGATGGACAACAGGTAAGAGCGGTTTTTATGTATTTCTGTGGGCGTTTATGGGACTTTTGCACATTGACCATCACATTAGACCCTAGTGTCACTGTACACACTGCAATCATGTTTTAAATTCAAAATGCATGTCATGCACCTGAGTGGACATGTTAAAAAAAAGCAAGTTATGTTTCTTAAATATGATTTTAAAATCCATGTAAAAAAATGAATGCGTGAAACGGTAAAATACCTATTTATAAACATTATAATTTAATTAGTTAAAAAAATAAAATCAAATGATCTTAAAAAATTAACAGAATTGATTCATTTACTGAATGATTCTTAGGTATTTATTTGCAAACTGGCAACGCCCACATTTCACTTTTTTGTAATATTTTGTGCACATGTGGGCTAAATCATCTACAAGATGTTCTTTATTTTTAATAACCTCAATAAGCAACACAAGAACAAACAAACCTGAATATGGAAGAACTTCATCCCCACTTCTCTTCTCTTTAGGTCTGAGATCTTTTAATATAATAAAGACAAAAAGACCGGACGACTGAAGGTAGTACGAGTAAACATCAAACCACAAAAATGACAGACTGGCCCTTTAAAATGACTTGGTGCATGTCACTTTCTGACTGCATTTCCAATGAGCATCAGCTTCTAGTCCCACTAAGAACCTTTGTATTTCTCCTCTGTGCTGTGGCAGCCTGCACATGCAGACGCTACTAGATAATAGCTGTTTTCACTGGATGGAACCACGTTTACGCTCTTTTAAGAGTAAAGAGATGAGTGTCACTCTAAGTGGTGTTTTGACACTCAAGGGAAATAAATACTGCTGCTGTGGTTCTAGAGGATGCACAAAGTTTGGATATTTACTAAAACTCTCATGTTGTTAATCTACTTTACTTAGATCTCATTTACATCTTGCTGATATCTCTCTAAAGGTCAAATTTACACATAGTTGCATTTTCTTAAAGTGTAATCCAGGATGTTGAAAATGAAGACACAAGGAAAAAAATAACTGCAACACACACACACACACGCGTGTCAAGTGTAAACAGCATGTTTGATTGTACAGCACCTCATGATTGATAATGTGATCTAGTGATCCCTCCTGAGAAGTGGCGCAAGCCTCTACACCATCAATGGCTTCCGTGCTTACTCAACCATAACCCTTCTCTCACTGGGGTTGGATCTATGTGTGTGTGTGTGTGTGTGTGTGAAAAGCAGGTTGTTTATATCTCTGTACTTTTCTGGATATGATGAAAAAAGCCCAGTAATCTTCTGAAGACAGTTTAACAGGATGAATCATTTTTCAACCCGTTTTCTGTCGCTGATGTTATCCCGCTCTAAGCCGAGACAGAACTAGAGCGCTAATTCCAGACACCTTCTTGTCATTGTTCTGCTCTTAATAACACCTTCCTCTTTCCGCTCCCTTCCTCCCTCCCATCCTCTCGTTCTCCTTTTGCCTTCCTGCTGCTTGTTTCTCCTGACAGGGAAAGTGGCAGCTCCTGGTGACCCTTGAACCCTGGTTGGTCACTTAAGCAGATACACGGGATGTTGAGGGCTTTGTCGGAGGACGACAAGGACTCTGAAGAAGGCAAGGCCAGTCCTAATCAGATGGAGGAGGAAAAACAGAAAAGAAAGAAGTTGTTTGTTAGAGGGACTTGAGATGTTGGAGTAAAGCTGGTCTTTGTTTGAATATTTTGCAGCAAGAGCGATAAAATTCTGTCTAAGGTTGTCAGCAGATCAAGATTAACAATCGTTTTGGAATCAAATGAAGGTTAAACAAATGCACTAGTTTATGGATATAAAGATTTAATAATAAATGGAGACTGTGTGTGTTACTGAACTGAAATTAGACCAACTCAAGCACTGGATAAACTACAAATTTAAAATGTTTTTTTCCTACTAGAATTTAAATGAACAAATCTGAGGTATAATTTCATTTAAACAGCAGAGTTAAACAGAGAGACAGTGTTTCTCTTATTAACTCACTTCCTTTCCAAATGTCGGAACAATCCCAGCGTACCCCCATCGTTTGCTGAATCCTCACAAACATCCACCCACAGGATGCAAAACAACACTTCACCTCATACATCATCAAAACGCTCCCCGTGCCTCTGTCCGCTCACGCCGATGTTTGTTTTTCCACGTGAGCGCCACACAGTCTCAGAGGTTTTTGGTTAATAAATTCCCAACAATTAGTGGGATTGAAATTTATTGACAGAACAACAACGAGCCGGTCTGCCTTCCTGCCCAACTGCGTTCCCTCTCATTGTCCAGAGTGTTCGGAGCATATGCTATTGAGCTGCGCTGCTTGCTTGACAGCAAAGGGCTGGTTCAATTACATCAATTGCTTGATGACTGAGGAGAGAGCAGCGGGGCCATGCATGCTAGTTTGTGATAAGAGGGGAACTCTGCAGAGCCACGGCCCTCATTATGCAAGTAACCTAGAAAAACGCAGGAAACCGTACACAAAGCAGATGTCTCTTGTTTCTTTTGGCTTGGGGAAATTGATTCTAAGAAAGAGATGATGCAGGCTGAAGCTCTGACACAAGACCGATGCTCCGGTTTAAGGTGGGTGGTGGTTTTTATAGATATTTCCATTTTTAACCGGCCACACATTCAGATGCACCCATGAAATCACCGCTTCTTAGCTCCACTGTTTTCATTCACGTTGGATTTAGAATTCACATATTGGTATAATAGTCAACTTAATTTAAAATCACCATTTGCCTCATGCTCGATCTCAAATTTAAAGTCTTTGACGTGGTGCAATCAAGTCATCCTCACTGTTTCTAATTACGTCTAGTCTAATAATGATTTCAGTATTCCTGGTGTGTTTTCTACATACTGTACGTGTATCATGGATTAATGCTGTCCCAGAACAACCCGTCTTTGTCTTCCAGCCTTTGTCGCCAAACAAAGACGCAACACTGTGACATCCAGTGTTATTTATTGCCGGCTTTGAATGGAACCCTCAGCCCAAAGGACTGCAGTTAGCTAGTTAGCTGTGAGCGTTCTGTTTGTGTCAACAGCCCCTTTGTGTGTCTGGAGTGATTTATTATGTAAAACAGGGCCAGTTTGGAGGGAGGCAGAGCAAGGAGGGTGACACTGACCTTCCTTTAATTAACACTGATGGAGACCAAGGTGAGAGTCAAGATGATGAAGATGGATCTTTCCACATAAATCATCCTTCCGCCAGGCTGCTCTGTGTGTGTGTGTGTGTGTGTGTGTGTGTGTAAATGTGCATTAATGTAATTTCTATCAGAAATAACCTTGTGGATCACAGGTTAAATAAATGTTTGTATAGGTTCAGAACCTCCATTATTTACCCCCAATGGGCACTCCTTTGTGCTCATACAATCAAGGGTTTAATTGATTAACACCCCCCCCCCCACACACACACACACACACTATTCAATCTAATATTTCTAATGTACATTGTCTTTAGTCCTTCAGGGATTTAGAAGAAAAAATGAAAATGGACATTTTTAAATGATGACAGCACTGCTCTCTGAGCATCAGAGCAGTAATATGTCTCGTGCAGCAGGAATAAGTATTATTAGTAAAACACCTGAGGCTTAAAAATTGTGAGGAAAATCAATTGTTCATGTTTTAAATTGTTTTCAGGCTAAATTTGAGTGAAACAAAGAAAGAAAATGTAATAAAATTGCTTCCATAAGCAGCTGCAATGTGTTAATTTACTGTAGTTACAGTTGAAGAATCTTATAAAAGCCACGTTTTAGCAAATGAAGACAATTACAAACAAAAATACCAAACAGTAATTTAAAGTTTTTTTTTTTCAAATGTACTGATTCTTATGTTAAAGGGACACTAGTCAGTTTTGGCTTGTTTTTAGCACCCCTAGTGTTCGTTGGTGAAACCGAAAGTGAAACTTATCTCCTCGCTGTGCGTTCATCTTTTTAACACCTTGAACTGCTGAAATGTCCTCATCACTAAATTAAACAAATCAGCTGTGTTCATGATCTAAAACATGCAGGAAACCTGATGTAACCAGACTGCAGATCCAGGTAGGTCAAGCTGAATTTTTCCCCAACAGAGCGGACCGGCAACTCTGAAGTTGCAAGTGTAATATTCTGGCCACAAGGGGCGACAGGGGCTGGGTGACCTTTCATTGACCCTGTAAAGGGTCATTTTAGCACATACTGGCTCGAGAAAATGATTTAAATATATTAAAAAGTTGCAAAGTGTGCCTTTAAAACAGATTTTTCATTCCAGCTCTGTGTTTAAGACAAGCCGTAGCTCATTTCTAGGACACTAATGATGCTACAGCGTTTAATCATAGAACCACAGGTGCAAAAAGTGACCATCAGAGTTGATCTCCATTCAAATAATAAATAAAAATGTAAAAGATAAGGAGATTGGGTTTGATTATATTTAAAATCAACCATAACTACTCTATCGTTACACGTTTTAATCATTATTTTGTTGAGAAATACTCCTGATTGTCTGATTTTGATGAGCCAGCTAGTATTAGAGGCCTTTTTCTTTCTCTCAAACGGGTCCATAATGTTTTTTCCTGCTTGCATTTCTTACCTCAACCTTCAATCAGTAGCTACATCCATGCCTGACACTTTCTGAAGGTCCATCTTCATGCAGTTGCTTCTCAAAAGGAAGTGTAACCAAGAATACACAACCCAAGAGCACATGTAAAAAGTCACCAAGGAAATTGCCTTTTTCCAAGCTTGCTGCGCACCCGGCATCTTATTTTTGCATGTTTGCAAATCTCATTTCATGTTGAAAGATATTAAATTATGTGGGAATATTATTATGACAACGTGTCAGCTCACAGAAATGCGAGAACTCGTGCTGCAGTTGGTCAACATGTTGGTTTACTTTTTACTTCCTCCCCATTTCCATAAACTTCCTGAGGGCAATTAGGCCCCCGTGTTGGATGCTGGTTGTTGAGGATGTCATGTCGTCAGTGTAATTGTCAGAAATGAAATAATTGAAACGTTTCCATCTTCATCATTCCCATCAACATATTTCTAGACTTTTATGACACGCGTCGAGTGCAGTGTATTATTCTGATTGAGACTTTGTGTAAGCAAATGAGCACAACATATGCTCCAGTGTGCATATGCTAATGAGTTTGTTTATCAGTCAGGCAGTTGGTCGGCACGCGCCACTCTGTGTGTCATTTTCTGTCTCTTGACATTTCTGCAGTATAAAATGTTTTATGCATTTTTATCGTTGTTTTCATTTCTGCCTGTTCTTCTTAGTCCTCGTCTTGGTCTTCTTATACTGCAACTAGCCCATATTTCATAAATAATGTATTTATTTATCATGAAAATCTGTTTTGGAATTAGAAACTACCCCCACTTCAAAGACAGGAAACCTTTGATATGTTTGATTCTCGCTGAGTATCCGTTGGATTTATTCAATTTATGCAAAGCACCTCCAGGGTAATAAAGGTGGCATTTGAATACATTTGACTGGACTAAATCACATAATGAGGACAGTTTCTGCCCCATATCATGACAAAAAAAGAGCCTAATCCTTCAATATTACTGGATAATTTGACTAAAGAAAAAAATGTTTTGCATGAACAGACAACAACGGACAGGACCGATTAGCTAAAGTCTGATTTATTTTTCTTTTTAATTTGACTGAGATGGAAATAAAGGGTTTTTGTTTTGGTAACTTTGTTGAAAAAAATCATCTGTTCAGGGAATAAAATCATTATTTTTAACTTTTCTCTTCAAAACATCCCCAAACAAATTACACAAGATCAGATAACATATTCAGTGGCTTACTGGCTTTAGAGCCAACGTCTGCGTCTGCATGTGGATCCAAATGAGAAAAATATCTTAGGATTCATGCACAAATGCATGCAGTCACAACAGGTAATGCTCAATAATAACCAGCCGTGGAAAAACAACTTTACTAAGTTTACTCGAAGGGCCAGAATTTACTCTGTTTTCAATAAGGGTCACATATTATTACTAGAAATTGCATCAAGTAATTTCAGAATGCAAGAATTACTAAAGACAAACACATTCAGATTTGACCAGATTATGATAAAACGATGTTTTTATTAGGGTATTTTCCCCTTTTATTTATTTTAATAATGCACACTCACACATGGGAGCTGCACTGTTTTATTGTAATTATGTAGCTTTCATTTGTAGCATGGGTTTTTATATTGCATAAGGATGGCAGTGATGGCTGGTTACATAAATAAATTAAAAAAGGAAACATTTTTGTTTTTGTGCTCACTAAACAAACAAACAAACAAACAAACAAACAAACAAACAAACAAACACGGCAACATTTTCATCAAAGTATTTGTATTTTAAAACAACAATTTTTGCTAAAAATGTGGATATTTATACAATAAATGCCATATTCTTTCTAGTTTTTGTCCCGCTCAAACAAACAATGCGATATTTAAAGAAAAAAGATATTTTCATGTTTGACGGGTCATTTTATTATATGTTGTTTTTTAAATTAATCAAATATTTTAAGCTAAAATATATTGTTCCACCTCTGCTGTTTGTTTAGTTGCTCACTTTATGCATCTGCAATCCTTTTTAGGTATTAGTATTAAATCACCCTTTTGCTTGTTACAGCACATTGATGTCCTTTATCTCAGGTGTGCCCTGCACATACCTGCTTTGTGTTTTTACAATCACAAAAGTTACAAACATGTTTCAGAGCTAGAGCTAGAAGCCTCGTTTTACTGCTGCAGTAACAGGAGGCAAGCACAAATAAAACACCTTCTAATGTCCACCTGTGCTGTCTCTCTCTCTCTCACTGAGGTGTAAAAAACCACGAGAGCACAGCAGAGACGATCTGGGCTTTTAGGTTGTGTGAAGCACAAAGTTGCTTGTATGATTTGTAAAGAAAGCAAAACAGTGCTTTGATTAATTTGAACCAACATTCTAAAATGTAGAAAATGGGCTTAATTCATGACTGGAAAATATGTTTGGATTCAAATGCTTTGAGATTAGAATTAATTACAACTAGATTTGAATTTTTCTTACTTAGCTGCTTTCATTGAAACTTTGAGCATTATTTTTTATTGTATTAGCAATTTCCAATCAAATTAGTGCAATCAGGCCAGTGCACCTTATAAAGTCTATGAAAGCAGTCTGAGCAGGTGCAATCCTGCAGCCAGACCGTTAGTGCTCTGAAGGAAATGCATTTCATTTCTGATGTGTTAAACTTTTTTTTTCACCAGAGATACAAACCTGAGGATTCAAATGTCTTCAGAACTTTTGTTTTTTTTTTAAATGTGACAAATTGCAATTTTTGCCAAATTTTAAAAATGTCACAAAATGTACCAATATTACATTGATGGAAAATATTTACCAGGGTAATAAGAATAAGCCAGATTTTACTACATAATTCCAAATTATATATATATATATATATATATATATATATATATATATATATATATATATATATATATATATATATATATATATATAAACATGTGTATGTGTGAGAGCTGAAACATACTGTTTTTTTAAGTGCAAAAGAAAATTCAATTAATGTATTTTTAGCATAGACACAAAATGTTTGTCCAATTTCCTTCCATTGTTTCCCTCCTCGTCACTCAGGATGGGTGACGTTCCGGCTGGACAGCTAATTATCTGCTCAGGGTTACTGGATAGTTAACATAAGGCCATCAAGTTCACATGACACCCTGTCATCTTCCTGTATAATTAAGCAAACGGGTGCTGTGTCCATCCTCAATGACCGATTCCTGTCAGCCTACAAATAGAATCGAGAAATCATAACTTTTAGCCTCGGCGGGACAAAACAATCTTGTTGATTACCTGACACATTCTGGACTTTCTTTGGGATTCGCAACATTAAGGCCACCTCACAGGTTCGCCCTCCTGTCCACTCTCTGTGAAAGAGTGATGTTTTCTCTGTGGACAACTAATTATCTGGGTCTGACCCTCAGCTGTCTCCATGCAGGATCCTATTAGGCAGCCAGCAGGTTGAAATCACCACCACCGACCCCCTCCAATCCCCCTGCCGTCGTATATATTTATTTCCCCTCACTTCCTGCTTGTGAATATTAAGAATAGATTTTTACATGTATATGTGTGCGCAGGGGATAGGATTGAGAATGAGGGGGAGGAAGAGGAGGTGGGCGCTCGGGGGATACTCCACTGATGGGTGAATGGCGGGCCTGGAAATGACGAGTGGGCTGACTGAATGCTTGTCCATCACTCCCCATTCTCTTGGTTACAGGTGGTCTCTCATTTTCTCGACCGGCACATATCTGCCTGCCTTTATATGACAGCCCGGGCTCGCCAATTTGCATGTTCGACAGACAACAAACGGGCCTGTGCATGTCAAAATAGGTGGCGGTGCGTGACAGTTTCTACACAATGCTGTCTCCTTTTGGCTTGACCCTCGACCTCGCGCCATGTCTCCTTTCATAATCAGGGAAAGGGGAAGACGGGGCAAAGAAATCATCCAGGCTTCCTTCCTGCCTCCTTCTGCTGCCGCATCTTCGGAATAAATCTGATACCAATGCCATTAGCTATGCCCCCCCCCCCCTCTCTCACTTTCTCTTATTCTGTTTTCTTCATTTTCTGTCTGTCTGCCTGCCTGTCTCTCTCCTTCCCATTTGTCTATCCCTCCTGTTTGTGTCTTGGCATAAAAGTACTCAAATTTAAAGAGTAGCTCATCTCGGTTTGTCTGTTGTTTCAAGATAACAATTCATCCCCCTCCCCCCAAAAAACAGAGATAATGAGATCTGTCTTCGCTTGTTGTGGCCAAATCAGTGCCAAAGGAAAAAAATAGAGGGAGATTATTATTTTTGGGTGCTCGCTTGTTTATTTTCATGTTTTGAACTAGTTGACTTGAAAAAGCTGTAAAAAAAATCTTGCAATTAAATCTTTCCACTTTAACGCAGATATTTTGGAAAATAAGACTGGTTTAATCTCATCTAAAATCATCAAATGGTCACGAGTTGCTCTGCAGAGTTTTCTCATTACTTGTCTGGAGTCTCATCTGTCTTAAAAGCATTACCTGCTACTCAAAACATGATAATGAGCTTCATATCATCATTTTTATCGCTCTGATTAACACGGTGATAACGCACAGAGGCTAATTGCCTTTTGACACCTGTGACATTTCCCTCTTTTACCTTTTATTTTGGCGGGTCTTTGAAATCTCAGCCTAATATTTGAGAAACTGTGAGCACAGAGACTCTTTTCCACCATGCTGACTTCTGTAATTTACACTTGAACTTTCCTCTTCATGTTTCTGTGGATAAGAGAGCTGATTTAAAAGTGGATCACCTTGTCGAACTTCACATCCAGAAGTGAGGTTTCAGACTTAAAACATTATCACACGGCAGGTTTTATTAAGTCTTATACTTTACATATTTAAGGAGACCATTACATCATTAGCCGTTGTTGAGCGGAGCAGTGTTAGAAGTCAGAGAGGTATCAGCGAGAGGTTAACAGAGAAGAAGGCAGATGGGTGTTGAAGAGAGCGCTCCATCGTCAGCATACAGCGAATTAATCCTGAATTATATGCTAATCAGCAGAACTCAAGTGCCATATCTGAGGCTTAAAACTTGTGGAGAAGTATTTTCTTTGATCACAGCATAGTGGCTCTTGGTGTAGGCCTTTGTTGAGTTACTTGCAGGCCTATTCTTGCTCTACGTGGCTTTTGTGCCCTGTACACTTGATTTTTTTGTTTTAAAGTTTTTACATTTAATGGTTATTGGTGTCCTTTTATGAGGGGTTGAGGGACTGTCCACTTTCTCATACAAATCTGAAATTTGCTACCATGATTTAAATCTAGGTTTAAAAGAGTTATACACTCATCATTTTAACAAATTTACTGTGGTCCTGAGTAGGAATGAATGCCTTGTGAGTTGCTTTCAGAAATTAGAAGTTAGTCATAGCAGTAGAGGATGGAAAATGGCAGGATTTGGAGTAAGATATGTAAACATCTTACTTCGGATTAGCTAACAGTACCGCGACTCTTCCGCTGCCCTCCGTTCGCTCTACTTTCTTGCAACATTGATGTTTTTTTATCTCCACAAACAACACCAGCCTGAATGTGGTTTGCCCTGTTATGGAGTTTAACGTAGGGCTGTCTGTTTTCTCCTGAACCAATTTTCCCCGTGTGTTTCTTTTCTGCGGCTAAAGCAGACCATTGGGGTAGAAAACTATTTTCACATTCGGCATGTAAGGGAAATTCAGAGTGACCGATCATATTAAACAGTTTCTCAGGGAACCTCAACTTGCTGCCTTCACCTACCTGAAATGGAGTAATTTTAGAATGTTGGCCGAGTGAGAGAAAGATGGAGCGGGAGATCCAAAGATCGGAGCGGCGTTTTGTAGTAAAACTAAACCAGTTTGTTTTTGTGAGGAGGGTGTTAAACAGAATAACTCTTGACTCTTCACATCTACGTCCCAATCCTCACCTATGCATATTAGCTTTGTGTAAAGACCTATAGAACAAGATTGTGAATACTGATGGCCAAAATCAGTTTCCTCCACAAGATGGCACCTTTTTATGATGCTTCTTGGGTGTCTCCCTGGGGAGGTGTTTTGGGCAGGCCCTACAGGCTGGAGACCCTGTGCGTACCAAGGAGACGCTAGACAAAATATATCTTCAGGCTGGTCAGGGAATACCATGAGATCCCACTGGCACTACCACACTAGCATCGGCTCCACTCCACTCCGCACCTCCCGCCCCAGCCTGGCTGCATTCAACAAAGCCTTAGGAATGTGGACGTGATTGAGCACATGGGCGGTGCCGGTCTTCAAACATGGCTCGAAGATATCAGTGATGTCATGAGCACATCTCCGAGCACGTGGGCGGGGCAAACGAGCACGGAGAAGTCCGAGGTGTCTTCCTTATCAAACAAAGACGGCCTGAGCAGTGTTGCTTTTGGAGACTCTGATATTGCATGCATGTGTGTGTGTGTGTGTGTGTGCTCCAGAGAGACAGAGAAAAAAGTGGCTTCAGTCACAGACTTAACTCCACAGTATCCAGAATGATAATGAATCGCACATGCCCCGCTGGCTGATCCTATCTGCTAATCGGAGGCTCCCCCTAATGGTAGGCGTGAATTTGAGCTGACCATCAGTCGGCAGTGGGTGTGTTGAACCAGTTCAGCCCAAAGCAGACTGCCTTGAGAAGAGGGCTGAAAATAAGTGCACATGGAAAATTACCGGGCTACTCGGATGAGAACGCTCATTACCCTAACTAGGGTAAGGTGTGTAAGGTCTATAAAGGAGCTGCAAGTCTGAGCTGCCAACGCAACCTAGACCAGAAAAGAAAAAAAATACAGATGTATAGATGAGTGGAAAAAGATGACAATTTTAGGCTTTGGAATTACAATGATTTTATCATAAAAAAAATAACGTTAGATATAAAGAACTTCCTGTTGATAATATCTTGTGGCTTTTAAATATGCTCACAAACGGGTAACATTTAAAAATATTTTAATTCTAATTTTTATGCGTTTTAGTTTAAAACAACATCCTCAACCAGAATGATTGGTTGTCTAATGTCTTTGAGTTAGCTGGCAGTCATGCTAATTATTGCTCCTGTCATCATGAATGTCAAGATATTTAATATTAGCAGTGTAAACATTTCACACAAGAAGCCTTTTCTGTTCCTTGTAGTCTCTGGAACTTTCAGCTCTCCGATAAAGTCATCTTTGCTGCTGCCGTCTCTTTGTTTCTCTCTTTTTTCTGAAGAGGCAGCGTTTGACTCTGGGGATTACTTTTTAATGTTGCGTTAATCCCTCCCCCTGGATTTGTGCATGTTCTGCCATCACAAGGATCCTTCTTTTGATATCAAATGGCAAAAGAGAGAAACTCTAAAGCCACTTCAGATCCCTCTTGTGCGATGTGTTGTCAAAACACAGGTGGAATGTGAATGTCTAAACCACCGTGTGTTTCAACCAGTCGCTGTCTCCCCTGCCTTTTACAGTCCCGGTGATGGGTTCACACAGCTTCCCAGAGACAGAGGCAGGTGCAAAAAACAAAAAGAGATGAAACAGAATAGAAAAAAAAATCACTGAGAGCAAAAAGAGCTTTTAGCCATAAAGGTTTAGCAACTCAGATTTTTATAACAACAAAAAAGTAATTAAGCATCAGAAATGGGCATGAAAGACAGCACATCAACAGCTAAATTAAATGATGATGATTTTGCAACACACAACTTGGAAAATATCCACAACTTATGAAGCGCACTGGTGCACAGATATCCTGAAGAAACTCGTGCTGAAATGCCTCTTTTGCTCTTTTACACTTGTGAAAATGACATTTACTCCTCTCACCCAGTGGACATAACAGAAGCTTAGCTGCTTTTACCATATTCACCTCAGAGGAGAGTAGGAATCAAAGTGACATAGCTGTTAATGTTCTCTGTTCTCAGTCAGGATGGGGTGCGTCACATCTGATACGACACAAACATTCTTGCATCATAGGTTGCAATTACACTACCGCCTAAGGAAATGAAATGTAGAGCGATATTGTTGTTTCAGCTCATTTTTCTGAAACACAAAAGAACAAACATGCACGCTAAAAGCATGCACGGTGAGGGAAGTTAATGTTATTCAACTGTCTGTTTGAATCCCATCAATGGGCCCAAACAGTGGAACAGGAGGCAGAGATGAATGAAAACATCTTTAATTGAAGGGCCAGCATTTAATGATGGAATGTGCTACATCACAAGATCTTATGTGATCTCTCAGCACTGTCAGTGTGTGTGGTGAATAGCTCTCAGCTAGCATGTCAAATCATAGCCATTTTTGTATTTGTTAAAGCTACAATGGCAAATTTGGAAAACAAATTAGCTTAAAACATTTTTTCATGCCTCTTAACAACGTTCTAACATAGTATCGCTAAAAATTAGTGATGGGTCCTGCAACACTGATGCGTCAGCGCATGTATCTAGCTCATAGAGCGATACCCTGTGTCGGTGAGCGTATCGTTTAGGAAGTAGTCATGTGACCGATACAGCTGCTGTTTTGTCACTGTGTTTAAATGGAGGAGCGTCTCCATCTGTCAACGGGATGAGTTTCTGCCAAAATGACATCTTTTGAAGCAAAATGATTCCACTGATACATTATTGGGCCAGAAAGAAAACAGAAGGTGGTCCATGAGGGATCATTTTGTTCTAATATTGTTTTTATTTCCTTGTTTCACCCTCAGAATTTTGTTTCTAAATTATTATTTTTAAACCATTCATACTATTTTCTGCATGTTAAATGTCAGTTTACAGAATAATCATGCCCATATTTGACCTGCTCCTCTCTTTCCAACAATCTTATGTGCACGATTACCAAAATGGCTCTGAAGATATTCCTGCCTTTTGTGTTGTGGTACAAGCTCTCTGGCCTGCTTGGAAGGATGTTGGGATACATTTGAGTTTTCAAACATGTTGGATTGTGTTGATCTGATTTTTGGGGACAAACAAACATGCTGCCTGTTGGATATGATGGTAGCCAATGAGAAAGCAAGGTGACAGAAGCACGTAGCATGCTACTACTCCACCGTTTTGGTTCACACACATTTGACCTCATTAGTTTAAATTTTCCGTTTTAGCGCGGAATGTCAGTGAGAGAAATTGGTTTGTGTGTAGTGTGTGGTTTTTTCTGAGTTGCTGCGCATCCCACACTGAAGGACCAAAACTGTTATATCCATGCATTTTTATCACCACGTGTGGTAATATCATGATTAGACAATCGTCTGACAATTTAAAAATCCCGCTGCATGAACTGGTATTGCGGATGTTTTTTACTTCGCATAACTGTCAATCATTCAGGTGAAGCTTTTACGCAAGGCCGTTGTATGTGCTAGCTCCTGGGTTAGTTTTCACTTCCTGCGCATGCGCACTCTGTGCAGAGCCATACGCCTGTTCTCACCAGGTTCTTTTGAAAATGTCTGTGAGTCGCAAAAGGAAAAGTGTCTTCAAAGTCTATGATAAGAAGAGAAAGGTCTCCGAAGTGAGAAATAAGACCAGAGTTTTTTTAGGAGACTCTTTTCAACGATGGCGTGCGCTGAAAGAGAAGGTTGGGCTCCCCACAGACGCCGCTGTCGCCGGTTTTCTGCTCGACAGGTAAGCTGAAGTTCAGCATGCTATTTGAAGAAATGCATTTCAGATTAGTGCTAGAAGAAGTCATCTACTTGTAAACAGAGCGTGCACGAGGATAACTGGGCGATCCCTCTCAGGGGCTGGTAGAGTGTTGCACTTGTGCATTTTTCAAAACGTGGAGAGGGCGGTTCTTTCCTGAAATTCAGAAACATCGTATGCATTACCTTTAAAGGGACACTTTGCAACTTTTTATATATGTGACAGTGTGAGTGTCCTGTCACTGGATCCCGATTGATCATGCGCCCTGGCTACTTGGCCACAGGGATATTCCTTTGGCTGACTGGTTAGTGCGCGTGACTCTCACCCGGGAGTCTGGGGTTCAAGTCCCGCCCGGGCCCTCGTTTGTCCACCTTGCCACATATAAATCATTTTCTTGAGCCAGTATGTGCTAAAATGACCCTTTACAGGGTGAATGAAAGGCCACCCAGCCCCTGTCGCCCCCTGTGGCCAGAACATTCCACTGCTGTTCACAGTTTCCGGTCTGTTGGGACTTAGAAAAATTCAGCTTGACCTACCTGGATCTGCAGTCTGGCTCCAGCATGTTTCCTGCATGTTTTAGATCATGAACGCAGCTGATTTGTTTAATTTAGTGATAAATCACTTCCGTAGAAACTAATGAAGGCTGGAGGACATTTCAGCAGTTAGATTAAGGTGTTAAAAAGACAAACGCACAGCAAGGAGAGATAAAGGCTACTGCACACTGAAAGCATCAGCGGCGCAGAACGGCAGCGGAACGTCGCCGCTTCAAATAGAATTCCTTATAGTCTATGGGGGTGTCACAAACCAGCCGCAACGCGGCAATTTCCAGACGCGTCCCAGAAGCGGAACGCCGCGCCGCTAAAGATAGGATCGGGTTCTATTTTTGCCACGTGCCGCTTCTGGGATGCGTCAATTTCCGCAGTTAACATGGGGCTAGACAGGAAATCACACTCGGTTTCAGTGTAAAATGCCCGGTAATTTTCAAAATGAAAGTCTGTTACAGCGATGCGGTTTCATATCTATGTAGATTACGTCTATACGTGTGACCTCACGGCTTATTTACTACTGCATCGTTAGAAAAGTGCAGCGGTGTTTTTCATGGCTTTAATCCTGGCAGTGGTGAGTAAAAACATTATATATGACATCAAACAGCAATATCAAACGTGATTTCCTTCTTTTTGGTTTAATGGCGGACGTCATAAACAAACCGTGACCTTTGAAGTCTCGAGGGATCTTGTGATCTCACGAGTCGAGCGAGGAGCGCTGCGGTGAAGCCGCTTCGCTGCTGCCTCTCCCAGTGTGCACTGGAGTGCCGCAATTGTCGCGAGTAAACCGTTCCGCGCCGCTGATGCTTTCAGTGTGCAGCAGGCGTAAATTTTACTTTCGGTTTCGCCAACGAACACTAGGGGGTGCTAAAAACAAGCCAAAACTGACTAGTGTCCCTTTAAGCATATGGGGATTAGGCCTGAGAGCAATGTGAGAAGAAAAGCTTTGCAGAAACGATTACTGATACTCACATCCTGATCCTGGAAATTAAAGTTTTGATTGTGTATGAAATATACATATCTGCTTGTAAACTAACAGACAAATACATTTTCTGGAACAAGTGCTCAGAATGTTCTTCCTCTTTGTAATGATGTGATGTTCATGTGGAGTATCACCACCTATTGATGTGGTGGGGGTATTGCATTACTGTGTTAGAATACTGTGCATGACGATATAAGAACTGACATAAAGTACCAATAAACTCAAAATAAACATCAAATAATAAAAGGTCTAACAACAAAAATAAAGATAACACAAGTAAAGCTAAGAAAACTAATTAAAAAGAACAAAAGATGATCTCAAACAGATAAAAATTATTGTAAAATAAGAAAAACCCTAACAAACCAACTCCTCTCATTAAACCACAAACTCTTTTTTATCATTAACAGCTAATCTTAATGTTTGTATGAAACAAATGCCAAAAACAATGGAAAAGAAGACTGAGTGTCAGTCAAATTTAATTTTACACTACTTGTTCTTCACGTGATGCTCCTCCTCCTTTGTCTTAGTTTTATTTATTTCCCTCATTAGCAATTGTTTCTTCCTGTTAGAGCCCCTCTTTGTGCCAGTATTGTCTACAGGGATGGCACCAAAACCTGGCAAAAGCTCTCTCCCTTTTGAACCTGAGTTGAAACAAATCCCTTCCCTCTGCCATCCCCAGTGATTTTTGGGTTACAAATTTTGATGTGTGTCTGTGTGTGCATGTGTGTGTGTGTGTGTGTGCACAACATGAGCACTAATTTAAAACTGAAGTCAAGATTTGATCATAAACCCCTGCCATTACCTGTGTACTGACATCCTGGTGAGTCAAGCGCTCACACACCTTATATAACCCCCCATGGGTGCACGCAGGAATTTCCAGAGCCCAAAGACAACACAGAGAGCCCTCTGACATATCATCCTCAGAGGCACATCAAAAGTAAGCAAAACACATAATTACTGGCAATAATATAACGAGCTCTTGGAGATAAGCCACTTACCTAAGCCCCCACCTCTCATCATTGGAGGGCATGAAGGAGGGGATCGGAGGAAAGGTAGCGCACCCTTCAATTAAGTAAGCTGTTCAGCCGACATGAACAAACATATTTAGTAGATAATTAGTAGATAATTTTCCAGGTATGTCTGGCACAAGCCACAAAAGAAAGGTGTTGAGAAACATAGCAGGGAGGGTGTCAAAGGATGGATGCTTGTGGGATGTGCAAAGTGCCCAGTGGCCCATGATAGACTCTTAATTATTAACAAAGTCGACCAAATGCACACACCTTTACACGAGCCCTCATCTTTCCCCCTCCGTATCTCTTTGCCCTCCTCCTTTCTCCCTCCTGCTCGTTCTTCTTGTTCTCCAAGGAATCCTGGTTTTCTGTATGATGAGCTCCTGGGGGGCTTCGGTTTTTGGCAGGAGGCTTTGTCTCTCATACGAGATGAAAAAAAGGTGGAGAGAAAGAGACAGGACGAACGAAGGAGGCTAAAAACTTGAGACCCCCGGGGGCACTTCTCCCCACATTGTGCGGATTTGCCTAACAGCTTCACAAGAGGGTTTACATCTCTCTCTGAACACGAGGGGTATAATCACAGATCAAAACAAATTACCTATCTGTAGTCAGCAGAGGTGTCTGCCTGTCAAAAGCCCAGAGTTACATAAGATTTAAGTCAGTGCTAACTGAGCCTCTTATTCGGGGCGCAGGGTGAATTCTTACTTTGAAACGTTGGTGCTGTTGAGCGGAAAGACGGCGATGGCACCTACCACACAGACTGCGGAGAACAAAGATTTGCTTTGATAATTACCCATAATCCCCTAAAATGACATCGTCAGCACTTCTGATTAACCGTGGAATGAGGAAGGCCGTGTGCCGCAGCAAAAACACAGAAGTGTTCATTTTGTATCGTAAAAAGTAAAAAAAGGGGACAGATGTATTGCCTCCTTACAGATTGATATGATGAAATCCCCGACAGCGCTTGTGCTTTCCACCGTTTGAGTCCAAGTACGCTCAACTCAGACATTTTCTCCAACACATCACCAGCTCCATTTACTTAAAGTGGTATGTGACACACCGTTAGCGGCAACTTGCTGATGTAACCTCAACTGTGAGGAAGTTCTGCGTTCTCTGGAGGAAAACTAGAAGGAAGGGGATAAAAAAAGAAGCTGACTAGCCACAATTTCAGCTGCAGTTTCACAAATATTCCTCATGATAGAAGGTCCTACGGGGCACGTAGACCTCCTGGGAAACACATTAGTGTGAAATGATAGTCTCTGTCACCGTACCCTGTAGAAGAAAACATGGCTGATTATCCTATTAGGAGTTTGTGCTTGTTTTTTTAGGTTTTGTTTTGTTTTGCCAGGTATATAATACATACCATATTTCTGCTCCGCCAAAAAATAGGTGAAGCTCTACAATCTGTTATTTATGTTTACCGGTGACTCCGTGACTTTTAGTTCACGCAGCTTACAAAGCCCCGGGATAGTAAAAAGATAGGAGAAACACACACACACACACACACACACACACACACACACACACACACACACACACACACACACACACACACACACACACACACATTTATTTTCTAAATAATGTCAACAGCTTTTTTTAATGGCTGTATCTTTGCTCCACTTTTGGAATTGGTTTTTATCTTTTGGCAGCTATTAACCGTAAATTGATGTGTCAGAAACTAAAAGACATGCAGTAATGATGGAAAATGCTTACCAATTAAACAATGATGGACTCATGAATTAGCTACGTTTGAAGGGAAGTTATGAAATATTTCAGGAATTGCAAAAATGCACTAATTCTTCTGCATGCAAATAAATGCCTTTAGCAAGAAAGAACACACACACACAAACGCACACAGCGCACAACCACCTCGAGGCACTCAGTGGAAGTTTAGATGAGGTGTCTGATTTGAAACATCTCTATAAACAACGTCTTTGTGGAGACATCTAAGAGTATTGTTAAAGGATTAAAGCTCCTCCTTTGATGCCTTAGAGAGTTGCAAATTCCCGTGTCGCCTCCTGCTGCAAAGTAAGAGTGGGATTTTTTTTTAACAGATCGCTACATTGGGTGTGTCAACATGCATCTCAGGTATCGGGGTAGGTAGAAACAAACATGAGATAGCTGATCCCTAAAATTATCCAGCTATTATTGCACAATTAGTGGATAATGAACCCAATTAATGCCCCCTTGTAGCAGCGTTTGCACGGGTGTGTCGTAAAACAAGTTATTTAAAGTCAAAGGTGTTGAATATAAATTGAATCAACAGTGTTTGAAATACATTAACTTCCCCCTTTGATTTAATAATGCCTTTAATCTGTTTTTTTTTTGTTGGTGATGTTGCAAAACAGGAAGCATGATCTTAATTTTAATGCTGCAGAATCTAAAGGACGCACAAACATTCATTTTGCAGCTCCGTTTGCTGGATTTAAAAGCTCCTGTAAAAGAAATACAGAAATTCAAACTGCATTTGAGATGCTGTACAACATTACACCTTCGAGTTTGGAAATCCAACTCCTCCAAATCCCAGATTAGTGGATCACAGAATCCCAGGCGCTAGTGAAAACAGCCGCGTCTGCCGATGACTTCGGTTATTGTTATAAAGCGGACTTGAATGAAAACCTCATTAGTTTTATCTTTGAGCTGGAATCAGGGGGTGCTGTCTGGCATGGATTCCCAGCAGTCAAAACAGAAAACAAGAGCTCACTGTGTGCTCTTTGAGACATCAAGGTGTCTGATCTGAGTTGCTTTAGCTTGGAGGGAGAATGGCTTTACCGTTTCTGTGAAACTGATCCGTGAAGTGGATTAGGGATGGTTCTTCTTTCACACAAAACAACACAGCAAGAAGAGTTAAAATGAGAAGGTGAATGAAACTCCGTCAGAAGAAAAGCTCCCATAAATCATCCTCATAAAAGCATGTTGACTTTGTGCTTAATGATCATTTCCAAAGTCACTAAGATTTTAATTACGCTTTTTCTTCCTTCAAGCAGGCTGCAGAGATTTTAGTTTCATTTTCCGTGTAGCTTTAAACAGATAAAACACACCCGCTCCACTTAAATATGTGACATACTTCTTTTTTAGTTATTGTATCATAACTACATTTTTCACATACCAGTATGGCTTTTCACTGAGGTTTAGTGCAGAACTGAGGGTCACAGACACACTCGCACAGTTTGTCCTTGGCCTGGCACCTCTTTTGGCAAGGTGGCAGTATGGCTCCATAACAAATGAGGGAACACCCAAGCTGTGTCAATAAGCTCGGTGCCTTGGCAGTCCCCACCAAAATCGTCTTTTCTTTGCAGGAGTTATGACTCCAGAGAGTCGATCATTAGTCAGGAATCAGAGAAACACAGACACACACTCATCAAATGCCACTCAGGTTGCGACTGACCTGACCACGGTGACCTTGGACGATAAGTCACCGAAGCTGAAAAGCTCCAAAGCATCATTTTGACATTAGGCAGCTGAGGTCAGCCTGACTTACTTTTAATGCATATTTTAGTTTTGAAACATTGTGTTGACTGAGTTTTAAAAGCCTTGGGGTCATGCACATTAGAATAAAAATAATAATAGGCCAAGAAGCAGTCATTTGAATGCACTGGTAGCATTCTGTAGAACTTGGTCTTGTAAGCTTGCAGCTTGAAGCTGTTATGGGTAAAATTTTTTATTTATTAACGTTACTTAGTGCATTATTAAGTATTAATAAACTATTAAATAAAGTATTAACAGCTGCTTAATATCAATTGTAATATTAAGTAATGCATTATTAAGCAGACCCCCCCTGGCCTTTTGTCCCAACCTCAAGGACACTTAATAGTTATCAATATCGAGAACGTTAAAGTTAATAAACATTGTTTATTAATGTTTGATAATGCACTATTCATAAAAGGACCCTTATTTTGATGTGTTACCTTTTCTTACCTTTCCTACCTTTTCTTACGGAACTTTTAATTTTTGCTGAAAAGAAAAAGTGAATTAATGTAATGTAGACAAAACAGAATGTTGAAATTTGAAAAATTAAATTAAATAAAATATTAATGGTATTTTTTATTCCTAATAAAACAACCTTTCATGATTCATCTAAAAGAAAAATAATTATGGTGAGTTTTCAACCTGATATCAGAAAAAATATCTATCTATCTATCTGTCTATCTATCTATCTATCTATCTATCTATCTATCTATCTATCTATCTATCTATCTATCTATCTATCTATCTATCTATCTATCTATCTATCTATCATCTATCTACCTATCTACCTATCTATCTATCTATCTATCTATCTATCTATCTATCTATCTATCTATCTATCTATCTATCTATCTATCTATCTATCTATCTATCTATCTATCTATCTATCTATCTATCTATCTATCATCCATCCATCCATCCATCCATCCATCCATCCATCCATCCATCCCGAAAGTTTATACATTTTAAAAAATAATAATATTTTTTTTTATTCCAGGTGATATAAATATAAAATGTTGTGATTTTGATCAAAAATAGTCTTCTTCCATTCTTACAACTGTGTTTTTATGGTGTTTAATAACTCATTGGTTTAAAACTATATTTGATTATAATTAATTAACCATTATGGCTCAGCTCTACAACACTTGATAAACATGATCAAATGATAATTTGTACACAAGCAGGTTTTTGTAAATCCGAATACCCTCCTTCGCCCATGTAGGAAAATAAAACTTGGACCACACCACCTATTTTCAGCAACAAACAAACAAAAAACTGTAAATTCATAGCCAAACAAAGCCTGTAGGTGGCAGTAGTTCCCCAAATCTTCACTGTCTTTGCTCAAAATCATTCCTAAGTGTAGTGGCTGGCAACAACCGTACTTAACGAGGTCTTCTACAACAGATATTGTGATATGATAAAATAATAATAAACAGTAAAATGATTTATTAAAGACAAACTTGTAGAGTGTGTGTCAAGCAAATTTCCAAATTTATCAAACTGATTTATTTATTTAGCATTTTAAAGTCTGATATTCCACCACACTGACAGCATCAGTGCAACAATTAGCAAAAAATGAATAAATAAATGAAAATGCTAATACTCTAGTGGGCGTGTATAGTTATTTAACACAGGAATACCTGTGGATAAATGCATTGTGTATTCTGCTACACCTCCGATAGAATTTCATCGCTGTGAGGTGAACAGAAACACACACAGCGATGGCACGATTGGGGTGCTGACACGTTCATTAGCACATAGGCAGATTTGACACAGCTGGAAGATGTAGCGAGGAGCTGCTGTCAAGGTCTTGGATTGCTGCAAGACTGGCACAAACTAAGGGCTGGATGCTCATCGCCGTGTCATAAGAGACCCGGTGCTGTCTCGTCTACCTTTTTTTAAAATATTTTATTTATTTCCCTCCCTCGTTGTGATGCCGCAACACACTGAGTGTCATGATTTGCATGAGTTTGACACCCCAATGTCTAGCTTCTTTGTCCTCTCTCCAACTTGTTTCCTCTCTGTCCGTCTCCTGCTCCCTCTCTTCCTCCCCCCTCTGTTCGATTCAGTCAGCCCCCCCCACCACATTTTTTTTCCCATCCCTGTGCCTACCCTCTTTCTGCTGATGGTGGCGGTGCCATCTTTGCCAATTATGGCTGTCGAGCAGGTGGCTCCTCGCAGGTGGTAGAGGATTAATCCCTGTAAAGACTTCACTTCATTAGGAAATCCGTTTAATGTGGCCAGTTGATTGATAAATCTCCCGGACCTCTCTCAGAGTCCCCAGATTACTGCCAAGTTTGTCTATTATATGCTAGGTTGACCCTGATGTCAGCGACAGCGAGGGGAGGAATGTGCAGGGAGTGTTTGTTGCATCGTTCTGAAGTTCGGTTTTTTAGGTACACTGTTTGCTGACTGAGTCGGATTGTCTCACTGTTTTGCAAAAGATTGTGAAATATGCTTTTTTTTCTAAAGGTGAGACATGAAGCCTCCATATCTTGAAGCACATAACCTGAAGTGTTAAGATGGGTGATATATAAAGTTTTAGGCACAAAAAAAGCCTCTTCACCACCTTTGTGGTTAAAAAAAGAACGTCTTATTAGATTTCATTTCAAAGTGCATGTAAGCACGACAACTATTACAGCATTTAGCGAGTCAACGGTAAAAACTTGCCCTCCCAGTCTCAGACCACCCACACTCTCCGTGCTCTGTCAAGCATCTGCATTTAAGTAGAGTATCTCGTTAACTCGTCCCTCTATAATTTTCCATCTCCGTATTATCACGATTGCCTGTTTGAGCCAGGAGGGGAGGGAACTCCCCGTGCGGCTCGTGACTGTCTGTGTGCCACCAGCGGGTTTGCGGTCTGGTCGGATTTGTGAAACACTGACAGACAACCCCTTCATCAGGCCTGTCAAACACGGATGACAAATGCGTCTCCACATCCCCAAGATGCCTACAATATTTAAAGCCATGGGAGAAATGGCGAAGACGACAGAGAATAGCCTCCTGGCAGGCGCAAAGTTCAAGCTGCGTCAGCCCATATCATTCTCAAATTCTGAGAAGAGACTCTGAGCTGAACCTGATGGCATGCTGATTTAATGATTCTGGCAGAGCATATATGGTGTCTGTCTAAGGTTTCTGCTAGGTAGTGAAGTGAAGTCAAAATACATTTATTGAATACTGAGCTAAAGTGGGATTTGGTTACAACACTGCATATTAAATATGGATATCATTATCTAACATTTAGAACATGTCTCATCATGCAACGTTGTGTTTGAAGCTCTATTTTTACAAAAGACAAACACAATTTATATGTGTTGAAAAAAAACCACACTTTTATGCAGCTACTCTTGCAAGTGCATGCTCGTTTACCCCTTACACACACACACAGTGTGCACACGGCTTTGATCCTTATCACCACAACCAATAGCTTGGAGATATAGTCGGGCTATCAGGCAATCAAACACACAGTCATTCTTCTTTCCAGCTGCTACCAAGCATGTAACTATATTGCTTTGCTCGGCGCTCGGAGCCTTGTCAAAAGATGACAGAAGATCCCACCTTTTTCCCAGGGTGAGTGCTTTAATTACAACGTGGCTTCTAGCCTTACCGCATCTGTACAAGTGTCAGTCCAAAGTTCACCGTTCTTTGTGGAATAGGATTCCTCAAAAGAAATTCTCATTGTTAGGCAACAGAATATTACTATACAGAATCCTTGCATTTATGGTCAACTCCTCACCTTCTATCCTCCCCATACATAACAAGTCATGTGTGTAGTCATTACTCATGCTCACCATCACATTTCTTTAGAAGTCCCTATCGACACTTTGATACCCAATATTTTAATTGCCAAAGCCATGGATCTTGCTGTCCAATTGCAACAATGCATGAGTTGTAAACCAATGGGCAGGTGTTTGGGATGGGATCTGCAGGTTCACCCATTAGGGCCATGCAGGACCGATTATTATTATTATCATTATTATTATTTTTATTATTATTATTTATTTATTTTTATTATTATTATTTATATTATTATTTTTTAATTGTGCAATTAGGTATTTTGCATAGAAATATAATTTTCAAAATAAAATATGAGTTGTATATTAAGGGGAAAAAGCCTTTGAGTAAATATTTATTTCATTAGATGAGATTTACACAATTCCATTTATTTTAAGACAATCATCTGCAAAATGTCTAAACTGGGTCTATATTTTTAATAATTTTTCACATCTGTATCCCACATCCAGATATACAAACTGGGTGTTTCTGTTCATACCTGAAGCTGCAGGTGGCAGCACAGTCTTAAAGGACATGAGAGCCTAGATTACCTAAAAGATACAAGTATAGGCACACACACACACACACACACACACACACACACACACACACACACACACACACACACACACACACACACACACACACACACACACACACACACACACACACACACACACACACACACACACACACACACGCATGCACCACTTAGCCCCGGTGAGCTTTCCACTATTCCCCAGAAGCACACTTTGACCTTTGGATATTTGTTACCTGCACAAAGTGACATTGGGAGTCAGGCAGTGGCTTGTTGTTCAGCTCGACTGTCTCTGTTTAGAACCGGGTGTAATAATTAGCGAGTTCTCAGCCCAGGAGTTTTAATGCTTCTAATTTAGCCTTTGACAGAATCCGTGTTTATGCTGCACGACCCCGCTTGCTTTTCTGACGTGTGTTTTGATGAGGGTCTACAAAGCAGAGGCAGGTTTTCAGATTTTTGTACACACACAAACACACACATGCACGCACACACACACACATGCATGCACACTGTCTTGCATTTCATTACCACCAGTGAGGGACAGTGAGCTGTTTATGATTTCAAAACAGGGACAAGAAGTTGAACTATTTTGGCTGCAGGGAAGTGTTTTTTACACTGATTTACTAGACGTGGATGCTTGCATCTTATTATTTGGACTATTCTTTAACCTCTGCTGTTTGGTTGTGTGTGAAACTGGGTGTTTAAGACCCGTTTGTTGAAGGTTTTTGAAAGCAGTTTGCTACATTTGACAGAAAAAAAGAGTCAGCATTAAACTACTGCCTGTGCGTTAAGTTTAATTTTTATGGAAGGCAGATTTTTAAACTAAAATCTGACTGAAATGGACTTTTTTATGGTTCTTTTCCTCCCATTTTAATTAAAATATATCAGATTTGACCAATAAAAACTATAAGTCTTTGTTCTCACCCAAACCACCTTGCCATATTTTACCATTCATTTTTCATTCATGCAAATTATCCAAAATGTTTCAGCCCTGTTGCTGCATATCTCAGCAATTCAACAGGAAATGTCTAGGGTGTTCTGTTCTGTTGGCTCTGCTGCATAAATACAAGTCCAAATGTCTCAAGGCTGTACATTGTCATTCATATAGAAATAATGTGATTCTTTTCTGGTGGTGACCCCAGATCTGGCAAAACTGTTAACCTTGTGGTTCTGAGGCTTTCAGCTGAATGTTGCTCAATCCCTGAACCCCCACCCACATCCCACCCAACCCACGGTGTTCACCTCTCTGGTGGTGGAGCAGTGTTAGGGTGCAGTGTGTGTGTGTGGGTGTGTTTGTATGTGTCAAGTAAAGGGTACTTATGGCTACCCATCTGGGAACAGACCCTGGGTGTTTAACTCTGAGGAGATGGAGGAGAGGACTCTGTCATCTTGGAGGACACAGCACAGCGAGCACAGAGGTCACTGGAGCACACACACACACACACACACACACACACACACACACACACACACACACACACACACACACACACACACACACTGAGCACAAGATTCACGAAAGAAGCAAAAGTGCCCAGAGAACATAAAAAATGAAGTTTTGAAATGATGATTGAAATATTCTACAAAACCAACCTGTGTGACGAAGCGGACACTTGTTAGATCATGAATTAACTTTCATTATGCAAATTATTTTGAAAGTCGAGTTTCACAAGCTACTCCAGCTTCCAGACTGGTTTAAAGAAACAAAAATAACTAAGCAGCCTAAAAGATCTCAGAAAGGAAAACACTGAGGTCAAAGACACGATTATATTTTCAAACTTGGGGTGAGGGGCGGGACAGATGGATAGAGTGGTGGTGGGAGGTCAATTATCCAAATTTTACACTCATCTTTGGAATGTACGATCAATAGACCTTATTTCAGTAAAAATAAGTAGAAATCATTATTGGACCAAAACAGCC